>BMAU01016226.1:0-236055 GCA_019973935.1 Trichonephila clavipes
TGCAATAAATTTATGGGTTCCATATGAAATAACACAAGTAAAACCTAACGATGCCTACAACTGTTCGAAAAATGTGGAAATTTTGATGGCTCAACCAAAACAAGTACTTCTGCCGGATACTTGAAACCATGGCCTAACAAATGAATACCGTTATTTAACAGAAAACTGAACTTTTACTTTAGCCATTTTTAACATTATCACTCATACTCAAGATTGCTTTGTATTGTTTTGTCTTCTTTCCATCTGTATACCTTATTTTTTTTAATTTTTTATTATTAGTTTTGATTTTCTGATACATATTTGTCTGTTTTAATAATTGTTTTATTTGTAAGTTTATTTCTTAGCTTTTCAGTTTTATTTCTCATGAAATTTTGAAATTAATTGTATTTACATGCGAGGACGCATGCTTGGTCATGATGGCCGATGTAGGAAATGATGTGCACATATTGTATCCCTCCTATATTCCTCAATGACGTAATGCCAAGAGAGCGCAACCTCCATCTGACAAGGCGGTTCAAGGATAACGAGTAAATCAGACCGAATAGAACGATTGCGCGACGACTGAGAGACGACGGCGAGGAGACGATGACGAAGGCGCAGGAACGAAACGCCTCGTGAAATTCAACGATCTAATGATGTTTCGATTACTTTTTACCAACTTTAGCCCTCCCTTTGTAAAAATTTCCCTTTAACAAATGTATATTTAACACAATCTGGCCGTTGTCACTCTCATAGGGGCTCTCGGCCTTTCCTTAACTTAAAATCTCCTAGAAAACGAAGCAAAAGGACGATGATGATGCAAGAGAAGTGTATCTATTCAATGTGTGTTTGACGATTTTCTTCAATTTCAAGTGCATTTATTCTTCAAAGTGTTTTTCAACGTGTGTTTGACGATTTTCTTCAATTTCAAGTGCATTTATTCTTCAAAGTGTTTTTCAACGTATTTGACGATTTTATTCCATTCCAAGTGCATTTATTCTTAAAAGCGTTTTTTATGATTTGACGTTTAATTCAATTTCAAGTGTTGTGAAAATTAACGATTGTGAAGATATTTATTTGATAATTTTGTCGACATCAAGATTTTCTTCAACACTATTATACATTTATGAAAGTAATATTCAACAAGCAAGACGTTGTGTGCAAAGTTTACCGTGAGTTTTTATTTCCATTGTTTTTTACAAACTCTCAGTGGTTGTGAAAATATATTTTGAAACTTCTAATGTGACTGTGATACGATATTTTTTAAACGTGTACAATTGCTACTAGTGACATTTTATTCTAGACTTTAATCCTTTCATAGCGTATTAATTTTTTTTTCTATGCTGAAATATTTTACTCATATATCATTTTAAAGTCATCTGCAAATATTTGTATATTTTACGTATTTTGGTTCAATTAAAGTGATTTATTATGTCTTACTTAACACTGAATGATATCCCAGTTATTCCGCAAGCTTTGAAATTTGGCAATACTCAAAATGTAAAATTATTGTATCCTGTTATTTTTAACGATCATCCATTCAGTAGGACCTCTAGAGAACAATTGCGAAAATTTACGGGTTTCGGACCAGATTTTGATATTGAGGACTACTCCGCCGTTATTTTAAAAAAAAATTAATCCTACCCGATTTAATCTGTTTAGCTAATTTTTTACAACTAGAAACAAATGGAACTGCTGAAGAACTTTGTAATAATATTTTGCTTTCACTAGCTGATTTATCCGCTTTTCATAATTAATAAAATACACGAGGTGTATAAGAATGCCCACACGGGATGCAGAAAATTCCTTTGCTTTCCCCCCACTTTCTACAGACAGGAAATCGGCTGACCCCTTTAGGTCAAATTAATGAGTCAGCTGTTCCCTCTATTTCGAAAAACGATTTATCGTGGCTTTTTGTTAAAGATTTACTACAAACTCTTCGTAATTTCAGTGCAGATGACTCATACAAAATCGAACATTTTTTTTCTAATGTGGAAGAAAATTTAACGTTTTGCCCAATAACCGAACAACAAAAAATTTTTTTTGTAAAACGGCTTTTGACAGGAACTGCAAAATTATTTATTCAATCTCAGCGTGGTATAAACTCTTACAGTTTTATAAAAAACACTACTTATTCAGGAATTTGGAAAAAAAAATTAACTCAAGCTCAATTGCATAGGAATTACAAAATAGAAAAATGCGGCCTAATGAAACGGGTATTCCAATATTAGCGAATCGAGGTCAAGGGTTTCTCGCGAAACTTCAATTATGGAATATTGTATTAATGGATTCCCCGATTCTCCCTTCAAATAAACTAATATTATATGGATGTACAACAATTCAGGAATTTAAAGAAAAATTAGGAATTTATGACAAAAATATTTCAAAATAAAAGCAAAATCGCTCTTATGATACGTCGCGTAATCAAACTTTAGTAGCCAACGCCATGATGTTGAAAGTACACTTCATAAACATCGATATGATAGATATCCAAAATTCAATGCACCAAAGCCTAATTCAAAATTTGAGAATAAAAATTTTAGAGATAGGAATCACGTAACTTGTTTTAATTGTTCGGGATCCGGTCATATTTCTAAATTTTTCCCAGATAAACATCGTGGTCCAAAGTGTATATTATGCGAAAATTTTTGCCATAAATCTGATGTTTTGTCCTCAAAAAAATATCCCTTCTTCTAATAATTACCCCATTTTTGTTGAAATTACTAAAAATATTATCTTTAAAAAAATATTAACTACTAAATGTAAAGATAGTTAAAAGTTTATCTAAAAAAATATTATCTTTAGTTGATACCGGAAGTCAAGTAACCTTAATGAAAGAAAGTGTATGGAATCAATTAGGCTCCCCTTCTTTAATAAATAGTGGTAATATACTAAATGGTTTAGCTTTTTCAAAACTCATGTAATTGGTCCATTCAACTCAACTGTTTCAATTGACAACCAAGAATTTCCTGTTAAAATTAATGATGTCCCCAACTACTCAATGAACTTTGATATTATTATTGGTTGTAATCTAATTAAACAAGCTAATTTGACTATCACCCCTGATAGTGTTATGTTTTTCTAAGCCACAAATCGAAGTATCTGACGCTACTCCACAACCATTTGTTTTAGCAATTACTGACGACATTCCTAAATTTGATATTGGCCCTGAAATTCCAAAACAAACTCGTAATGATTTTTAGGCATTACTCGTATGTTATAGGCCGAATAAAATTAAAACGACGTATATTGAGTTAAGCATTACCGTGACGGACGAGAAACCAATTTATCATTCTCCAAGACGGTTACTTTTTACTGAACTTGATATAGTAGATAAACAAATGGATGAATGGACACAAAATGGTGTTATTGAACCATGTTCATCTGCTTATGCTAGCCAAGTCCTAGTAGTCCACAAAAAGACGGCAGTCCACGAGTCTGCATTGATTTTCGAAAATTAAATCGTGTGTTAGTTAAGGATCACTATCCTCTGCCCTTCATCGAGGATATTTTAGATAAACTTCAGGATACTAGAGTTTTCAGTACCATTGATTTACGTAATGGTTTTTTCCATGTGCCTGTTAACAAACAGAGTCGCTCATATACCTCCTTTGTAACACAAAATGGTCGATTTCAGTTCCTTAAAAATGCCTTTCGGACTCTCTACATGCCCTTCAACGTTTTATCAATACAGTTTTTCGTGATTAAGTTGTTCAAGGAATTGTTCTCCCTTTACATGGATGATATAGTTATCCTTGCTAAAAATGAATCTGAGGCTATTGATAGACTCAAAAAAGTTCTTCAAGTGTCCAGTGATTAAGGATTGGAAATAAATTTTTGATAAATGTCAATTTCTGCATAGGAAAATTGAATTTTTAGGCCATATTATTGAAAATAATAAACTTTTTCCTTCCCCTTCTAAAACTAAATCAGTTGTCCATTACCCCGAACCAAAAACAACTAAAGAAGTTCAACGTTTTTTAGGTCTCACTGGATATTTTCGTAAATTTATCCTGCTTATTCTGTAATTGCTAAGCCCCTTTAGTGATCTTTTACGTAAAGATACTCCTTTCAATTTTGATGTAAAACAAAGGCTTCCTTTGACGAGTTAAAACGTTTGCTCTGTCAGAAACCTGTCTTAGGTATATATCGACAAAATTGTGAAACTGAAATACATACTGATGCTTTCAATGGACGGACTTGCTACTGTTTTTATTACAAAGATCCCCCAATGATAATTCCTTACATCCTATATATTACATGTCTAGAAAAACGTCCGAAACGGAGAGAAAATATATCAGCTACGAACTCGAAGTTTTTAGCAATCATAGAAGCTCTCAAAAATTTAAAGTGTACATTTAGGAATGCCTTTCAAAATAATTACTGATTGTAATGCATTTACAAAAACTATGAGTAAGAACGATCTAAAACACATGAATCGCGCGTTGGGC
Source organism: Trichonephila clavipes (assembly GCA_019973935.1). NCBI lineage: Eukaryota > Metazoa > Arthropoda > Arachnida > Araneae > Nephilidae > Trichonephila > Trichonephila clavipes. The sequence continues at coordinate 4,431 of BMAU01016226.1, forward strand.
CCCTGAATTTACAAGATTATGATTACACCATTTTACATCGCCTGGCTTACAAATGGTCCATGTCGACGCTTTAAAGTAGAATACAGGTTTTAACAAATCAGTGTACTGATTCTATTTTGCATATGATAAAAGAATCTCAAGAGCTGGACCCACACATACTTTCCATAAAAGCTCTTCTTCAAAATGGTCCATATGATAACTACTGTATTAAAAATAAAATATACTATATAAATTTATTGACGGTGCCGAAGTCCTTGTTATTCCCGACGAGATTCAGCATCACCTTATCAAAAATGCTCACGACAAAGGACATTTTTCAGTTAAAAGAATTCTAGAACATATAAAAAGTAAATATTTTATACCACAACTTCAATCAAAAATTGAAAAATATATTTCTAATTGTGTAACATGTATATTGAAAAATAAAAACTCTGGTAAACAAGAAGGATTTCTCCATCCTCTTGTCAAAGATGATATACCTCTAAGTACATACCATATCGATCATCTTGGTCCTTTAGCAACTTCAAGTAAAAACTACAAATTCATTTTAGCTGTCATTGACTCTTTCACTAAATTTGTTTGGTTATACCCCACAAAGACTACATCTACTTCTGAGGTAATAAAAAATTTAGACATTCAAAAAACTACATTTGGAAATCCTCGTTTTCTTATCACTGATCGTGGAACTACTTTCACTTCTGACGAATTCCACACTTATTGTTCGGAACAAAAAATTACACTTCATCATATTACTACAGGTTTGCCACGAGCTAATGGTCAAGTAGAACGCATTAATCGAACGATTATTCCTGTCTTATCTAAGATGTCAGAAGACGATCCCACGAAATGGTTCAAACATGTTCCTTCACTACAAGAAGTCTTAAACTCAACATTCCAAAGAAACATTAACACCACTCCTTTTAAATTACTCTTTGTAACACAAATCAATAACAAGACTGATTTGCGCATTCAACAATTAATCGACGAACAACTACAACTCGAATTTAATGAAAACAGAGAACTCCTACGTAAAACGGCAAAAACGCAAATAATTAAAGTGCAAAATGAAAACAAAAAGTCTTATAATCTTCGACGAAAATCTTCTTATTTATATAGTGTTAAGGACTTAGTTGCTATTAAAAAAACGCAACAAGGACGTGGACAAAAACTCTGCAATAAATTTATCGGTCCATATAAAATAAAACAAGTAAAACCTAACGATACTTACAACGTCGAAAAATGTGGAAATTTGATGGCCCAACCAAAACAAGTACTTTGGCCGAATACTTAAAACCATGACCTAACAAATGAATGTTACATTACGAACGAAAACTTTTACTTTAACATTTTTTTGACATTATCACCATACTCAAGATTGCTTTGTATTGTTTGTCTTCTTTCCATCTGTATACCTATTTTTTTATTCTTTATTATTAGTTTTGATTTTCTGATACATATTTGTCTGTTTTAATAATTGTTTTATTTGCAAGTTTATTTCCTCTAGCTTTTTAGTTTTATTTCATGAAATTTTGAAATACACTGCATTATACATGCGAGGACGCATGCTTGGTCATGATGGCCGATGTAGGAATGGATGTGCACATATTGTATCCCTCCTATATTCCTCAATGACGTAATGCCAAGAGAGCGCCACCTATCTGACAAGGCGGTTCGAGGATAACGAGTAAACTAGACTCGAATAGAACGATTGCGCGGATGACTGAGAGAGACGACGGCGAGGAGACGATGACGGGGCGCAGGAACGAAACGCCTCGTGAAATTCAACGATCTAATGATGTTTCGATTCTTTTTTAACCTTTAGCCCTCCCTTGTAAATAATTCCCCATAATAAATATATATTTAACTCAATCTGGCCGTTGTCACTCTCTCTCTCTCTCTCTCTGTGTGTGTGTCTATATATATATATATATATATATATATATATATATATATATATATATATATATATATATTAATAATTTAATTATGTATCAACATAATTTCAGATAAGAGACCAAGCAAAACCAGAGATCCGCTGTTGAACGTTCTCAATTTAACTTATCGGTATAGATTTGATTATAAATTTAAAAATTCCACATTATTATAAGATATTTTTAAAAGTACTATAAATAGTAATATTATGATTTTAATTAAACAACTAATTTCTCTTGATTTTTCATAAATAGATCTAAACTTTACGTTGTTATTAGTTTCGATGAAGTTTTTCAAACGTATCTATATTTAGATAAATTTTCAATAAGTATTAATACATTGCCTCATGTATTCTTTTCACAGAAATATATTACATATTTTGTGACCTGATTCAAGTTTTTAACCAAATTTGTATTTTTTTTTCTTTTTCAAATCGAAAACACAGGATGAATAGCATTTTATGAAAGAAATTTACGGAAGTCGTGTATTTGTATCCCTTTCAAAATTTTCTGAAATGTTTGTAGAGAGTGATATTGAAAAACTGTTTATACAAACATCATTTTGCTTCTGTAAAATGATATTGATTCATGTAAATATTTGAACTGAAAAAGGTACAAGTCAACCAACGCAAGAGGAGATATTTTTTTAATAACATCTAATCAAATTTGCATCAAAATATATGTAATAAAACTTTTGAATAAAATTTATTGTGAGTATCTATCATTAAAATGCATATTTAACTATCAGTTAATTTTTTTAATGTGTAATGAGTCTGATTATGCCACTAACTCTTCATTTTTTGCAAATTTGTACACTTGCAATAAAACGTATTATTAAAATTAAATGTTCTTCTGGAATAGTCATAAACTGCCACATCATAGTTACAGTTAGAGTTAATATCTTTATTAGGGATTTAGAGCAACAAAGGCTACTATCCCCAGCCACATCCTTCTACACATGGTCTATTAAGGCATCCCCCTGACTGCTTTAAAATCACCATTTTCATAAAAAAAATCTAAATTTATTTTATAGTCTATTTTTGTAGCCTGTTTTATAAGCTTTCTAAAACCATCACACTTTTAATTCTGACTTACTTAGAAAAAAGTTATAGCTGTTTTTGTTTGAGGTAGTAAGCCCAAATCGAAACCGGAAGTGTGAGTTTTAGGTTGATTTTCACCGGCAAAATGAGATTTTTATTCCTTTAAAATATTTTAACGAATTCTTTTTATGTTTAGTAAACTTTATTTCACTTTATAAATGTTTTAATAGATGTATTTGGCCTTCAAATAGGCAACAGTTAACTGATTGCAATGTTGGTTTTGATTTAAATGAGTTGCTGTCTTTTTATCATTTGTGTTCAAACTATATCTCCTTATAAATTTCTTATTAGTACTTTTATATAAAGTTATAGTTATTTTCAATTAAATTAAAGTTGTGTCATGCCAAAAAAGAAGAGGATGCCAGAAAGCAGCATTTGTTGGAATAACGTCGATAGAAATATCAAAGGATCTTCCAAATTCAGTCACTAATTCTATTAAAAAGACTTATAAGGAGCTTTGTGATCACAATCTTCAAGAAAATGTTTTCATGAGGAAACCTCAGAACTGCAATGAAAGTCTTAACAATGCGTGTGGAGTATAATCTGAAAGACAACTTTGTTGAGCAACAAACACGCCGTTTAAGAAATTGTATTGCAATAACACTTTTTAATTCTGTGCTTACTGGTCTATTACCTCTATTTCAAAAGTTAGGAATGAAATTTTACGTTGAAATGATAGGATATCTTTGGTACCTCGAAAAAACGAGAATTGTTGATTCTACGAGGCATTCTAAACCAGATAAGAAACTGTCTCGTAAAAAAAGAAAGACCCTTCAAAACTGTAAAAATTTGAAGTATGAGGTTCAGGAAGACACAACATACAAATCTGGAGAATTTTAAAAAGCCTTCCTAAATCATTAAAAAAATTTTTAAAAATATAAACCTTATTTTTCATTTTGTGAAGAATGTTATTTTTGAACATAATGGTTAACGGTAATAGTGATATCACTTAAAGTATATGAAATATTATTATGCAATGTTTTGAATTTGTTCTTTGTATTATAATAAATGTTTTCTGCTAAAAACTAAGCGTAATTTTTCAATTAAAGTACTTTGTTATGTAATTTTGTAAGAAAAAAATGTTTTTTAAGAAAATTCTGGATTTTTTTTTCATCTCGAACACTTGTATTTCATTATTTTACAGTATAATTTGAGCTTTTTTAATATGAAGCATAGTTAAACGCTAAAGAATTGTAATCCTGAAAACATTTTATTTATTTTTGTGACATATATTTTTTTAGAGTTGTTTGAAAAGAGCAATTTTTTGTAATATTTTGGTAGAAATTCTTCAATATTTTGAAAAATAAACTTTCATAAAATTCTTCTTGGTGTACTTTCACAGAAATTTGCAACATAATTAATTAGAAAATAGCAACTGAATAATTATTTAAGTTATATTTTTGAAAATTGTCGCCGAACCCAGTCGGACTACTAATCGGACTAAAGTACTTATGCAATCCTTCATATTTACTATTGAGTCGAGAACTTAATGCTCAAACAAATTTTTATTTCATAAAATGCAACTTTAACTGATAATACAAATCTAAAACGTATACATTCTACTTTTTCTTTTGAATCCTTTCTTACTGAAACTAACAAAGTTAAATGGATGACTTAATAATTAATTTTGTATAGCAGAATGGTGCATTATTTTGATATTTGCTAAATAAAGGAGGTTCAGAAATTCAAGCAAGAACAATTCAATCGCGCATTTCAATATTCTACAGAAGTAAAATATAACACTTTTACAAACGTGTTATAATATAATTACAAACATTAAATAAATTTTTAAAAATTTGAACCAAAAAAACTAAGTCTTAAACATTTAAATAGTAAAGGTAATACAAGATACTGTATTTGTAATACATGAACTACGTTATACTGTTAATGTATAACGTAGTATAATACAAGATACTGTATCTGTAATTCATGAACTACGTTATACTGCATTTGTATAACGTAGTATAATATAATATACTGTATTTGTAATTCATGAAAATCATGTATATATACATACATGGTATCCTGAAACTCTACGTTAAGAGAACTAGGGGTAAAAGGAAAAGTCATATCTCTGTTCCAAGAAAAAATTTAAAAAAAATTCGTATCACTTAGTTTAGTGAGAACAAGCATATTTATGAAAATGTGGAAAATTAACAACCTCCATCAAATTATTAGCTCACTAACATACTGTTACATAGCCATGTTGATACTCCCAGTCACATGTCTCAGGCAAAGACATTTGCTGGTTTAGTTAAAATTAACGTAGTTCATTTGAGTCGGGGTTTGAGAAAATGATGTCACCTAACTTTGACTCTGTTTAAAAAGAAAAATATTACACTCAAACCGAAGAATGCATTTCAAAAGATGATTCATTTAGTTAAGAGTCCGAAACGGTTAAAGTACTTGCTCTTTGCTATCCATAATAATCATTGAGAATTTATTTTATTTGCAGATCATCTTCATTTTAAAAACACCCTCTGTTAACACTCTTCATCACATCATTAGGAACTCTGAACACAAATTTCACAATTTTACAGATATATTTATTTCGCTAAGCAGTGTCTTTCAAACTGTGGGGCGTGCCTCCTAGAGAGAGTATTACCCGTACATGGGGAGGCACATACAGAATAAAAGAAAAGTCAAATTTTCTTTTATTCTGATGAACTGCAGATTGGTGTTTTACCATTGCAAACTTTGTCCATTTCCTGGAAGCTGGTATTGATTTTTAAAGAGGCACCATAGAGGTAGATACCAGACGCCGCAAGTGATTTTGACGCCCAGTTTCCTCCCTAGAGGGAGGCACCTGAGCTCCGACGATAAGGACCAGTACAGGTATTTAAGTTTGCCGAGAGTACCGAAGCCAAACAGACACTCTAAGGATCTTTTACATGCCGCATAAATACGACATGCCAACTGTTGATGATCTGCATCAAGAAAATTCACCGACTCTGGCCAGGGTTGAACCCCGCAACCTTGGGTGCAAAAAGTCAGCGACAAACCATCCACGCCACCCAGCCGGGAGGTCAAAAATAAAAGATTTAAAATAAGTTTTAATTTACTGAAAGGAAGCAAAATAAAATACATTTTGACATAAAAATTTAGCACACATTTACACTGATGTAATATACTTATAAATGTATCAGTACTGTACAATATATTTGATAATTAATTTATGAGTATTAGATTAGAAAACAATTTTAATAATTACTAGTGGCTCCCCTGGCTTGTCATATACAAAAATTAACTTTTATTTTGATAATTTGTACGGTTTATAACTAAATCATTCTAGTAGCTTTAGCGCCAAAGTACATCTTAATTGCATTCAATACATTGTTATTGTACGGGAGGAGAGCGATAAAAACTATGATTGAAAATTGTGTGGCAAATACTAAAAGTTTGAAATTCATTGCACTGACGTATTCTACTATAACTGTGCAATTGATAGCAGTCTAAACTCAAGCAAAAATGTTTTCTCAAGTAGTAAAAGTTATGTAGCTTTGTGGGAAACCTCCTGGGTTCCATCCTGGACACCAAGATTGAATTGAGGCAAAGAATTACCAGACGACATTTTTACAATAACAAATAATTTTTATTCACTTGAATCAATTATCAACCTTCTAAATACTAATATGAATCAATATGTCTACGTCAATGGGATTGAACTTTACTATTAAATTAAATCACAAAATATGAAACTAATCAACACTTAAACTCAATATCGAACGGGTTTACCGGAATAAGAGGACCGAGAGGTATACGCAATTCTAATTACTAGCAATCATTAACTTCCCACTAACTATATTATTTATTTACTCTTATTATCCGATAAATGAAGTTTAAGTATCACCTGACTTTTACTACTTCACTCCTTTCCAGTCAGCTAAACTTTCCGAATGTAGATCGCTGCCTGATAATCAGCTAGAAACTAATCACACAATCAACTTGAATCTTCTTAAAGCTCCTTATATGTATCTCTTAGCTCAATAGCCTTCTTCGCTAACCTACAACACTCTCTTTATATACTTTGATTCATTCGCATATCTCGTTTTCTCCTTTTAGAGCTGGTTGGAAATATACACGAATTTACAATCCCCCAAAGACGCCCAAGAGTATTAGTGATAAAGTGCCGTATAGATTCGTCACAGCTTGAGTAGGTTTGAGAAAAATATCATCTAATTTTGACACTCCATAAAAAAGCAGTTTGTTTTAAAGGACGGCCCGTTTAATGACAATTCCAAAATGGTCTAACACTTGCTTCATTTCGATATTTTTACTATTTCATATTTAAATCAAATTAAAAGCTAAATTAAAAACAGAAGAGCATACACTGCTCTTCTATTTACTGTTAATAGATATCAACCATAAGAGAGCCATAGTAACATAATACTAAAAAAGACTTGGGAACTAAGTTGTGTGTGGAGTCAAACATAGTTTTATGGCTATATGACATAAATATATGTGCGATTGTGACTATCATAACTATTATTATTACCAAGATATTATATTTTAATTTTTTAATGATAACTATTATATCTCGAGACATTCCAGAAATTTATTTCTGTCTAGACAGTAAACATGACAATTTGCAATGCTAGAAAACTTCAGTTGTATTATTACGAAACTTAATGAGATACTAAATATCTCCAAATATTATCTTCCACTCTTTTGTAATACAACAATGTTGCAGTTCCCTTATTTTCTTACTAACCCCTACTTTTATTAAATTTCAGAAGGATAACAGGGGATTTTAAACGTTATTCAAAGGATATCATCGAATTCCAAGAATATTGGAAAACAAAAGTTAATTACGACTTCATTACGAATCATTACTCAACAGACGTTCCCAGCTGAAGAAATATTATTTTATTAAAATATACTGGTCTTCACGAATGCTGTACTCCGACGATATACTTCTGATGTTATAGATACGACAGATGAGACTTCAGAAATATTTATTCTTCATTTTAGATTTCAAGGTTTTAAAAAAAATTGAAGATTATATTTATTAAACTTTATGTAAGGCAGTCTAATAATGTAGGGTAGACAAATAGTGATTCGCCGGTCACATGAGGCCCAAAAAGAGGTTTTTTTGCAGCCAGTCAAGACAGAAAAACAAATAGATAAAAAATGTTCTCCATACTTGAGTCGATATAGTATATATCTAAAAAAAAGTTTTTTCTTACCTAAACACCAATAAGAGTAAATATAGGTGAAAATTGGCTGACATAAACTTCCAGTAAGTGATGAGAATTTCAACAAACAATCTAACGCCTGACTAAAAAAAAATTTAGAAAAGTGTGATAGTGTGCTTTTGCCTCATTAAGGTATCCGACTACGTTCGGAACCGTGATTTTAAAAAGTTGCATAAATGGATAATTTTCATGATATTTAGTGTCACTTAGATTAGAATACATGCATAAAATTGTTTTAAGAACAGAAAAAATTATTTAAATACAATATTTCGGCAAAAAATTAACTTAGAATAACTTATTTTCAAAATGTTCTCTATTTATGAAACATGCTTCTATTATAATAATATTTTGCCTGTATATAGCTCAGACCTCTGTACAGAGGCTCAACTATGAATTTTGAAATATTCACATTATTTTCAGAATTACAGCCATTTAAAATAATTATTGGCGTTTTTTTCTTAAAATTGCTCCCCTGTGTTGTCGTAAAACATGGATAAACCCACTTCTAAGTTATATATTTCAAAGATTCTAGTTGAGCCTTTGTACAGAGATCTGAGTTATATACAGGCAAAATATTATTATAATAGAGGCATTTTTCACAAAAGGAGAATATTTTGAAAATGGGTAATTCTATGTTCATTTTTTGTCAAAATATTGTACTTAAATAATTTTTTTATTGTAATGCTATTTTTAAAACAATTTTATATACATTTTCTAATCTAAGTGACACTAAATATCATAAATATTATCCATTTATTCGCTTTTGCAAAATCATGGTTCCGAACGTAGTCGGATACCTTAAGCTGATTCTAAAATTAAATATGCTTGCAGCGATAGATGATTTGAAATTAGCACAGTAACATAATTGAAAAAAAACTGATGCTATTTTACTTAATATATTAATGGAATTTTATGGTAAAATTTATACCTTTTAATTTTTTTAAGATGCAAAGTTAACTAATGAATGCAATCATTATAAAACAAGTTACTCTTCTGTATCCTCCGCTCCTACAATGTGGCCCTCGAACTATAACAAATGCCCAACCTTTTAACAATACATACACACAATATTTGTCTGCAACGTGTTGTTTATTTATCTGACTGGAAATTTTAAAATGAAAACACTTATTTAAGATTCAACAAAGGAATATTTGTGTGTACCAAATATGATTTAACATAGTTAATATATCCCTTTTATCTACATTATATTATATTATGCATCACTTCTGATTCATGTCCAAAAGATTTTATATGGGAAAAATGTTCTTAATTCAAGTTTTAACCCACGGTCAATCACGCTTGTTTTTGCTACCGTCGTTACTTGCGGGGTGTAGAAACACCCCCAAACTTTTAGCACGTGTATTTAACTATGAAAATAAAAATAAGTCATTAAGATACATATTTATAAAATACAAGATATTTTTTGTATTATACAAATAAAATTATTAAATGTATTGCATACGAATGAGACGAACGTTTATTTAAACTAAACATACATAAAATTTTCATTTTAAAACACATAATTTTATATTTTTCATAAACCAGTAAAGCGTATATACCAGTAATAAATATATTTTATTATTAATGAGATCGCGATAGTAGAAAGTAGAAAAATAAAATTTTAATCATTTTCCAAATATTCAGTGCAGACTGTATAAATATGCTCAACTTCTCGCGGGAGTTCTCAGCCCCCCAGATAAACTTTTGAAGGTCATTACATCCCAATCATTCGAGAAAGAGAGATTCCATCAGACCTGAAGGTTCAATGACCTAAAATGTGCATCTATAGAAAAAATCATGGTTCTGCGCATTCTTTTTAGAATTCTGGGAGGATTTCCTTGTTGCTGGGGTGTACGAAACACCCCGCGCGTGTGATCGCGGGTTAAGTTATTAAATGATCATTATAAAGCTGTATCCTACTGCCTTCTTATATAATTACTTCGATTGGTTTTATTAAACATTTTTCCTCTTTCAAAGTAACAAAAATAAATTTGAGGCATGATAGAGATACAGGGAGAGCACTGCAAATTAAGCGCTTAGTTTTTTTGTGTTAATTGCTTTTTTATTTTTCATGTATTCCTTTTCTATCAAAAGTAAGTTACATATAAGAAGCCTTCATGTGTTTACCTCATTCAAAATTGTTATTATATATGTATATATATATATATATATATATATATATATATCACATGAAAAAAAAAGAAATGTGAAAAGAAGGACGCGTGTTGACAATAAAAATACTATATGTTTCCCTTTTATTACTGTAAATGGTGCAAAACAAGTGAGAAAAATATTTATCTTACGGTTGTTGAATCGACTGATAGGTAATTTTTAAGGGTGGGAAAAGCAACAATTTTATTCAGAACATAAATCGGACAAATTTATTCTTGTCTCCTTTTTTTTTCCTTTGAATCCCTGTTCTATGTTTCAATGATACAGTATTAAAATCGCTTCAAAATGATGTAACCCATCATTTCCGTAAAACAAATGCATCGGCTGAAGCATTACAATTTCCGCTGAGAAGTGGAACTCCGTCTGCAACAGATTGAAATGACATCAAGTAAGAAAAAGGCGATTTTTCTGCTTCAAAAATGAACTCTAAGAGCACCAACTAGAAATAATAATAGGGGGGGGTCAAGGATCTCTCTTTTATCTTTTCTAAAAAGTAAGTAACAATTGATTTATATTTTTAAGATATACAGAATTGGTATTGGTATGCATATTGTTCTCGTTGCTACGAATAATAATATTCTGATGTTTGGTTTCATCCAGTCTATAAACATTAATATTAGAATGTCGATATTCGTTATGTGTCAAAGAAGAGATATTACTGATAATTTGAGATTAATCAATTCATATATGTTACAGGAATTGTCTTCATATTGTATTCAAATGTCCTCTTTGAAATCTTTACTAGTGTTCGTTTGAGTGAGGCAAAGTTATTACTTTTAAAATATAATGTCAATATTTCTCTTGTAAAATATTTCTGAATGTGACTACATAATTCAGAGTAAAAAATATCAATATGTAACAATTGCATTTTAAGCCTATTTATTGAAGAAATGTAACAATAATTACAAGCGTCATAATAATTATACACATAAAACAAATTTTAAAAGATTTCGACACGAGAAACTATGATGTTTTAAACATTGAAATAATAAAGATAAAATGAACTTAATGTATTTGAAATTCCTGAAATTCGGAATTTGTTTTATAAACGAATTAATTATTTTTATTTTTTATGGTCATGTTTATATATATATACAGGGTGTTTCAGCTAAGATGTTACAAACTTCTAGGAGAGGTAGGGGACAACAAGACGATATGAAGTATATAGGCAATGCTGGGTCGGAAATGCTTTCCTAAGGCTCCACGCGCCGACAAAATTTAGGGTGCAAAACTTCAACTGGTCTTAAAAACGGGAAAAATTGTCGAAACGCTTTGGGTTTTGGTCAAAGTTATTGTTATTATTTATTATTTCATAAAAAAAAACTTCTGAGCTATATTGCTGCTAAAACATCGCTAGAGGGCGCTTTAGACGTTGGAACACTAGGAAAAAAATTTTCAATATTTTTTAAAGTTTTTTGATGGCTTTGATAAGTTGAAACTTTATCTTGAATTTTGATACCAGATTTGGTATCGTCCGGGGAAAATTGATGTAAAAAATCGAACATTGTTCAGGGCACTTAAAGCACAAACGGTACTAAAAAACGAGCAAAATGTTGGATTTCGGTGCGGTTTGCGCGAAAAGCATTCTGTTACTGACTAATTTGTTCAAAATAACTTTTGACTTGGTAGACATTAATCAAAGCCAGAGGGCGCTTTCAGACTTTGCAACTTGGAAACTCATTTGGATAATTTTGTGGGTGGGTGTAAGCCGAATAATTACTAGCAATTTTTCCTCCTAAATGAGATTCGAGTTGGTCTGTGTTGCAAAAAAGTAATTTTATAGCAAAAAATTTTAGTAAAAGGGGGTAAAAAACACAAGTACCAAATCACAAGAAGTAAAACACACAAGGAAAGACTCAAAATAGGAGGAAAAAAGCTGTTTACTAACTGCTATACATAATCATAAAAGGAAAAGAATGAAAAACTGCTGTCAAAGGAGGTGTTCGAACTGACGCCCGCCCCATGTGATACAGGCTTCACATCTTCGCTTCATGGAGCGTCGAACATTCGATAACATTTCTGGAGTGTTTCGTATTTCTCCGGCTGCTGCACTGATGCGTGCTACAAGTTCCTCGGCGCTGTTTACGGGTGTTTCGTACACCAAGGATTTCATTTGTCATCAGAAGAAATAATCCAGACAGGAAAGGTCTGGCGATCGGGGAGGCCAATGCACTGGACCTTCACGGCCAATCCATCGTTCACCACATGTTGCATCCAAGTGATTCCGAACAGAAATACTGAAATGTGCGGGGCTCAATCTTGCTGGAACCACATGGAAGTACGAATCGCAGCGGTAACGTGTGCGCTGTCCAATAACTCTGGCAAAACTTGTTCCAAGAATATCAGGTAGCGTGGACCAGTCATGCGATCAGGCAGAATGCAGGGTCCTATTAGATGATCCCCTAGAATGCCAGCCCATACGTTAACCATGAAACGATCCTGTGCAGCCCGAGTACGTGTTACATGTGGGTTCGCTGCTGCCCACGAGTGGCTGTTATGGGTGTTGAAAATACCCTCTCTCGAAAAAGACGCATCATCTGTGAACAACACGGAGGCTGCAAAAAAGGGATTTGCAATTCGTTGCTGCAAGTACCACTGTGAAAAGGCCTGGCGAGGTGCAAAGTCACATTATTTAGTGACTGGACGCGCTAGTAGTGAAATGGATGCAGGGCATTATCATCGAGAATCCTCCAAACGCTACTGTATGAAATCCCGATTTCATTAGCTATACCTCGTGTACTTAAACTGGGAGTGGTTTCTACCATATCTAGTACAATTTCCTCGTTCAATTTGGTCCGTGCGTTCCGATCTGGATTACGTACTGCCTTCTGGAATGAACCGGTCTCACATAATTGCTGGTGTAGGCGAGCAAACATGGTATGAGCAGGAGTCCGCCTGACAGAATGCCTTTCGGCGTACAACCTCTGAGCGGCTCGACCATTGCAATCTGTGGCCCTGTACGCCAGAATCATATCTGCTTTCTCTGCGTTCGTGTACTCTGCCATCGTACAGCCAGTCTGTGTGCGATGGAAATAAAGCTTCCTTCCAGCGGACTCCTTCTTATCGTTCTGTTCCTCTGGTGGCTAATTCAACTCTCGACGGAAAAATTTGCATATTCTGCCTTTAACACTCTCTCGCTAAAATTTTCGCCGAGAACCCTGCTCGCTTTATTCACTGCTACGACACTTGCAATTCCTGGGCTACGTATCAGGCTTTCGATGGTCTTACTGCTTCAGGAAAGCATTTACGGACCACCTTTCTTACGTTATTCCGAGTCGTCTAGGTGTACTCTACCTCGTTGGTGGAAGAGTACACATAGATGACTCGGAATCACGTAGGAAAGGTCTGTCGTAAACGCCTTTTTACTTATCTGAAGCACCTCTGGTTTTAAATTTGGCAACAATGTCAAAATTTGTTTTGAACAAATCAGTCAGCAAGGGAATGCTTTTCGCGCAAACTGCACCAAAATCCAACATTTTGCTCGTTTTGTAGCACCGTTTGTGCTTTAAGTGCCCTGAACAATGATCGATTTTTTACATCAATTTTCCCCGGACGATACCAAATCTGGTATCAAAATTCAAGTTAAAGTTTCAACTTATGAAAGCCATCAAAAAAGTTTTAAAAATATTGAAATTTTTTCCCTAGCGTTCCAAAGTCTAAAGCGCCCTCTAGCGATGTTTTAGCAGCAATATTGCTCAGAAATTTTTTTATGAAATAATAAATAATAACAATAATTTTGACCAAAATCCAAAGCGTTTCGACAATTTTTCCCGTTTTTAAGACCAGTTGAAGTTTTGCACCCTAAATTTTGTCGGCGCGTGGAGCCTTAGGAAAGCATTTCCGAACCAGCATTGCCTATATACTTCGAGTCGTCTTGTTGTCCCCTGCCTCTCCTAGAAGTTTGTAACATCTTAGCTAAAACACCCTGTATATATATATATATATATATATATATATATATATATATATATATATATATATATATATATATATATATATATATATATATATATATAAACAAACAGGGTATTCGGAAACTTAACGTTAAGGAGACTTGGGATGAAGGGGAAAGTCATATCGTTTCCAAGAAAAATTGAAACAAAAATTCTTATATCTTAGTTAAGTGAGGACAAGAATATTTTTGAAAACTTTTAAAAGTTTACAACCTTCATCACATTATTAGTTTACTGATGCATTTTTACATAGCCATGCTAATAAACGAAATCACATACAAGGCTAAGACATTTGCTAATTTAATTAAAATTAGATTTGTTCGTTTGAGTGGGGGTTTGAGAAAATGATGTCGCCTAACTTTGACTCTCCGTAAAAAGAAAACTATTTCACTTAAATCCAAGAAAGTATTTCAAAAGAGAATCCATTTAGTTAAAAGTCCGAAATGGTAAAGTACTTGTTTTTTTTTATCCTTAATAATCATAGAGATTTTTTTTATTTGCATAACAATTTTCATTTTAAAAACACCTCTGTTAACACCCTTCATCACATCATTTGGTTCTGTGACCACAAATACCACAATTTTACAGCGATTTTATCCACTAAATAATTGTTTCTCAAACAGTGGGGTGCAACCCTTGAGGGGCTTGATAATCCTAGGAGGGAGGTGCAGTTTATCGAAAACTAGAAAATAAAAGATTTAAAAAACTACAATTTTTTACTGAAAGGCAGCAAAACAAAATACATTCTGATACAATAAAATTAAAGTATACATTTACACTGATATAATATACTTATAAATGTATTAGTACTTTACAAACAGTAATAACTAAGTTGATACAAAGAGTTGATAACTAATCTCTCAGTACTAAGTAAGGAACAAGTTTGCTAGAGACTCCCATGGGCTTGTCATATACAAAGTTTGATATTTTTCTTAATAGTTTGTACGTTTTGTGATTAAAATCGTATTGTAACTTTAACGCCCAAGTACATTATTGTTGCATTGAGTATATTGTTACTGTATTAAGGGGGGGTGCTATGAAAATTATGATTGAAAATTGGGTCCCAAATATTGAAAGTTTGAGAAGCATGGTTTAAGCAATTTAAAACCCTTACTTTGGACTCTCTATAGAATATACTTCCAGTTGTAACAACCATTTCAATATCACTTTTTTTTAAACATGTTCCTTGCCGAGTAATAAAGATGAGTAATCTGAAATTGATACATCCAATGACAATATTTAGAATAAATATATTTATTTCAAGCATACTATTAATATCCTTATATTCGGAAAAAATAGCTTATCGCAGTATATATTATTTTTTTCACTGAAGAAAGCTTTAGAGAAAAATAGCATAAATTGAGATGCTGCTGTGTGTGTGTTAAAAGATAATGTAAAACACTTTTCTAAGTTCTCTGAATATTTATAAAACATATTATTCAAAAAATCACTTAAAAAGTATAATAATAATTATAATAATTACATGACGAACAAATTCGTTTGAATATTTGAAGAAATAAAACAACTTAATAATTTTATTTAAAATTATTTTTTTTCATTTGGAAACTACTTTTGTTTTTATCATTGGAAGGTTTTAAATTGAAGACCTTCAACTTTCATCGAATTATTCATGTCTCTTCTCTTAATTGTGAACTTCACTTTCTAGAAATGTTGCAAAAATATATTAAAAATTGCAAAATATATTATAACCAGACAAATTTTTCTTAATTTCAAAAAGTTAAGTTACTTCTTAGTTTTAGTAGTAAAAATACATTATAGATTTATTATTTGAGTCTTAAGCTTATCATATAATTTAATTAAACAGATTATATATATATTTTTAATTATGAGCAGTAGAAATTCTCAGAAAAATATTAAAATATATATTAATTAGAACCTTTTTATAGCCAAATATCTTCTTCAGAATATTAAGTATTACGTCATAATTGAGCTTTGTAATCTTTGACAAATAAATGAAGCTTGTTGCCTTAGCACTTAAAAACGACTTAGGTAAATAAAATTATAAAATATTTAAAGATCACACACAACATTTATTTTCAATAGCCTAATCAAAGTGGACAAATATTTACAGCCAAAACCAGGATCACTAGAAATGAGTTTTTTAACACCACTTTTAAGTGATTTAATAATAGTATTGCTTATATATTGACGTAGCTTAAATTTTTTCTCACTACATGCAAAAAAAATTTTCATAGTGCTGTGATAAACTTCTTACGTACTATCGCAACAATGACAACATTAAAGATAATTTGCCAAGTCAGCAACTCCAATTTTGCATGTGTCATACGTGCTGAATTGGTAATCGCATGATTCCAACTATTAGCTCACACTCTCTCTCTATATATTTATTTATTTATTCATTTATTTATTTATCTTGATGAAATTTTCAATTGTCATTAAAATTATTTTTAAAGCGCTCAATTCAGCAGAAATTTTATACACAAAATTTTATTTTGGATAACAATACAATAATTTAATTAAAATTATTAAAAATTAATTGATTAAAACTAATTATTTAAATAATTACAAATACAGCCACGTTGGCATCATTTTGGCGATTTTAGTCAAAACTTGAAAAGGTTGTTTGCTCACGTTTTAATGCATTCACTTGAACTGAAATTTTATATACACGATTGTTTTGGATGGCAATGCGATACTTTAAATGATAATTAATAAAAATTTGTTACCACTTAATGTTGCAATTCTGTCATATGTATATACATATTTATATTAATTTTAACTATTAAATAAAAGTAGATAAAATAAAATTTTTCTTTGTTGATCTAAGTAGGAATTGACTTAATTTTTTTATATTACTTGTTTTCATATAATACCACTTATATGGTAGCGAAAGTACATTATTGCAAGCAATAATATAAATAAAAATATCACAACAATTGCCTGGGCTAGAATCATTGCGCTGGAAGAAAGGTGTTGTCTTATACAAAGACTTATAAACATTCAACGGAACTAAACTCAACTTCCCAGGAAGGTACGAGAACTGCAGGTTTATCAAATATGATGACTTTATCAATGAAGCGTTGGACGATGTATCTTCAGTGATGGATTTGACAGAAAATAAGCGATAAGAACAAATTTTGCGAAAAAAGAACTAATAAATAGAACTACATAATTCATGTAAATTACAGTTTAAGCAATGATTATGAACATTTGTATAATTTGTACAATGATGGTTGGTCCACCGTTAAGTGTGTGTGGACAGGAGTACCTCCCTCCCCCTTAGTTTTTCTAAAAGTTTTCTTCTATTGCTTTTGAATGTTCAAAGTGGCCGCGGTCGCCGAGTGGTATAGGTATCGGACCGTGGCTTGCTTTGTCACGGGTTCGAGCCCAGTACCACTAAAGACCCGCCGTGTAGGGCAGCGAGGCACGTTAAATCTGTCGAGAGCTGATACGTCCTCCCGTTGGTGGGTGTGGTAGTTAGGAGAGGGGGGTGCCAGCTCAGGTGTCGTCCACGTCACTTGACCATGGGTCACAATTACGTGGTCCGTCGCCAAAAGCCCTCGTGTAGCTGAACAGTGCGACGTTAAAATTCAATCAATCAATTGAATGCTCAATTTTCTTATTTGAACTTTCAATCTTTGTCCAAAATCCTATAATCAAAGATTTTCTGAATATTTTATTGACGCTTTTACATCGATTTTTATTTCGGTAACTAAAATTTTAGCTTCAATTTCTATTTTTAATTTATATTTAACACATTTAATTTTAACACATTAATTATTAACAACAAATGTTCCTTTAACACTTCTGTACCATAAAAATTTATTATCTTTAACAATTCCACGATATCAATTAACAACTTTGTGGTAGTAGTTATAACTATTTTACGCTTTATATTTTATTTATTTAAATCAGTTATTTTGTTTATTTAATAGCAATATAAAATGCTATACATTTTAATATGTGTAATTATAAATACTGTAAGAAAATAACCTTTAACATACATCTTAGTCAACCATTTCTCCATATACAGTACTCAAACTTAAATTAGAAATTCAATTCATTTTATAACTTATTAAAAACCTAATTTCTACCTATCTGAAAACAAAAACGAATTATTTAAAAGTCGCGCGGGCGCAAATCAATGTCTACGCAATACTAACAAAATAAATTTTTACCTTGTTAAAACGAAATTCACATTTTCTGCAAATGATAACTAATATTTAATTCAATTCATTTTAGAATTTGAATCTACTTCTAACTATCTTACTTTTTAGATCGAATTTTTCTTCTATATCCCATGATTTTTCCCATCGTCAAAATTATTCAAAGCATTTCGCATAAATATTGCTGCAATAAAATGCAAATCACATAACAATACAAGTACAAATCTCACACAAGCTATACAATACTTTTTCACAAATTCCCTTTTTCAATCTGTTAAGAAAACAGGTATCAATTAGACATTATAGAAACTGTTTCTTATATTTGAAAAAACTAATATTATCATTTAATAATTATATTTATCAAACGATTACTAACTCTTCTTGTTAAGCTAATGCATAAACGAAAAATTTATTAACGAAAAAAAAGTTTAATTTATTAAGTTCCGAATTTCCCAAGAAGGAATTTTATGGCAAAAAAATATGAAAGCAAAATATTAACAGCGCATTATTATCAAAGCTCTAAAGGTGCTTTATCTTATAATTGTGTTTATTTATATCTCATTTTATTTGTATTATTTGTCTGATAGATAATAATTTTCGGTTATTTGATTTACTTTAAGTAAAGAAAAGTCAATAAAATAATAAGATGATTGTCCACGTTGAGAAACTCTCTTTACGAAATTGATGGAATATAAATTAGTTTTTTAATACAGAAAAAAATATTTTGTATAAGGTGACAGGATATATAGAATACCGTATAGAAAGTTGTTTTTCATCTTATTTCTTGTACTATTTTCAATTTCTGAGTTGAAGAGGCAAAACAAGAAATCTAATTAAATTTTCACAAAGAACACATGATTCCCTTAGAATAAAACATGCATTTTTACAAACAGGAAAGTGTTAAATGTTTTTTTTCTTCTTTTTCTTCTCTAAGAAACTTTTTTAATGAAAACAATATTGGTGTAATCAATCTTAGGTGTTGTAATCACGTCAAAGACATATTAGATATTTAACAAATTTTCCGAATATTTTCTACAAAATATTTATATTAAAATGCGTTAGTAATTACTTATAATAAGAAACGTAATATTACAAATAAGTGGATGTGTAAAATGTGTAGGCTAAATGAAAGGATATAGGCCTAAATACATCGTTTTAAAAAATTAGTTTAATTTATAAAAATTATGATGTAGTTAGTGCCAACATTGAAAGGAATTTATCTTTTGAATATATTAAAAGTCCGTAATCAAGCATTTGATGTACTCGATGCCAGTAGAGAATTTTTAGTGAATAATAATTTATTTATTTTTAAGAAATCGCCGATTCTTATTTTAAAGTTTAAACCACACAGCTTTAGCCAAAAGGTATTTATTTAATACTTTAAAAAACAATATTTCAATGCATTATTAATTATGCTTATATTTACAGTCTTTCTGCGCAGAAAAGTTCAAAATCGGTTTAATGTTCGTAAGTCTTGAAGTGATTGTTTTTCGGGTGTAGCTGCCTCCACTACACATTTGCCTGGTATCACACCTGATCAAAAAGACTCAAGTGGCTGCTTTGTAGACTCCAGCACAATCCGTCTTTTATCGGTCATCGCAGGTCTTTTCTCTTGCTTCTTTGTGTGCGGTTGCCCTCAAAATCTCTGTCACGTATAAGAAGTTTAAAAAGTCTGATGTGGAAGATGATGCAATAGATTTTAGTCAACTTTCTAGACGACCCTTTAAACCCCTGAGTAGGTTTCTTTCACGCCCTCAAAAATTTCTGATTGACGAGCGTAGTGAATTTGCACACGGTGCTCCTCGTCTTCGTCCCAACTCCATTGGTTCTTTGAGACAATAGGCCGGCGCAACTGAGATCAACTCCGTCGCCATATCTTCTATACCATATTGATGGTCTATCAATCAACTTGTCCCTTTTATACTGAGTATACCCTCCAGGGAATGTCTTTATGTCAACAGGACGACATTTTTTCCATTTAAATAATCCATGATCCCCATGTGCGAAGGAATGAGATAATGGACACTGTTCACAGGAGTGTCCGTTCTATAAATCTTTGTGGATGAACGTCATCTGGGTATCGGAGAAGGAAGAGCTGTGGTATCAACAAAGCCGTTTTCAGAATCGGCTCACATCTGCTTCACATCTTCCCTTTTGCCCCCGGGTATGAGGGAAGGATAAACGGTCGCTTTTGGAAGCTTAAAATGCCATATTTGGGCATTTTGCTCACCCCGTTCATCAAACTTGACAAGTATAGTCGTGAAGTGTTCGTCTAATGAGCCGACGCTAAACTCCAATAATGGAAATCGTTCGCGCACATTTTCAAACATAGCGATAATAACAATGACATCATTTGACAAAGTTTCTTTTAATATGCGATGTATTTTCGCTTGCCAAAATTGGTAGATGACATAATACGTAAGTACCAATATGATTTAAGAATCTTTTCCTTAAAATGTGAAATATATATCTTGTAAATTCTTCATTTCAGTGCCAGTGGGAAAAAGATATTAATTTAACCTCAGAACTGATTAATTTATTAAAAATATTTATTTAAATTATTTTTAAATCAGTAATACCGTACTTAAATCCTTCCCATTTTGACCATGATATGAGAAGGATTTAAGTACGTAACCGTTCTCCATAAATTAATCCCACGAAAAACTCATCGATATTGTAAATCTGTGTTAAAATGACAAGGAAGATTTTTTGCGAGGGGGAGAGGAATACTTATTTTATTATTGGTTTTCAATTATAATGCATGCATTTATTTACAATACGCCTGAGAGATCTAGAAATATTTTATCTGTAATACGGGAGTTGACCACTTTGTAAAAATATTTACACAATAGCCAACATAAAGAGATAAAAACAATATTGATAGCTAAAATAAAACTCTAATCCCCATAAAAATTATATTTTAAATATATTTAAAAGATAAGACAATTTACTTTAAGATTTAAAGACTCATTAGAGAATAAAAGTTATTTGCTAAATGAGAAACATTTCTGATGCATACTTTTTTTCTGTATGCTTGCTAGAAAATCTAGAAATCGAAATATTTTGATTTATTTTTCATACATTTTGTATATTTACCATTATTATTTTAAGAGAACAATTTGTTGAATTCCAATTTTCAAACTTCCGAAACGTAAGTAATTGAAATACAACGCTAAATCGAATTCAAATATAGTGCTTGTAACAAATAACGTTCAACGTTATTCCTTTTCCTTGTCCAAAACAAAATATTAATCTATTTTATTTTTGGAGTAAAAATTGTAAATTCAAATGATTTTTGCTAAATGTTTTGGTTTAAAGAAAAATCTCTTGCAGAACAAAATGTGGAAAAACGAGCAAAGAATTCTTAAATTATCTTAAAACGAATTCGTGATTTGTTTACTTTATTAAGTAATCTATATTTTATTTCATGTGCCATTTCTGAAAATTCTTGTATTTTAAAAATGAATATTTTATTTTTTAAAATGATGTACGTATTATAAATTTTGCTGCTGAAAATATATTTTCTAGTTTACCGGAGATTATTACTCGCTCATATAAAATCGACAATTCTGTGCTTTCAAAATATTATTCAATGTAAGGGATTTTAATGCACTCTTTTCTTTTTTGGTATCATTATTTAAACTTTCGTTTAAGAAATGAAATTTAAAATGTAATTCTCAAATGCAATTAAAATATAATTTTATTCAATTTTCAAAAACAAATTTTTTTTCGTTACTGGAAAACATATTTCCCTTCTTTATAATACAAATACTGTTATTTGTCTCAAAAATATTTTCCAACGGGTAATTTTTTTTTCTTTTTTAAACCATACGTATTCAAATCTAAAACCAATAATTATTCTTTGATACAATTAAAAAAAAAAAAAGATAAGTGAAAAGAATTCTAAAATAATTAATTAAGGAAGTTTTATAGCAGTGTGTGTGTGTTTCTCAAACTTTCAATATTTGTGACCCAAAACTCAATCATAATTTTCATCGCGCCCCCTCCATACATCAACAATCTATTGAATTCAATAATGCTATTTTTTTACACTAAAGCTACAGTACTACTTTAACATTTTATGTGACACCAGCGTATATAAACGTCTCGCTCAGCCAAATATTCGTTTTCTAGACGTGTATATACGTTTTTCTAAAGTATGATCTTTTCTGTGCAATGCTATCCATAAAATTATTCCGAAGGCTTTGGAGGACCTTGACAGTGTTTGCGAAGGATTTACTTATTTTAGAGAATTTTTGCACGCCCCGCCTACCCAAAGAAAATCCCATTTCATTTGAGCGTCTACGTGGAAAAGGGTGGCATTCGGGAGTGGATGGCATAATTTTATTCGGCAGTTAAAGGATGAAGTGTAAACCGTCCAAATTTTCAATTTAAGTATTAATACGAGCCAATAGGGTCACTGGTAATTATCAAATTTGTTGTTAGTTTAGTATTGTTAAACTATAATTAAAAAATACGTTATACAGTACTGATACATTTTTAAGTGTATTTTTTCAATGTAAATGTGTATTTTATTTTTTATCATGTCAGAATGCATTTTGTTTGTTTACTTTCAATAAATTAATAACTTTTTAAATATTTTTTGTTTCTGCCTTTTCAATATGCTCGCACCCCTCCCTTCATAGAGTTAATACGCCCCCTATTGATTGATTGATTGAATATTAACGTCGTACTGTTCAGCTACACGAGGGCTTATGGTGACAGGCCACTTAATTTTGAACCATGGTCAAGTGACGTCGACGACCCCTGAGCTGACACCCCTTCTCCTAACTACCACACCACACCAACGGGAAGACGTTTCAGCTCTCGACAGATTTAACGTGCATCGTGACCCTGCACTGCGGGTCTTTAGTGGTACTGGGCTCGAACTCCTGACAAGGCAAGCCACGATCCGATACCTATACCACTTGGCTACCGTGGCCACAACATTCCCCCCTAGGGGGTGCACCCCGCAGTTTGAGAAACACTGTTTTATAGTATATTTCTTAAAACTATTCTTATTGAATCCTAGCATTATGCGTTCGATTGTTTAAAAAACATTATTATAACTCTCGCCACCTCTTGATTTAAAAAAGACATAACTTTTGAGAATTTCTAAAATAGGAGTAGAATTATCTCTTACGGTCCCGTTATCTACTCCCTCTAAGTGTATTTTCACAAAACTCACTTTTGATGGATTCTACTCAACAAAATGCACATGCTTGCAAAATTTAAAGTCCAAATCTAGTGGTTCAAAAACGGATTTCTTTTTTTATCAATAAGCCTCATAGCTTCCTTTGAAAGCCGTTTTCTTTAAGATCTGATCTTACCAAATTTCATTTCAACAAACAAAAGACGCATACCAAATTTCATTACTTTAGGTTTGGTAGTTAAAAAACTGAAGAATTCTCTTTTATCAATACGCACGAGTAATTCCCTGATTCCTTCTTAGGAGTCGATTTTCGTAAAATCCTGTCTTAACGGATCTCTATTCAACAAAAAAAAAACATGCTTACCAAATTTTAAGAATGTGCGCCTAACAATTCAAAAACAGAAATTTTTATCTATACCGTCTCTTTATCCCTCTAAACACCCCTCCCTTTTAGGGGACGATTTTCATGAAACCTATGCATAGAAGAACTCAAGTATACGAAAGCAACATGCCTACTAAATTTCAATGCTGTAGGTTTAATAAATCAAAAAAAGAAATATATTTATCTCCAACACCCCTTAACCCAGTGCTTCTCAAACTTTCTATACTTGCGACCCATTTTTTAATCATAATTTTCATCGCCTCCCCCCCTCCATACAATAATGATGTACTGAATTCAATAATAACATACTTTGATGTAAGGCTACAATACAACTTTAATTATAAACCGTACAAATTATCAAGATAAGTATAAAATTTTGTATTAATTTTATTACATGCCCTTAGGCTCAATAGTAATTATTAAACTTGCTTTTAACTCGGTACTATTAAATTAATTATGAAACACATTGTGCGGTACTGATACATTTATCAGTGTAAATGCGTATTTTATTTTTTATTATGTTTGAATATATTTTGTTTTGCTTCCTATCAGTAAGTTAATAACTTTTTTTAAATAATATTTTATTTTCGTCCGAGATACTCGCGCCCCCTTTTAGGGTTATCACGCTTCCCTGGGGGGCACGCCCCACAGTTTGAGAAGCATTGCCTCAACCCCTCGCAACTGCTTTATGGTTCGAATTTCACAAAACCCTCCTGTGTATACGATCTTTTCTTCATGGAAAGAACCTGTTTGCTAAGTTTCAAGTCTGTAGGACTCATAGTTCAAAACTGATAATATGTATCTATCATACCCCTTAACCCTCGTAACCCTCCTTGAAGATCGATTTTCACAAAATTCTTTTTGTAATGAATCTCTATTCCATGAAAGGAACATGCCTGCCCAGTTTCCCCTCTCACTCTCGCGCAACCCCTTCTCCTCCCTTTAGGTTTCGATTTTCGCAAAACCCACTTTGTAGCAGTTCTTTACATTATGTTACGTATCTGTCTGCTGCATTTCAATTAAGTTAAATAATTCAAACACGGAAATGTTTAGCTATAACGCCCCTTAAGCCCCACAATGCCATTTGGGTGGTTCATTTTCGCAAAACTCGTTCTTGTGGATCTGTACTCCGTGAAAGGGACATAGTTGTTAATTTTCAAGTCTGCAGGTCTAATAGTTCATGAGATATCGTGATGAGTGAGTCGCTTTACATCTTTATGAAAAAAGATGCCTCGTTTATTGTACTAAAACATTATTTACAATATTAGCCATATAGCTCTTTAAATTTCATTAGTAAATAAAGAGTATTGATCTAAAAGTTATTTACTAATGCCATGATTTTTTTTACAAACAAAAGCCCGACAATGTGATATAGCGAGGAAGCGATTTTTTTTTCTAAAAAATTTTTTACAAGTATAAAATATATTCTCCTAACAAATTTAAGAAAAAATAAAAGAAATGTAGAATTACGTCAAAAGCGGAATAAAAATAAAATGAAATAATTATTACTTTTACATAAATGTGGCGTAAAATAAGAAATTGTTTTATGCTTCACTTCAATTTTAGAAATTATACATTAGTTTTAGTTTAATGTTTTGAAATAAAAAATAATAATGTAATCACTCATATGCTTTGTTTTATTCGAGCTATTATAAGACAAAAAACATCAGCATGAAAAACTAATTTAATAGCATTTCTAGGAAATAAGTTTAATCTTAAAGAAAAAGAAAAATATATTTGTGAGAGAAATAACTAATTTCTAGAAGTAGATACTTAAAGGAGAATTAATTTTAGTGAAAACTTAAAACAGTAAATTTCATTACCAGGACAAAAAATTCAATTGACAAAAATAATGTAAAAAATTTATTTTTCAGCTTTAGAAGTCCTTTAAAGCAAGAACTGTCAGAAAGCGTTTTCAAAAACGTGATATTTTCTTCGAATAGTCTTTTAAGAATATAAGCGTAGGTATCTAAATATTTTTTAAGTTACTTGAATACAAAATAAATAATAAATGTGCAAATCATACAAATTAGAGCCACAAAACATTCCTATTTTTTTATGCAGAAATTAAATTATTTCGCAAAAATTCTAGATTGTTTTTTTAAAGATATGAATATTTAAAATAATCATTATTATTTATGCTTTTATTGCTGTTCTAGCATAACAATTTTCATGTAAACAAACTAATACTAAGAATTTAAAACAATGTTAAACAATAGTTGAAGAAATTATGCTTTTTAACAAAAGAAATTAAACCAATGCATATTTAAAAGGGAAAAAAACGTTTCAATATAAAATGCATTAAATAATTCTAAATAAAAGGAATTAGCAGATTTTTAATTAATGTGAAATTTCTGACTTCATGACGAATACTGAAACAATATTCAAATTATATTTCGAAGTTTCATGGAGAATCAAACTATAAGTTTCTTTAAGAAGTTGTAAGAGTTTAATGAGAAAAATATAAGTCAAATGTTTCTCCTTAAAAAAAATGAATACGAGTAAAATGCGACATTAATTAGACCTGATTAACACTAACATACTTGATCAAAATCTGTTTCTAGAAAATATTCGAATTAAAGATCCTCCAAAAACCTGTTTTTCTGCATTAGTTTCAATTTATTGTCGTGATTATTTAATGTTAATTGTTAATTAGTTTTCGGAAACTTTGAATAAATTGAGTTTAAGCTTGTTATCCTCTTGTTTTTATCAAATTAAGGAGGTTTTTTGGATATTGAAGGAACTTTAAAGAGTAGTTTCAGTTCGATTTCAAACTTAAATTTGAAGATAAGGAATTCAATTCTATTGAATCCTCTTCTGAAAGTTTAGCTTAAGTTTAAAGATGCGGATTTATCAGCAAAATGAAAGTAACTGCACATCACAATGATTCTTGATAGCTCGGATTTATTTTATTTTTTAAAATTTATCACTTAAGTTTTTAGAACTTTATGGAGTAAAGTATTCAACGTTTCAATACATTTAATTTTGCTTTTATAATTCAAAAGCAATATGGTTTATACAGTACATTATTGCATGATAAATATTATAGATCACTTTATACAAAAAGTAAGACGAAATTCAAATAAAAAGAGAGTATATTTATTTTTATATATGTATACAATTTTATGATACTTAAATGTACTGTAGGTGATACAAAGCAAAAATATTAAATTTGAAATTATACTTGAACCTTGAATGTTTTAAGTAGCCTTTATTATTACCATTATTTCATGTTTATTTACAATATTCCTCAGATGTTTCGTAAAAAAAGTCATACTTTCGTTTATAAATCAAACTAATTTTATTCAGAAAAGTAAAGAGTTTTAAAATTTAATTTTAGTAGCTTAATAAATGCAAAAGATAAAATTTAAAGAAAATTAAGTTACATGCTTCAAACGAGACGTGTTTGTGTTACGTAGAAAATTATTCTTTTAAGAGATAACTTCTTTACTGCCAGTAAAAGTTATTAGAGTACGCACTACTTTTGAAAATTTATCACACGAAGGGAAAAAAACCATGATTCAAATATGATTTTGTAAGAATACATCTGACGCTTAACAACGTATAATAATATGTGTGTAATTGGATCTTAAGAAATGCAGAAGTTAAAAATAATTAATGCACTTGAACTAAAATGATGTTTTTTAAAACATTGGATTGTAGTAAATGGTGATAATTTAAAGAATGAAATATTCATTATTTATATGGGAAAATGATTAAAACCTAAGGATGATAAATGCTTTATTTAACAAGATGAAGGATGAAATATCTAAAATATACTAAACAACAAAGGAGAACGTCTTTCTCCTACGCCTAGAGCTTAGCGTCTCTAACGTCTGTCTGCGCATTCCCCGTGTGTCCTTCTGTCGGACATTCCTCGCGGGGTGTGACTTCAGTGTGGACTGCTCCACCCTAAGTAACAGGGGGAGGGGTTGTGGCATTGCACATATCCAACCGTACATTTATACAGTTTATCTATTTTTATACTTAAAACTTTCATTCCAACATCACTGACCACATCGCATTAATTCCAACATCGCATATCTATAACCTCCTTTCAGGAAAAAAAAATATGTAATTCACATCGCGAAGTTAGGAAAAGATCATAAAAGTTTTAAATGTTTGAAACGTATCTTTCTGGGATGCTTTCAAGTGCAAATTCCACTAAGATACATTTCCAATACAATTAGCAGAATGATTGAATGTTTATTGTGGTTCAATTCACTTTTCAAAATCAATTTTTTGAAATATTTCCATATAGAAAGCTATCTTTCTTCTAAAATCAAGCTATTATGTTGCTGATGATTTTTTTAAACTGCGTATTTTTTTAACTCTGTAAAAGGCAATGTAAAGGCATTAAAATCAGTATGGTTAAGTTTGTGTGCTGTAACATGTAACATTTTGTATGCTTATGAAAATAAATGTATTTTCATAATCTTCATGTATTTGGGTTTTATTTAAGTTCCTTTAGAGCTTAGAATTATTTTAATTAACCAATTTAACAATATAATTGTCAAGGATTTTCTTTTAATTGGAATTTTCTCATGTTATTAAAGAACTTCTAATTTTTTTTTTTAAGATTGTTTATTTTTTAGTCCTATTGCAATGATACATAATAAATAAAATACTATGCTTAGGTAAATAATGTTTCAAATAAAATTGGAAAAAAATAGTATAATTATATATAAAAATTACAATTGACAATTAGAAAGATTGTGTGATCAAAATTTTTCAATTAATCATTGTTAATAATGAAACGTCCTGAATGTTTTTATAAAGATCAAATTATTATCATTCTCATTTTGCATTCCCTATATATATATTATTATCTTATAATACGTGGTTTTTTACTATCATCTCATTCTTAAAAAAAATACATCACAAATAACTTATTTCAGCCAATCAAATTGCTTTAGAAAAACAAAATTAATTCATAAATCACGTAAATTATTATTTATAACTTAAAATCATTAATGTATGCCATTAAGCGTAATACATTGTTTAAAAAAGCAAATTACTCTTTTAGTAAATTTAAATATATTTTATTTTATCAAACGTATTGTAACGGTAAAATGTATAAAGGGAATAAAAGCAACCAATAACTATTTTATGTGCATTTTTCAACATTCTGACTCTAAACCGAGAGAATTCTAAATCGAATATAGTTCAAAAGAATTTTGCTTTGTAAGCTTTTTTTAAAGTTCCCGTTGAACTTCCAAAGCAGCGGAGCTAAAATTGCTACTTTACGTTTCAAAAAGTCAGAAGAAATCTGATCGTACCTTAAGATGTTTTTTCTCCATCAAATACGTCCCTCGGAAATAAAATGACGTGAATAAGAGAATATAGGTATTCTGTGAAGCGAAAAATTTCAAAGAAATATGATATCTTTAGAAAAAAAGCGTTATAAATTTCTTCATACTTAAAGCAACATTTTATTAATTTGAAGTGGTAGTAATTTTTTTTTTATTTTTTGTAAAACATTTTATGAAATAATTATTAACCCAAAGATGTGCGTGTGTGTGTTGTGTTGTGTGTGTGGAAATATTCAAGTTAACCTAACTTTGAATCCTCCCAATTCCTGGTTATTCATGTTATTTACGAATTTTTAAAATCATAAAACTTATGTGTATTAAGTGCTTCAGTAAAGTTTACGAAGAAAAATCTGAATTGAAAAATAGTGATAATTTTCTGTTAATGAAAACTCATTTTTTTAGCAACTCCAAGTAGTTAAACTATTTAAAACCTGTAGAGTTTTCTAATGATTAGTGAGAAATGAGATTTCTTTTTTCCTTTTTTAGTTCGTAATGTGAAATACGTGAGCAATTCCTTATAAGTTATGGTAATTTTAAAGTGTACTTCAATAGATTTATCCTGTGTCCTTCCAAACTTTGTAACTGTAATGTTGGTGGAGAGCAAAATGTAGAGCATTTTACCCATTTTTGTTCAAAACTTGAGAGAGAAAGAAACCGCCTGAACGTCAAACTGCATGATCTAAAAATTTATTTTCCGTTTCAAGTAAAGCTTCATTCCCTTTATTTTGTATCTTCATTCATTTGATTTTAAAGTTTTTTAAAAAAAACAGTCCCCAATTGGTACTTGTTTTGCACGAGACTTATTTTATTTGTCTACAATAAAAAAATGAGAGATAAATAAAGTGCTCTGTTAAAGGGAAGTTTAGTTATCCTTTAAAATATACAATCACTAAAAATATATATAATTATGAAATAAATATTTTGAAAGCACATAAATCAATACATTGTATCATTGGTGATCGGAACGTAATGGTACAAGGTAGTTGTGATCAAATTATAATACTCAGAACCTTGTGGTTCCAGCGACTTAGAACAGATCTAAAAGATCCTTTAAATATATATCCTGCAGTTTTTCGGAGACAAGAATTGGATTTAAAAAAATTAACAGTTAGAAAATTGATTGCAGATAATGGAGCAAATATGTAAAGGGACATGATCAAGACACAGAATGATCATTTGTTTTTTTTTATGTAGTGCAATGTACAACTTATAAGTGTGAAACCGTCAAATTTTGTACAATATCATGCACATGGTTCACAAAGGCACGCCTTGTTTATTTGCTACAGCACGTTTTTAATAATGGCATTTAGGAACATTGAGTGTTTCATCACAATTTTTAAAAAGCTGTGGTTTACGGTGCAGACATAACGAAGCGAAGTTATAATATAAAGATTTAGGTTTTTTGCCTAAATTGAAAACGGGGGTGTGCGAGTGTAGCTGTGTGAGTTCTTACATAATAAATGCGTCATAAGTATACAGTTTATTTATTTTTATTGGGTGTTGATTAAGCATAATTAATTTGAGATGAATATTAAACTATTGATGGACAGAAATAGGTGAACCTACGGATGTTGCTGCTGATTGTAACTTTTTCCATGAGGACCTTTGTAATGCATACTTGCCAATCCAAGTGAACTCAGTGCCGATTAAAGCTGATTTCGGTGCCTCGGTGCAATAGATCTACAGATCCCCTTGGCTCTGAAGGATCGAAATTTATAAGCAGAAAATTTATTTGGTTAAGCTACAGCGTCGCCACAGCGAAATAATTAGCATTTTTACGATAATAATCAACTTTATAGCGTAGCTACTTTTCTTATTTTGTTTGCATATTGTTATACTGTACGGCGTCATCTACCGGCCAAGATTGCCACAATTATTTTTTTCATGTAAGATCTCAGCTGCATGATTCACATAATACATATTTGAAGTTTCAGTCAAATCCTCTCAGTATAATTTCAGCTTCGAACCTCTAAATAAAAGTCGATCTAATTATAAATACCCCATATTTTCATTCGAAATGCTTTTTTTTTCTTGTTGAAGATTTTATGTAAAAACATATCATTTTCAAAATGATTTGTTTGAAAAGCATCTGAAATTAAAGAATGATTTATTGCAGCGTTTCTCAAACTGTGGGGCGCGCCCCTCTTGGGGGCATATTAAAAAGTCGAAAACAAAAATTTTTTTAATTAAATTTGTTTTTTTTTTACTTTTAAAAAACACATTCTGACATAATAAAAAATAAAATACATATTTAGACTAATATATTACACTTATAAATGTATCAGCCCCACACATTGTGTTTTATAATTAATTTAGCAGAAAAAAAGTTAAGAACAAGTTTAATAATTACGAGTGACCCCATGAGCTTGTCATATATAAAATTTTATACAAAAATTAACTCTTATCTCGATAATTTGTACTGTTTATAATTAATCTCTTAAGTGCCGATTAAAAGTTACGCGATTGGCTTCCCAATACCGACCGTTTTCCGCGTAGACGCGTGTATGCGATGTATTCGAGGGGAGGGGGTAAGGAATAAAGAAGCAAATAATCTAAAAGAAGTAAATTTTTCGCAAACACTGTCAAGGTCCTTTTAATGCATTCCAAAGACTTCGAAATAATTTTATGGATAGCAGTGCACAGAAAAGATCGTACTTCGGAAAGACGTATATATACGTCCGGGGCAAATAACGCACTGGCTGAGCAAGACGTTTATATACGTCGTTGACACTTACGATGTTACAATCGTATTGAAGTTTTAGTGTAAAGGATAGTATTATTGAATTTAATACATCGTTATTGCATGGGGGGGCGCGATGAAAATTATGATTGAATATTGGGTCGCGAATATTTAAACTTTGAGAAGCACTGCTTTATAGAACAAATACTAAACACATAATAAGTGAAAAAAACATGTTGTTTTATAATATATTAAGTGGTTTTGCTTGATTGTGAATATCAATATAGACAAAAAATAATAATTCTACTATATCATCATCTATTAATTGGAACTGCTTTCCTTATGTCATATTTATTTTCTTACATACGTTTCCTTCTATAAAATTAGATCTCAACTTAGTTCTTAGCACGATTTTAATACATATATATATATATATATATATATATATATATATATATATATATATATATATATAAATAAATCAGTATTATATATTTTTCTATTAATAATTATAAACAAATAAGAAATGTCCGCAAATTTCAGAAAGACAATAGAGAGGATTCAATACAATAGAGAAAAACATTTGTTAATCTTGCAAAACTTAAGTCAGCTATTCTTTTAGAACCCTTACGAAAGACAAAAGAGATTTTAAGATAAAAAATAATCCAAGAATTTGTTTTCTTAAGATAAAAGATTAAGATTTTAATGGATTCTTTCCAATGCGATGCTTTTAAGAGAATAGCGAACTTAGCTGACCGAAGTTTTTTGTATATCTATTTATAAGCTTGGTTTCATAAAAGTTTTCTCATATTTTCTGTTGTTAATTTAGATCCGTAATATTTAAATAACATTTGATTAAAAATATAGAGATTTTAACTCTAAATTTATATGGATAGTTACTAGGTTTTACCAACTTCGTAAAAATTGTAATAATTTTAAATGCTTTGATGGGACATTTCATTTTAAAAAAGTCAAATAGGAAGAAATATGATTCAAGTAAAGTACTTTCTAAAAAACCGAAATCAATGGATATATAAATGTTTTATGTTCTCCACTTTTTAATCAGATTCTAAAGATGATTTTATAGCTCTAACATATTTTTTTTATTAGGAATCCAATATTTTACATTTTTACTTCCTATCAAAATCCTTTCCTGAAAAATTGTAAATATAATGTTCATTTTAATAATGATAATTTCAAAGAAAATTATTTTATACTCGTTTAATATTTCCTTACTTGACGTGTCTTTATGTACTTCCAAATTTTTATTTTAAGTATAATTTGCTTTTTAAGGGTTTATGCATGATTATTAAAAAGTTTTTATTAAAAGAATATATTTATTTTTTATTTCCATTTCATTTCATCATAAAAACATATAAAGAGAAATTTCGAATATAATTTTTTTTGTTTATTACATGTACTTTGTATGTGCACTTGTTTTTTGAATGGAGCATAAAACTTAGTTAAGCCCTTTGCAAAGCATTAAGATTGAAGAAAAACATTTGCAACTGAATTTGGATTGTAGAAATGATGAGGAGAAGGATTAAGGATTTCTGAAAACATAAAAACAACTTATTCTATGTTCAAAAAAACGCATATTTTTTCAAAACTCTTTTAAGTTGACATTTTTCTAACTTTACAATAAAAAAAAACTTAAATTATAGACGTCCTTTTTGTTATATTAATCTAGTAGTTCTTCTATAAATAGAATAATTGCACAGCATGGTTTCAATCTATTCGAAATAAGCTCTTGACTCATTTTTTTTTCTAAATGAAGAAAATAAACAATCGGATAAGTAGCTTTTATTTTCCCTCCTAAATTTTATAGTAGTTATCATCAAGTACTTCAGTTTCAACTAACAGAATATTTTTATTAGAATTCTGGTTAAAAAAATATTTTATTTTAAAAAAAAATAATGTATTCAACGGAGAAAAATTTATCCAATTCAATCATTTCAACAGAGTAGAACTAATGGAATAACAGAAATGCTATTGTTTGATTTGCAAGTCATTCAACTATACCATATACTAAATTCATGTAGTTTAAATTAATCATATTTGAATGTTGAGAAAAATACCAGTTGATACGACATTTATGCACTCATTTTTGCAGTACACATTCAATTTCGAACATAAACTAAAACAAAACTCGGTTGAATCCTAGAATGACCCACTTTGGGTCGCCAAATTTTTTGTCGCCAAATTTTGAGCGATAAAGGTTACAATATGGTAACCCTTCCATTTCATCCAAAAATTTGGATTTTCAAATCACCGAAAAAAATGGCAACCCTTTAAAAAAGTACAACGTTTTTCGACTTTTCCGAAAAAACGTCATTTTGACATTTGACTTCGTTTGAGAAGGTTTGCTCTCCACCAGTTGTTGTTAAGAATGGCGTGTGAAAGGAAATTAATTGAAAGTGAGGCTACGACAGGTTTCTTTGTGCTCCTGGGCACAAAGGGGAAGAAAGAGACGTTAGAATGGTGTATGAAAGCTAATTTAATTGCTTCTTCGTTATGAATGTCCGAGGTGTAAAAAAATATGCGTTTGCAAGAACGGAAGGGAATGGTTGACGGCTACGAATGGCGTTGCCACAACCAGTCGAAAGATAATCGCCACAACGTTGTTCGGAGTGCGAGAAAGCCTTTTAAAATTTTTTATAATGATTGATTTCATGTATTTCTTCGATTTTATATTTGCGAAACGCCACTTTCATCCTTTTTTAAAAATGTAAATCATGTTGTACACACTGGTTTTAGAATGCTTTTTTAAAATGAATTTCATTGCTTTCTCCGTTTTTTTCTTTATATAATGATTAATTTAATGTATTTATTCGTTTTCATCTTTGCGAAACGGCCATTTCATCCCCCCTTCTCCCC
Organism: Trichonephila clavipes; assembly: GCA_019973935.1. Classification (NCBI taxonomy): domain Eukaryota; kingdom Metazoa; phylum Arthropoda; class Arachnida; order Araneae; family Nephilidae; genus Trichonephila; species Trichonephila clavipes. The sequence continues at coordinate 39,333 of BMAU01016226.1, forward strand.
CCCGCTGACGCATGCGCTTCCCAAGAGTTTTTCGTCATTGACGCCTTTTTGAAAATCTTCAATTTGGCGCTTTTTGGCGAAAAATGTTTGGCGCCAAAAACATCAGTGGGTCCTCCTAGGATTTTCAACAGCCCACACAGGGTCAAGACCACTGTATATGACCTCAGTATGATCCTGCGCACTGAGGTGCATGAGTAGATGTTACAGTTTGGTGGTCAGTCTGACGCGAAACTTCCAGGGTTTAGTTTTCAAGCTTGATGCTCATTTATCGACCCACTGAAGGTATAATTTCAAATATGAATTAAATGGATTCAAATTTACTTTTTTTGAATTCATATCTTGGTTTCACCTGCATAATGTGCATAGGACAGCGTTTGTCAAACTGTGGGGCTTGGTCCCCTAAGGGGGCGTGATAATCCTATAAGAAGGCGAGTCTCAAGCATATGAAAAAGTCCAAAATAAAATTTAATAATATTATTAATTTACTGAAAGGAAACAAAACAAAATACATTATGGGATAATAAAAAATACACACATTTGCAATGATATAATAAAAATGTATCGGTACTACACAATGTATTTGATCATTAATTCATCAATACTAAGTCAAGAACATGTGACCCCATGGGCTTGTCATATACAAAATTATGTGCAAAATTTTACACTTATCTTGACAATTTGTTGTTTGTAATTAAAGTCATATTACAGCTTTAGCGTCCAAATATTATTGAATCAAATACATTATTATTGTATGGAGGGGGTGCCATGAAAATTATGATTGAAAATTGGGTCACAAACATTGAAAGTTTGTGAAGCACTGGCATAGGAGGAAGAGCTATAGTTATCCTTGAACATTTTTACATATCACTTAATGAGATCATGCTAACAAATACATAACAAACTTTTAAACATATTTATATTATTTTTTGAAAACTTAAACAGATGTTTTGAGAAACATATTTCTCAAAGCTTAATAAAGCATAAAATCAATTTGAATAACATACTACTACTTTTAACTAACAATAACTCTTTATCAGATTTGGCAAGAAAACGTAACAATTTTTCGTTGTATATAGTGCTGTCTTATCTTTGAAAAATATACACCAAAAGTTTATACACAAATGCCGTTGAACGTTTTCAACAAAATTTTCAGTTATTTTATGTACACGCTCTTAGCAGGCATCCAATATGTATACGATCCCAGTTTTGAAGCTATTACGAGTAATGGTTTTGAACCCAGGTTTTAACAATAATAATGACTGAAATAATAAATGAATCATGCTGTTTAACAACTGTAGTGTTCTCATATAGAAGGCGATAGAGAGAAGTGAAAAAAGGACTTATGGACAACTTATGTACAAATACTATTAAATTATTTTTCTTCTGGTATTTGCTTTTAAAATCATTACATTTCGTGAGAGCTATTTTATACTTTTCTACATATTTTCCCTCTTCCAAAGAACCAAATTCCCTTTTAAAATACATTTTTCTCCCAAAATGACTAGAATTACATGCATAATTAAGTATAAAATAATATTCTTAAATAAAGTTGAAAACGATGGAAAAGAAAATATTAGCATTATCTTTTTTTTGTGAAAGGTATAGCACACCAACTAGCTTCTGTACTAAGGGAACGGTGGAACAGTAAAATTAATTTCTTAAATTGCTAGCTTAATTGGACGAAAATTGAATCAACATAGTAAATGTTTATTACATTTAAAAATTTAAATATATTTTTTTAAAAAAAACTATTATAAACTAATTTTTTTAAATGAATTTTTTAAACAATTTTTAAAAATGCTCCTTGCGCATTGGTTTTTAAGATATGTACATAATTATTGTTTTTTAAATACATGAACTACAACGAAATATATATGTGCTTGTATATTAAATTTAGAATAAAATGTGGTAAAAAAAAGACGAATTTTCTGTACTATATAAAATATTTCACCAATTATACGCACTCAAAGTATTCAAAACAACAGAAAAAATTTCTATCATTTATTTTTCTAGAAATCTAATGCACAAATTTGTTAAATATATTATCCTTCATAAGCTGTGAAAATTTCAAAGAGATATGATGTAATTTGAAACACAAGGAGTATTTTACGTAACAATGAAAAGAGAAATTTTACGAACTCAGAAAAGTTCATTTTAAACATTGTAACAAATGGTAATTCTTTATTTCTCTCGTGCTTTTATTTATAAAAATTAACTGTAATTTTAATTATGGAAAGATCTGGAACTTTCGATGGCAATAGATAAGGAGATGGAATATTGAGAGTTTGTAGAATAAAGTCTTGAGTCGTATGTGGCAAGAGTTGTTGACATTTTTTTATTTTTCGTGTTAAAACTGGAGCCCAACGTGGGGACAAAGAACTACGACCCCGTAGAAACAGAAACCGCCGCTGTGACGAAACGCCGCAGAAAAAATGAAAATTTAACCGGCTCTGTAAACCTTACTGTCCCGGAAAGAAAATTACTGGTATTGCGCCGCAATCCTTCTAAAGCAAGAAAAAATCCCTGAAAATCGAGAGAGAAAGTGAATCATCCATCACTTGTCTGAAGAAAAGAAAAAAAAGAACATCTATTTCCTGTTAAAAGTTTTTGCAATAGTGTTTTGTGCTTTTTTTATATACAAGTGATAGCAATCCTGCTACAGTGAGATAGTGCTAGGGATAAATTTATTATTTATTTCATTGATTTTTGGTATTCTTATGCAATGATAATTCTTAATTTTGCTGTATATTAATTTATTTCTTATGAGATAACGTTTCCTGATTAATATTTTGTGAATTGCACATTAAGAATTACTATTTTGCTTGATATTTTACTGATTTCCTATTGAACTTAGGTAGCATTACATGCCTGATTATTTTAGTTTTGTTTAGTATTTCATTGCATTGAATTTTTGTATCATTACAACTGATGATTCCTCAATTTTCTTTATATTATTTTATTATTTGAATTAATGTTCCTTGTTGCTATTTTGAATATGTTATTAATTTATTTACCTATTTTAATTGTATTTTGAAGGTTGGCTCAATGAGTTAAAAATTGATTCATTTGACGGATTGAAGAAATTGATGATTGCCGATCAAATGAAAAAGAGATGCTCTCCAGAGCATAAGGAACATTACCTGGATATCTGGGCAGAACTTATCTCCCCAGAAATGATAACAGATAAGCTGGAAGCTTTTGACAACATCCGACGTTCCCTACCCAGTGGACGTAGGAGACACGTGAAGGCAAGTGAAACTGTAAATGATGGAAGACAGGTATCATTCAGGAAACCTGAACGCCCTCCCAAAAGAGAATATTCCCATCAGGTACTAAATGAGAGATCCCCTCTCAAATGCTATGGCTGTGGGAAACAAGGAGTGATAAAATCTAGGTGCCCCACCTGCAACCTCAACGCCTCACAAAGAACAGACGTAGCAACCAATCACATCAATGCTTACACAACTCAGACCAGAAGCCCTCGATTGACCCTAATCGACATAACTTTTTGTGGAATAACGGGACGTGTATGTGCAGACACAGAATCTTCACATTCAGTTGCTGGGGAAAGGATGTTCCAGATATTTAAGGATAAGGGACTCCTTTTCCAGAAAACCACATTAGCAATGAGCTTAGCAGATGGTCAACAGACCACAGGTGAGGTCCTCATAACCCAAGTAATGGAAGAAATTGAGGGGAGATCAGTCTTGACCAAATTCATAATTCTCCCAAAGGCAAAGGGAAATAGAACACTTCTAGGAACAGATTACCTTAGTTCTGCTGGTATGGTTTCAGATGTGAAGAATACTTGTTGGTACTTTTGGGACAATCCTACCCACAAGTATCCATTTGGTGAAGAATTGGACACCCCGTCCATAGTTGAGAAGATGTCCAGCAACACCTGCCAATTAAGAGAAGGGGAAGGTGAAAGTTTGACCTCTTTTCCCAGAAGGAGAAACTTAACCTCCTGTTGGAATCCTTCCAAAATGTCTTCGAACCAGGGGGAGAAGCAACAAATATCTTGGAGCACCACATTAACACGGGAAATAGTCCTCCTATCTCTGTACCCCCCTACAGAATGTCTCCTGTAAAGAAGGAAATATCGAGAAAGGAAATTGAGGACCTCCTCGAAAAAGATATAATTGAAGAATGTGAATCTCCTTACGGAGCCCCTGTTGTACTGATTCCAAAGCCAAACAACGAGTTTCGCCTGTGTATCGACTACCGGAAGTTGAATGAAGTCACGGTCTCTGCTACTTACCCACTTCCACGAATGGATGATTTACCTCAGGAGGCAAAACATACTACATACATCTCCACCATTGACTTAAAGTCTGGTTACCACCAAGTGAATGTTAATCCTGCTGATAGGGACAAAACCGCTTTTGTTTGTCCATTTGGAACCTACCGATTCAAAAGGATGCCCTTCGAACTTAAGAATGCACCCGCAACCTTTCAGAGAATGGCGAAGAGGGTTACCCGTACTTGCATACCAACCTTTCAGAACAGCACTGATGGATATTTTACGAGCAAACGAAGAGGGTTACCCGTACCCCAAGGAATAGAAGTCGATTGCATACCTATATGACATTACAATTATGTCCCTGCTACGAAAATTCATTTTTCTGGATTTCCCGACCCTTGAGCAACCTAACTAAGAAAAGGCTTTCTGAAAATGGTCAGAGGAAGAGGAGAAAGCATTTCAGACCTTGAAGCAATGTTTGGTGTCTCCACCAATTTTGAAGCAAGCAGACTTCTCTAAACCTTTCCTGATAAGAACTGATGCCAGTAACTATGCTCTAGGAGAAGACAAAGAAGAACATCCAGTTGAATTTGCTAGCAGGTTGTTAAACCCAGCTAAAAGAAACTACTCGACCACTGAACGAGAAGCTCTAGCTGTGGTTTGGGCCGTCAACAAGTTTAGGGGCTACATTGATGGGGCAAGCATCACTGTATCATCTGACCACCAACCCTTAAGGTGGCTCATGAAACTGAAATCTCCTACTGGAAGACTAGCCCGTTGGGCTCTGCAATTGTAATCTTTCAAGCTCAACATGGAGTACATCCCCGGAAAGAGTAATGTGATTGCAGATATGCTATCTCGTCCTGCGTGTACTGAAGAAAATGAACTGTGTGAAGTCTGCACTGTAGCCATTGATGTCCCATCCAGGTCTCCCAAGGAGATACGTAATGAACAAATGAAGGATGAGGAACTGGTCAAAATTATTTCTTGCCTCGAAGATCCTGACAAGAATGTTAATTATGTCAATTAGGTAGAACGAGGTTATTTAATGAATCAGGGTGTCCTATTCAGATATGCTCCAGACTCTGAGAGTGAAGAGACCCAGCTAGTGATACCTAGCCATGAAAGAACTTTGATCCTCAAAAACCATCATGATACCCCAATGGCTGGTCATTATGGCGCCGAAGGCACCTATACTCGAATAGCAAAGAACTATTATTGGACTGTTATGAGGAAATACATAACTGATTATGTAAAGAACTGTCCTGACTGCATTAAATACAAAGCTTCAAATCAGAAGCCTTCCGGGCTATTACAGACACCTGGGCCAGTCCAACGTTTTGAAACCTTGGCCATTGATCTCTTCGGCCCCTACCTGAAAGTAAATATGTTAAAAGATGGATCATCATTATTGAGGATTGTACCACCAAGTGGGTCGAACTGTTTGCACTAGCCAATGCCACAGCTAAAGAATGTGCCATTACATTGATTGAAGAGGTTCTACTGAGGTATGGCATTCCTCGCCGCCTTATCAGTGACAATGGAACTTAGTTTGTGTCAGCAGTGATGCAACAAATATGCTACCTATTAAACATCCATCAATCCCTGATCCCTGTATACCATCCACAAGCTAACCCAGTTGAACGAAAGAATAGGGGTCTGAATCCACGGCGGGCAATTCTCGTCCAAGGCAAGCATGACTGTTGGTCAGAGAAGCTACCCTTCATCCGCTTTGCTCTCAACACAGCCAAATGCGAAATGACAGGACAGACGGCAGCCTTTCTGAATTTTGGTAGAGAGTTACGCACTCCAAGTGAAGTTGTTAATGATATCCGAGTCGTCCTCCAGAACGATAATTTTATGCCAGAGATAACTCCGTATCTCAAGAAATTTGCTAAGTTTTCCACTCAGATTAGAGAGGTGGTTGAAGAGCAACAGGATAGTAGGAAGTTTTACGCAGATAAAAAGAGAAAAGCTGCTCCAACATATCAACCTGGAGAACATGTCTTTGTAGCATCACATCCGCTGAGCAGCGCTGCGCAAGGAAAAAGTGCAAAACTAATGCTACGCAGAGACGGTCCCTACGTGATTTTAACACAAAGATCACCATCATCTTACGAGATTGCTAGTCTTGATAATCCGTGGGTACCTCTTGGTGTTTACCACACCTCTGCTTTAACTCCTTGTAATATTGACAAAGTAAAGCCCCTTATTCCTCTTCGTAAACGTGGCCGCACACCAAAGGTCCCACAGACTCCTGGTTCCTCGTAGGGACGCCGTCGAAACCAGAGGGGGAGGATGTAACAAGTGGTAATTCTTTATTTCTCTCGTGCTTTATTTTATTAAAATTAAATTAATGCTCGCGCACGCGTGCTTTTATTTATAAAAATTAACTGTAATTTTAATTATGGAAAAATCTGGAACTTTCGATGGCAATAGATAAGGAGATGGAATTTTGAGAGTTTGTAGAATAAAGTCTTGAGTCGTATGTAGCAAGAGTTGTTGACATTTTTTTTTTATTTTTCGTGTTAAAACATTTATTTGAGTAAAACTAAAAAGAAATTCTGTAGTATTAAAATAAATTAGTATGAAAAATCAAAATCAGAATTTTGAACAAAATTTGACATTGCGAAGGTCCACCGTCTCATTAAGTTAAAATAACGAGTTCCCTTGGTAAGTCTTCGTATTTCTCCAGAGAATTTAAAATTCAAACCAAGGCCTGATTCATTAATCTTGAAAGTTAAATTCAGATAGTATAAATTGTAATGGAGAGAGAGAGTAAATGCTTATATAATAAATAAGTGTACTCATAATATACTAAGCAATTTATGGTAATGTAAGTGCAAATAAGTTTTGAATATAAGTGGGGTTCTTCTTATATATTTAGGATTAAGGATTAACTTCATATTTTTATGTAGAATTTTATTGAATGACATATTCGATGTGTATGTGCTTTCTAGATAAATATACAATATGATCAAATAAAATTAAAAACATATCATAAACACACTAGAAGACTATATTTTAAGTATAATTATTAAAATTCAGAAACACTGAAAAAAAAAAAAGATTAACTTTTCATACCAACGTTAAAGAAGACAGACAATATAAGAAATAAAAAGATGTGTAAGTTTATCGAAAAAACTCAAAATTGTTTTCTTTTTCCACACACACAAGTATGTACTTTATATACATATTTATAACTAAATCGTCGTTAAATTATTTCACTCATTTTATCCTCTTAGTAAAATTTACACTTCTGTGGTGACGTGTTTGAAAATTACAGGGATATTTTTTTCTTTAATTCGGCTTATATACAGATTTTGAATTTAGGTTGATTTTTGAACAAAAAGCGTAATCTCGGTTTGTACATGAATAGGCTTATATTAGGAAATATACGATGTATTTTTAATTTCAATTAACTTTAGTGAAAATGATATGCAAAAAATTGATTTAAATACATATACCCTAAAGTATCTTAAGTTAGGTATCCTTAAAAATGTAACAGTACTTTGATATCTTAAGATTTCACATCTTCTATGTTCATATTATTATTATAGATCTAAGAAAAATATTATTTTTAAAAAGAAACTATTTCAGTACTTTACATTCAGGCTTCTGTACATAAAAATTTGCAATGCACAATTGAATGATTGTTACAAAAATCTTTTCTGAACCATGTAAAAAAACTACAGTTATTTATATAAACTGAATGAACATGTTTCCTTGAATAATTTCTTCAAAAAAAATCGATTAATTCTGCACCCAATACAACGTTAAATTCTAAGAACATGTTTATTTTACTTTTAAGAGGAAGACCACCAAAAATTTACATCTATATAAATTTTATGAATGGAGCTATTTCTGTATTTTTTAATGTATCCTGCATATAATAATAGACACCCTCAACGTTTATAAATGTCAATATTACTTTCTGTTCATGAGCTTTTTATGAATACTTTATGTAAATGTTTGCAATATGTTATATGAGAAACCGAATATTAATTCAGCAGAACAAATTAATCTCGTCTTCGAAAAAGATTTAATAATGTATAGATAGCATTTTAATAAAACACACGAACGGTTCTTTTGATTAAATAGATTTTAATAAATAATTCCCAGTTTTATTTTAGATAATCTAAAGTCCTCATCAGTAAAACTAATATTAAATAGAAAATTAAATTAGGAGTAATGTAATTTTGCTTTTTATACGAATCAAAAATATTAATTTAAGTTGTATTTTTTTTATTTATAATGACAGATTATGAACAGTTACAACAGAGAATAATATAAAGAAAAAAGAAAACAGAATACAACAAAAAACAGTTGAAACAGAGTTTATTAATCCAACATATCTCTAGCCTCCTAGTAACGCTCAGCGAGAAACGTCTTACGCAGAACAGGACCAGAGTAAAAGAGGGGCAAAATCCATGATCTCTTCAGAGCTGTACAGAGTGCACATCGGGAAGTAAGAATTTTGAGACTACGCAAATTTTTTCACAAGCAGTGATGTCCTGTGGCTAGGCAGAATTCAAATAACACTCTACACATTGAGCAATTACCTAAATTCAATATAGCATTCTTCAAGAGTTATAGGAAACATGATTATAGAGGCCTTCCCGTGTGCGGCTTTGATAGACCTTTTAATGATTTTTAATAGATTGGAAGGACATAGAACGAGAAATTTTCTGTATGATTGAAGTACCATTTTTTTATCCAGAAAGCCGGCTTTCTTGTTACTTGAAGCTGTAAAAATAAAATTACATATTTGTTTCAATATCTGAATGTATGATTCATTTAAACACTAGTTTTTAGTTAGTACTCTCTAAAACAGCGGTCATCAAACTTTAGAACACTAAACGCATAATTTAGTATTTGGTAGACCTCTTACAGGATTAACTACCATTTAATGGAGCACTAACATAATTCACCACTATATGGCAGACCACTTTAACTATATTGTCACTTATTTACATCTCTGCTTACATTTCCATCCAACTGTACGAAAAACAAGTACAAACTGGCAATATCCACAAATTGAAGTATTATGCATTCAATTTACCATGGTTGACAGCTCTCATTTTCAAATGCCTCTAGATACATCAGTAAAAGTAGCTAAATATCCCACAGAAATTTTGAAAAAAGTACTAGGTAATTTTTTTTTAAAAAAAGTATTATCCATATTCCATAACACGTTTTGATACTCGTCATTAATGAAACTGAATCTTCATTAAAATAGAAGTAATGTCTCAATTTTTCTTCGGACCAACAAACCTTTTTCAAGGACCACTGGTTGGTGACCGCTGCTTTGAGGGGGTTCAATATTACTCTTGTATTCTTCATCGCAATGAATACTATTCGAGTTCAAGAAATGACCCTTACGAGGGATGGCTCCACGCAGGAGTTGTATATTCTGTCAGTGATATGTTTCTGAGGTAAAAAACGTTCTGGTGACTGTGCACTTTAATTGTGTATGGCTAGGTGGCGGAGAATTTCTCATTTCGAGGAATTCTCCTTGGACCTGTGTCCTGGCATGGGCACGTCAGGGGTGTATCCCGTCGTCTTGCTATGAAGAATTCTTGAACAGTTACATTTGGTACGTTGTAAAAGTGTGGAAATTCAAGCTCTGGTAAAAGCTCTAATGAATATCGAAATATTTCGAGTAATTGGTCTAAAATTATGAAGACAACAAATAATTGCACATTTGTCGTCTAGGAAAAATGATAATTTATATTTGCCTGTGCTGCTTCTCTGGCTAAATTTGTCGAGATATTAGAAAAACAAATACAGTTAAATTTGATTGAATGTAGATTTGTCGGCATGAAAACGAAGTCTTACAAAAAAGCAACTCAACTATTTTATCCCCAAGACAACTGTTGCTCTAAAATTATTCTTGAAATTTAATCATTTGGCTTCAAAAGTAATGTCAAGGAGTTTAATTTCAAGAATAATTTTAGAGAAACATTGATATTTGAATAACATAACAATTTGTAGTTCATTTCAAATGAATTACAAATTATTATATTATTCAAATATCAATGTAGTCATCGTATTACATGAGTGAAATTCATAGAATAGAAACTTTTAAAAAAATAACTGAAGACTAGTTCTGTGTGTGTATGTATTAATATCATAAAATTTATCATAAACTTATGAAAAGTTAATTTCATGTGATTATTTAAAATAAAAAAATAAATAAAATTTTTATTCAATTTCTTAAATTTTTAAATTAAAGAGAAACCTTTTCACTTTTTAAATATTTCCATTAAATCTTTTTAGAAGAATTAATTTAAATTACTACTTTTCGTAAATAATGATTTAATTTTGAACTGATAAAATAGCTGAGCTGTACACAAAAGACCATATGCTTCTGTCATAAATTCCTTTCCTTACTGGAGCGTATTCATTAAATTAATAGAATATTTTTTAAAAGAAATTAATCCCCCATTTGTAGAATTTTTCCAAAGTAAGTAACAAATTTAAATTCTAATAGATACTTTCTCATGAATTATTTTAAAAATATAAAATATGATTCAAGAAGGAAAAATTCAAATAATGTTAAAAAAGAACTATTTTCTAAGATTCGTTTATTGTATTATCTTGTTTTATGCATATATCTATCTGGAATAGTTTTGAAATGATTACATTATGGAACAAAAGTTTTTTCATGCATTTAGTTAAAGAAAGAAATTACAGATCTTACCTTTTTAATTTTTTAAAACTCATTTCATAAATTATTAGATTCTTTATTTTATTTATCAAATAACGATAAGTTATATTTATGTTGCAAATTCAAAAAATGCAATGACAAACGATAAAATCACAATGAACATTGGTAAAAAAATCACCATTAATATTCATATATACAGGGGTGTCCCATACATAGCGTTCAAACTGCTCAACCAGATTCCTTGTTGAGAGTACATAAAAATTGCCCACAGAACTGTGCCTGCATGATTCATAATTTAAAAGAAAAATACGGTGAATGATGAAAAATGAACGAAGATACATGATGAGGCTACGACGTATTTCTGTGCTTCTGGACGTGACTAGCTGGATATGGCATACTTCAGCGGCTGGATCAGACATATGAGATTGGTTCTATGACCATCGAGATTGCCAGATCTCCCATCTTTAGGTTTTTTTCTTATGGTACAATCTCAAAGAATTGGTGTAACAAGAAGTAGTGACTAAGCAAACGGACTTAATTGCTCATCTGCATGCTGCTGTATTTCGGCGGACACAGTACTGTTGCGACGTGTGTACTCATCCCTTCCATGGGGCGTTCAAGCCTGTTTCGATACGCCAACAGTCACTTTGGCCCTCTGATTTGTTTAAATATTTGAAAAATCTACAGCTGATATGTCTACTACGGTGTTTTTTCCTTGCTACGTCATACTTTGTTTTTTGTATTTTCTGATACAGTATGTGGATTGTACAGATACAGCCCTTTCGGGAATTTTTTACGCACTTGCAACAAGGAATCTAGCTGTGCAGAATTTGGGTGATATTTTTGGACATCCTGTATGTGTGTATGTGAAATACATGTATGTAATATTCATTTTTATGCATTTTAATCCTTTAATGATGCTTATTCTTTTTTTAGATGGTATACTTTAATGGGGTCTACTGAAAATCAAGAGAAATACATTCTGCTATGTGTTATTATAAATTGATAATAATTTCTCTTAAGAAATCTCTAGTTTAATTGCACAACTATATTGTTTTAAGCAGATTAGTTATATGTGCCGTATTCACGTAGAAGACAAAACATCAAATACGAAAATTTAAAATTGATTGAAAAACTGTAGGGTATGTTATAATAAAAGAACACCTGAAAGAGAGCTACCAAGTAGAAACTTTCATTTAGTCTCATTCTGAATTTTCAGAACGATTGACGCATTCAATCAGAATGCAGCCTCAGTCTAGCATGAAAATTCCAGTTTTTTTTATCCCCCATCTATTATCCAGATATAGGATTGTCCACCACAAGCAGCTCATATGCCCACAGATGACATCGTATCCACTATCGTATCCAAAAGAATATTTTTCATTACAAAGCAATCGCACTTAGATATACATCTACACACTAATTATATGTCACCAAAGCAACTGAATAATAGAAAGAACAATAGACGAAACAAGTGTGATGTTCCTCCCCTTGGAAGTACATCTCTCGAAGTATCGGCGTGAGCTAGAGGTGTAGGATTAGCGAAAGGACTAGGATCAAACATTATCTTAATATGACTTTATTAAGATATTCAACTTAAACCTTTAACAAATTACATTATAATAATTAATATGAGAGAATCTACGATGGTAAAAATACGCAACACACAATAAGACTTAATCTAATTCTGACCACTATCAATAAACGAACCGCCTAAATCCCGATTCTAATATTAAATAATCAATCCTACCTTACTACAGCTTGGAGTAACGATCAATCTAGTTTTTATATGCAATGATATGCAACTTGGCTGATTCATTCTATTCGATCACTAATAATATGTATTCACGTCACGCAAAACTCATTCAGACTTGAACCACTAACTGTAATAACCATCAACTGCCACAAACTAACATCAATTGTCAAACTTTACCTTACATTGTCATCACGCTTACTCTAAGATCCGATATTTAAAAGTTTGTTAATTTGCATCTTTTATTCAAACTTCACTTCTTGTATTTGGTTGAAAAAGAGTTGCCATTAATTCTGGCCCAAAGAACCCAAAGGACTTGTTAAAGAAAAGACGCGTGAGACGTCACACAAGGAGTAGGATATAGAAACTTTGAAGAAAACAAAAAGTCAACTATAAACAGGAAAATTAATGATGTGTGTGGTTCTCTTTAGTTCCCAGGTTTAGCTAAATAACTATCAGAAATAAAGCTACTTGATAGTGCTGGGCCTATCAAGTATTGCTAGTAAATTATGTGTGGATTCAAGATTACATTCTCTCCATTAATAGAGCAACTTGGACATTCAACAATACTAAACCTGAAAAGATAATTGGGTAGGCAATCATGTCCCGTGACAAGTCTAAATAAAGCAACACTTGTTATTCTTGGTATAGTAGGGATCATCCAAAACTTCTTGACATTAAATGCAGCAATTTTTCAGCTACTGCATTTTTTGGTTTATTTACTTTAATCCATGCTTACCCACAGAAAAATAGTATTTAAGTTAATTTTCTTAAATTTCTTACTTTTTAATTGCACCAACGTTTCCTCATTTATATAAATTTGAAATATTATTTAAATTATAACATAGATTTTCTAAGAAAATTTGTAGTTTTCAATGCCAAAGACCACTGGTAGTAGGAGGTTAGAGGTTAGCATATTGTTAGAAATCTGCAATATAAAAATTAAATTATTTCTCACTTAAACATAACTATTATGTGGATGCTCATTCCAGAAAAGTGGTCTTATATATTACTGAAAGTAGAATAAAAATCACTGTGAGGAGACCTTATGTATCCCAATCCGAGACTTAACGAGATACTAAAAATCTCAGAAGCATCATTTCAGAACTTTTGTTACGGTGTATTGTTACAGTTAATTTATTTTCTCGTTATCCACATCCTTTATGGCACTTCGGAAGAAAATAGGCTTTTTTAATCGTACTAAAAAGGATGTCTTGTAATTCTGGTATTGAAATTAGGAACACAATGGAGAAAATTGACTACTGTGTTTTTTGAAACATGACGCTTTCTTTTGGGATATATACTTTAAATGCAAATATATCCCTTTTCTTGTAAAGTGCTAATTTTTTTCCAAGCTTTTTTTCAACATTTCTTCTAAAAAGGAAAAAAAACAAAATAAGATTTTTATTATGATGCTAAATTATATTTTCTTATTTTCAGAACATAAAATTTTTAAGAAGATATAACTACCAAATATCTCAAAACTAATTTTAATTTTCATATGAATTATACATTTCAAATCAAATTTTGCTAGTACTAAAGAATTTCTGTGACAATAAATAATGGAAAAAAAATTCACAAGACTAAAATTTTTTTTATTATTGTAGGAACTATGTTTACACCGTTTATAATATATGGAACACATATCCTTCAATTTTTACCTACGTTATGTGTGGTGTACCGTGAAATATTTCTAAGGAGATTTACAAGATTAGAGTATAATAAAACAAAATAAAAGTGTGACGGAAAAAATTTTCAGCGAATGATTTTTTTTCATATTTAAATTTATGTGTCAAATGAGACATGAATTGATTGATTGATTGAATATTAACGTCGCACTGTTCAGCTACACGAGGGCTTTTGGCGACGGACCACGTAATTTTGAACCATGGTCAAGTGACGTGGACGACACCTGAGCTGGCACCCCCTCTCCTAACTACCACACCACACCAACGAGAGGACGTTTCAGCTCTCGACAGATTTAACGTGCATCGCTGCCCTACACGGCGGGTCTTTAGTGGTACTGGGCTCGAAGTCGTGACAAAGAAAGCCACGGTCCGATATCTATACCACTTCGCTACCGCGGCCGTAAATGAGACATGAAAGAATCAGCAGTAGTTTAAATGGTAGAACAACAGTTTCGTTTAAAAAAAATAATGGGTTCCCGTCACGTTGTAGAATGGGGTAGCTTCAGTATTAATAACAAATACCATGCTTTATATTTGTTACTCGTTTAATAAAGATGAAAAAATAAAAATTTCATTTGTTGGGGACATTTCAACATAGTAAGACTACACTATTGTGCCAAACATTACGAACATCTCCACATTTTTCGATGAACTCATCCGGATGATGTGGATAGCACGTGATTAACCAGAAATGGTATTTAACTGCAGAAATTAGTAATCAAGGAGCAGTAAAATGAATAGCAAAAAAGTAGTATTCTGGAGAATGCAAGGAATCATTTCTTTACTTCCTTCAGCAAGTGATGGCAAGAACTACTGACCCAAGCGAATCTGGTAGAGGGCAAATTCCAATGGTCCGAAGACTCGGAGCGAGTATCTCCGAAACAGGAAGATTGATAGTTCGTTCGCTATTTTCTATTTATAGGATTAATCCAAAGGGGGTTAATGACAGTGAAGTCAGAAGTAAACGCCAAGCTGTTGGACTTCTACGCGTCATCAAAGTAAAAAGACGCTATGTCCTGTTTGGTAAAGCAAAATCGACCCAAGACATTGATCCGCTGACATTCTATTTCGTATCCAAGAACAAGAGGTTTGGAACGCACAGCTCAATGGACACTGTTGGGTATGGGGCTGCACGGAAGACATCTTGATCGTGTGCCTCTGTTGACCAAAAATTATTGTTAACTATACCTACAGTAAGCCATTGAACACGGAGGTTGGACACAGAATAAATGGAAGACAGTTGCCTGGTCGGATGAATAATAATTTCTCATTCATCATGTCGATGGTTGTATCAGGGTGTTCTTTCAGTTGTTCTCTCCATCTACAGCAAGTCATACTCGTACTGGTGGTAGTAGTATTGCGCTTTTAAAAAAGCTCTGGGACCTTTAGTTATAGTGAAACAGACCATGAAAGCTGCGGACTATCAGAGCATAATTGCGGATCAGAGCTGCATTCTAACACTGCATCTCTGTTTTCCCTACTGGAAATTAAATCTTTCAACAGGACAACACTCCGTGTCACAAGGCTCAAATATTGTTAGAGCAATGTTTCTAAATCTGTGGGGCGCGCCCCCTTAGAGGGGCGTCATAAACCTACGAGGAGGGTGCGAGTCTCTTGAAAAGTCAAAAAAATTCTTTTCAAAATTGTTAACTTACTAAAAGTAAACAAACAAAAACATTCTGACATAATAAAAAAATAAAATATTTATTTACAATATAATACACTTATAAATGTATCAGTAGTGTGCACAATCTATTTTATAATTAACTTAACAATACGAAGTTAAGGACAAGTTAATAATTACCAGTGCGCCTTTGGATTTGCCATATATAAAATTATATACCAACATTAACACTTATTTTGATAATTTGTGTACGGTATATAATTAATCTCTCAAATGCCGATTAGAAATTATGCGATTCGCTCTCCAGTGCCCTCGTTTAGTACGTAGGTAAGCGTAAGGGGTGGATTGAGGGGGTGGGTGATAGAAAAGGAATAAGTAATCAAATCCTCTGAAATAAGTGAATCCTTCGCAAGCACTGTCAATGTTATTTCATTGCTTTCTAAAGCCTTAGGAATAATTTTATGCATAGCAATTCACAGAACCGATATATCTTCGGAAATACGTATGTATACATCTGGGGGCAATAAACACAGTGGCTGAGGGAGACCTCTATATACGTTGTAAGGCTTAAGGCGTTTAAGTATTATTGTATGTTTAACATCATAGTATAATTAAATTTAATACATCGCTAATGTATGGAGGAGGGGTGCGATGCAAATTATGCGCAAACACTGGAAGTTTGAGAAGCACTATGTTAGAATGATTTGAGATCAGTAGCGTTTTCCAATTAATTTCATGTCCATCTAACTCACCGGATCTTAAGCACATTTGGATTTTCCTCTTAAGGCAGCCGAAAAGTATACCTCCATATGGTAATATCTCGACTTTACGTGTATGTTACGGCATAGTTTCTTAAACTGTGGGGGGCGCCTCCTAGGGGTGGATAATCCTACAAGCGGGGCTCAAGCATATCGAAAATAAAAGATATTTTACAATAACTATCAATTTATTAAAATTAAATCAAAACGAATTATATTGTGAGATATTAATAAATACTTATTTGCAATGAGGTAATATACTTATAAATGTATCAGTACTACAATCAACAGTGATCAATAATTCATCATTACGAAGTTAAGAATACGTTTGATAATTACTAATGACCCCAAGGGATTGTCATATTCAAAATTATATGCAAAATTTAATACATCTTGGTAATCTGTACGGTTCAAAATTTAAGACGTATTTCAGTACTAGAGTTAAAGTACATTATTATTGAATTCAGTACATTATTATTTTATTGTGGGGGGGGCATGGAAATTATGATTGAAAATTGGGTCACAAGCATCCAAAGTTTGAAAAGCACTATGTTACTGAGACATTTGGAACAATCTATCTCCATTCATCTACCAAAAACTTGTGGCATCCATTCCAGGTTAAGCTCCAGCTTTTTTGCTTGAGAAGTGTTCATAATGTTTTGGCCCTTCAGTGAATTCCAAATAAATGTCATAGTAAACTTCCGCTTGTTTTGGGATTTCTGCATAAATGTTTCCTGATACCTAGACTAGTTTCTAATTTCTCATCACCTTCCAATGAGTTACTTCTGACCTCAGTAATAATTTTATAAAGCAAAGTTTGATCTCTCGATTGCACTATTTTCTATCTGTCCTTATTTATTTCAGATTTTCTTCCATTGAAATCCCTTCGTTAAGTGAAATCATCAAATTTAACAATATAATAAAATAGCTTTAGTGGTTAGCCAAAGGAAATATGAGTAAACGCAGCTTGAACACCTTCTTATAAGATTGGAGTTCTGAAAGGTTTATATGTCAATAAAATATATTGATCTTGATCAAACAAATTAAAGGGATTTCGGGGAATGTAAGTACCTTGTAAAAAACAGGTCAGTTATAGAATTTTATGAGAAATTTGAAATATTTCAGTTTTCGAAATCAAATAGCGCGTTCATTTTATCCACTTATTAAGTTAAATTTTCTTTGAAAAATACAGCTATTCGCCAAGTAAGGGCATTCTTATGTGTTCTTTAATGTATTGTTGGACGTTTACAAATCCATAGCTCCAATCTATTAAGCTATTGAAAATGATCTCGAAATATTTTTGTTCCTCGTCTTATCAGAACGACACAGGTTGCACATTACATCCTTTTTCAAATATGAATGAAGCAAGAGTTTTGCTGATAATAACTTTTGGAAAATAGAATTTCTTTGTCACTGTCCGTGTCCACGTCAAATCCCTACCTTTATTTTCGTATAAAAAAACTGCTATTATTTTTATTTTTGACTTCAGATGCAAGAAATGTCTTGAAGTTTTTATTTGTTCATAATAATGTTAACATTTCTGAAAATTATAATGTTTTTAAAGTTATCAATTTGAATATCTGTGAAATATTTTACACCTTTCTTATTTGTTTTGCAAGTGTATTTTTTTTTCTCTGATTGAAATAGTAACGGATATTTTATAGGCGGGATTCAAAGCTACATATTTAGAAGAATTTGGAGAGGGAGGTTAATAAAAGCGTATTAGTATATGGGAGTTTACATAGAATGCATCTTTCGTTGCAGAAAATTACATTTTAAATTTCGAGTGCTCTAATTTACAATATATATATAGATATAGATATTGTTATGTAGATCCGAAGTTCGAGGATTTTATGCAAATCAGTCGCAAAGAATTAGACAGTTCTTTAAGAGCGATGAGAAATTATTGTCGATAGTCCAATCCTTTAAATACAGGATTCAGCAGCAATGTTAGCAGAATGAATCTCAGAAGGTCTTCACACATTCAGCAGCACTCAGACAAATTATCGGTGTGTAAAATACACGTATATAAAAGATTATTCACAAGGAATTGCTCTTTCAACAGCCGAAGTAATCACCAATCGCTTCAACAATCAGAGTAATACTAACTGATCGCTAGTCAAAACCAGACTGACTGACATTCGACAAGCATTTCTCTGTTAATATCTCTCGCGGATAATTCGATGAAGACCCGCTTGCGTCATAGATCTTGAAATTAATGGGATTTCTTTACTAACTTTTAGAAGAATCCAGGGGGTCCTGAGCTCACCAACATTATCGCCAAGATTTCACCAAATTCCCTATGATTCCCCATTATAACGTAAGGGATGGCGTTGCTTGTGTATATTACAATTTTAACGTAAATTAAACCTAAATTAGAGTAAGATAAAGGGATTACACATTCAATTAGATATTACTTACACTATTTAACACAAAATTCGTAAGAATATAATATCTATCCTATTTCTTTTAGATAGGCTAAAATAAATTATTGAAAATATTTCAATTTATGCTTAATTTACATAATTTATTAAACAGAATATGTAAGAACAAATATGGCCTGATATGTTTATTTAATTCATTGAAACATTTTAAATTAAAGCAAACCGCCCATCCGGTATAGTGGTTAGTAAAGCCGACTGCGGGGCTGAATGGACTGGGTTTGAATCCCGGAGAAGGCATGGATATTTGTAATTGTATAGTGCCTTCGTGGCATTTAAGTACTCTAAATAGCCACCGAACCCCAAATCCTCTCGTGATGTTTGTGGAAGGGGAAGAGAGGGCTTCCGAATAATCAGGGTGTTCTCCCTCAAAATTAGGGTGGAACCGAGCAAAATCGTTGTGTTCCTTCATGGTGCTAAAAGCTAAGGCTACCGACAGGCGAAATAATCTAGTGAATTTCGTGGACCTTGATCCGATGTTACTGTCCATCAGGTGGGATAAGTAATAACAACAACAGATTAAAGCAAACTTGGAAACTTACGATTTTAAGAAATGCTGTAACAAAGATAGTTTAATCGGAATTATCCCTTTAAGACTAAAATGTTCTTATATTTAAACATTAAATTCTACTTGTTTTTAATGATATATGGACCTTAATGACACTCGAAAAATACTAAATAAATTTTGCTTCCATCCTGGAACGTAGAAAGTACACGCATGATCGTACAGGTTGGACGTTTTCTGTGTTTTCATATAACCTGAGAAATTTTACGAGTTTATACATTTGCTTAGCTCTAAGTTGAAATAAGAAACAAACTTTGTTAGAAAACTTTGTTAAAGTTGTTACAAATAAGGGATTTATTGATGTATAATTATTTCTTTTGATGGCTCATTATTAATTTACAATGAAAATCCTTAAAACATCATTTTTGCTTTTGGTAAATATAAATAAACACCGCATTTTTCACAGCATGTTTCTGCACTGCTTTCGCAGTTTTCAAACTTGCACTTGAGAGGTGGGGAAATGTCATCTATATATCGAAAATGGCGGTACATGTCATGTCCTTTATCATGGTATGGCCTTTTAGCAGGCGGATTATAATACTTGGATTTTACTGCGGAAGGAATTATAACTCTGTCATCTTCATCATCAGTTAAAATACTTTGGTTAGCAGATGTAGATGCTGCTAACGCACGCGCGCTTCAGCTATTTCTAACTTAATTTTTGAAAGCTCCCTTATGAGTCTTTCGAGGAATTTAATTCAATATTACATCTAGTTTGTGTACTGAAACCAAGAATTTGCATCAACTGCAACAATGAATGAGTGAGTGGGTGAATATTAACGTCGCACTATTCAGCTACACTAGGGCTTTTGGCGACGGACCACGTAATTTTGAACTATGGTCAAGTGACGTGGACGACACCTGAGCTGGCACCCCCTCTCCTAACTACCACACCACACCTAGGGGAGGACGTTTCAGCTCTCAGAATATTTAATGTGCATCGCTGCCCTACATGGTGGGTCTTTAGTAGTACTGGGCTCGAACTCATGACATGCCTGCCATCATACCTTGACCACTGGGCTACCGCAGCCTTTGTAACAATGAAATTAATAGGTTCAAGAGACTTTGATGGTAAAGGATGGTCCAAAGTTGTCTATATATTACAAATATTTCTATGCTTTTTTTTCATCGATCCGATCTTTTGGCAACTCCTTAATCACCTTGTGTCAATTACTCGACAGTCGCAGGCCATTCTCATAATATCCTCTTAATGTCCTGCCAGTTGGCTATCTTGTCGTCCTCTCTTGTGTGTGTGCGTGTATGTGTGTTGTGTATCACAAGGTGAGGTTACATAAAATAAGATATTTTTTAATGTATTTCATGAGCATGAGAGAGAGTACCTATTAATGTGAAGCTACAAACTGAATAGCTGAATTCTTAATTCAGCTGTTCAGTTCATAGTTACTAGCTGAATAGCTTTTTAATTTTTCTATCAAAGAAATAAAAGTTTCTATAATAAAATTAGTTTTAAAAAAACCTGAAAACCACATATAAGATAATTGTTGTTGTTGTTTTTTAAATTTTATACTTTAATACAGTGTTTCTCAAACTGTGGGGCGCGCCCCCTGGGGACGCGATAAACCTACAAGGGGGGTGCGAGCATATCGAAAATAAAAGATTAAAAAAAATTATTTACTGGAATGAAGTAAAACAAAATACTTTCTGGCATAATAAAAAATACACATTTACATTGAAATAATATATATATATATATATATATATATATATATATATATATTATATGTGATATTACATCATCAAAAATAAAAGCTTCTACTTCAAAACCTCATTTTATAGCTATCTTTGATACAGTAACCAAATAAAAAACATTTTATTTGATTCGCTGTAATCCCATGATGAGATACTTTTTTATTATGTTTTCTTTTGAAACCGAAAATGCTACACTTTCAGAGAAAAAAAAAAAGACAAAACCCAAACCCATAATCAAAAAAAAAAATTTTAGGAAAATAAAAAGTTCATCACTGTTACATATTATTGTCATCAGCTGTAGGCAGTAGAACGTATTTACTGCAGTTTGACCTTCGAATTTACATGCACGGTTAGTTACGTCCCGGCTCTTATGTATTTGGTTTTTCATGTAGGGAAATACTAGGCCAAGATTTATTTTATTGAGCAATCCCAAACATATAAAGCATAGTGAAAAATGTTTTACATATTTTTTTAGAACTTCCATATTGTAATAAATACACTTTTAATCCGAGAGCGGTCACGCCGAGCACAGAGTGAACGAAATCGGTAATTCTGGCAAAACTGTTTAATTGTTACCTTTACACTATCCTCCTGTATGACAATCTTAACGTGAACTAAAATATATTTCTCACATATCTCCCTCTTTTTGGGGAGTAGCAAACGTTTTTTTTACAATCTTAAGGTACTTGTTTTGTCTGAGTTCCCGATGTGATAACTTTTTTTCCGAAATATATTCTGTGTCCTTGAAAGAAGGTGTGAGTATAAATTATTATTAAATTATAAATTATTCACTCTTAATTATAAATTATTCGCTGGAATTACAATTTTTATTGTGTACTATAAAAATAGTTATCAAAAAAGGATTTGGGTGACTAAATAACCCCGCTCGACCATTAGTATCGAGTGCGCGCCTGCTCCAGGGTTAAAACATGTGTTCAAGTCTTTTCGCTTTAAATATTAAAAATGATACAATTATTCTTCATCGGGATTTTTTTATTGTTCATTATTCAACATAATATCTAAATGCTGATTCTGTGAGGCTTAAAATTACAGTTCGCTTAAATCTAATTATAATTTGAGCAATCAATTTACATTTTTGTAGACATTGTCGCGCACTTGGCTTTACTCTCTTTACAATTCAGTGATTATATCAATAATGTTTTATTTTCTTATAAATAAACTCGTGCAAAGAGTAGATACTTCAGCCGGTATACGTTTAATGTATTAGTGCTGCACAGAGTATTTTATAACTAATTAATTAATACTAAATTAAGAACAAGTTTAATAAGAATTAGCGACTTCCATTGTTCTTACAGAGCAAAGTTTTCAAAGGAATGCTTATGATTAGAAATTGACCCTCTGAGTTCTTTTTCTATATTCAGCTGATATCTAAACTTTGTCTTCTAAGCAACCACCGCATTTTGCAATATGTTCTAATTTTAAAATTAGAGAAAGGAAAAATAACATAATAATTATCCTATTACTTATTTTTTTTTTTGCTTAAAAGTAACATATACAAAATTTAATACTTATGTCATGAATTTGTATGGTTTATAATAAAGATCGTTGCTTTAGTGTCAAAGTGCATTATTATTGCATTCAGTACATTATTAATGTGTAAGGGGGGCGCGATAAAAATTGTGATTGAAAAGGGGGTGCCAGTATTGAAAGTTTGAGAAGCACTGCTTTAATAGTTTCAGTAAAAACACTTGTAAATAAAATACTTCAGCTTATAATATAAAATATTTCGCTTTTTATCAAACTATTTTAGGAAACCCAGATCTCATTATTTGTGTAATAAATTATTTATGAACTGATAGAAAATGCACCAAATATGTTTTTCTGGTGCCTATACTTCTTTTAAATTGATATATGCGAAATTTTCAGAGGCTTTGTAAACATGTTTACTTAGGGTCTAACAAAACTCAGGTATTGAAATGCATAATTTTCTCTTTGAATTCTGAAATGAAGATAGAAAGCAAAAATATTCTGCTCTCAGATTATGTTTACATTTCAAACTAGATTTTAGAAAAAATAAAACAATTATTCACGGGAAGTAAAACCCTTCGGGTGTTAACTCACTATTCTGGCAATTATCAAGTAAAAAATATAGAAACATTATTTCGAATTAAAACTTTTCAAAAAGTATTCAGATTGCTCAATGTGGAAGAGTCTTAAGAAGATAAATAAAATAAACGCGTTTATTATATATATATATACTATATTAATATTTAAATTGGTATTGAATATTTGTAAATAAACTCTTTTTTAACTTTATTTTTATGATTTTTTTTTACTTTCATGTTTGAAACGAAAAAAATTATTTTAATGAAAAGTTTTAATAAATTAAATTCAAGAATATAGTTTATGAATATTGTCAATCTTAAAATATATATTAAGCAATGGAGAGATTTATACAAATTTTAATAACTCTTTATTAATGAGAAGAATAAATATTTAATCAAATACTATTTAAAACCATAATACTAAAATCGAATTATTTTTTCAGAAATAAAAAATTTTATATTATTTAATTTCAAATTGTAACATAAATATAATAATACGTAAAAATAATACGTAATTAGTTTGAAATACTTATTCATGGTTCAAATCTGTGTCATTGAAAGTATAAATATTGTAAAGAGTGTTTTTTTTCCAGGTATAGAAGTTTAAGTTGGCATTACTTTCCAAGATGGCGACCGATTTAACAGCTGTGAAGTGATTTATTCCCAGTTTGATTTGGCAATTCATCAAAACGATCATCAAACAAGGCGTAGAATCGTCGAATGGGCCCAAAACGAGATTGCCGTTGTTCCCGATTTTCATAAGCGAATTCTGTTTAGCAATGAAGCGCACTTCTGGTTGAATGGCTACGCCAACAAACAAAACTGCCGCATTTGGAGTGAAGCTAATCCACAAGTGTATGTCGAAACACCGTTACATCCAGAAAAACTGACTGTTTGGTGCGCTTTATGGGCTGGTGGAATCATTGATCCGTATTTCTTCAAAAACGATGAAGGCCAGAACGTTACAGTCAATGGTAATCGGTATAGAGCCATGATTACTAACTTTTTCATTCCTGAATTTAACAATCATGATGTCCAGGAGCTATGGTTCCAACAAGACGGCGCAACATGTCACACAGCTCGTGCCACAATCGATTTATTGAAAGACATGTTTGGCGACCGCCTAATTTCACGTTTTGGACCTGTGAATTGGCCTCCAAGGTCTTGTGATTTAACACCTCTAGACTCTTTTTCTGTGTTGCTATGTAAAGTCATTGGTCTATGCGGATAAACCGCAAACGTTTGACCATTTGGAAGACATTATTCGCCATGTTATTGCCTATATACGGCCACAAATGTTGGAAAAAGTCATCGAAAATTGGACGTCCAGATTGGACTACATCCGAGCCAGCCGTGGCAGTCATATGCCAGAAATCATATTTAAAATGTAATGCCACAAGATTATCTTTCGAATAAAAAACATTCATGTCAATCGAATAATACATCGTTGTTTTATGGCAATTTTAAGTTCTGTACCTCTAAAAAAACACCCTTTATAAAACTACGCTCACACACACGCATCTAATTTAGCATTGAAGTAATTAGGTAAAAATAATTCAAGGATTGTAAACTAATAATAATAATAACAAAAACATTCACTATTTTATTTGGTGATACACCATAATGGGGGACGGGTTGTAGCATTATCTATATTTCTTTATTATTTTCATGTGTGTTTATTTGACATAAACTCTTATCACTGCTATAGTTTCGAGTATTTGTCACTATTAAAATAACTCCAGCATATTACCTTAACTATCTAATACAACAAAGTTTATATTTAGCTACGTGGACTTTTAGTTTAGTTATATAAATTTTCGTTGCAGGCAGACTTTTATAACAGTGTGTTCAAAAAAAATTTATTTAAAAATTTCAACCAGTCTGTATAGGATTTAAAAGAATTCCGATAGATTATAGAGCAATTTGAGTATACATTTGCTTATGTATATTTATACTATAAAAAATAAACTATTTAATAAATTTGATCGTGAATATCAGTATTGAATATGAAATAAAACTAAACAAAATAAAGTAAAAATTTACTCTATTTTTAAAGAATAATTATTTCATGTTAATGATCAATACACGTGAAGAGTAAATTTTGCTTTCAATTTAACTTTTGTTTCAAAACATTCTCTCTCCTGCTATTTGATTGTGCTAATTTACTGGGGGAAAAAACGATGTGTATTGAGTCTTATTATTCAAAAATTTTATAATATATTTTATAAAAAATACAAGACTCTAAAATTTTATGGGCACAATTTCATAGATTTAAAAGACATCTTGAGGATCAACTTTAAAACAAGGAACCCCGCACTATCACTCAGAAGTAGCAGAATGAAAATGGTAAACAGTTATTGGATTGTTAAGAGAAACATATACAAAAGTGTTGAGCATAGAATTCTTATGTATTTACTTATGATTTTAACCAATTTTCTCATTGTTAATAAATTTCAAAAATGGTTTAAAAGTCTGAATAAACATGAAAATGATTCTTATAAAATTATTTAAAGAAGATTAGAAATATTTGTAAAAACTTTTTTTATCTACTACTATCAATTAATAAAAAATTTCGAAGAGCAATGTTTTTTTAAGCCTAGCAAAAAAAAATAAATGAATACTAATAATCAATTGAAAATAAGTAAAATCCATGCAAAAAAAAAAAATATATATATATATATATAAAGAAACACATTTCACTGCAATGCAACTAGAGAAAAATAATTAACAGAAATTCATATTGTGACTTTAATATATTGATTATAAACTTTAAGAAAATGATTGACTACCCACAAATTTATGATGAAAACATAAATAGCTATGTTATTCAAAAAGCTAGGTATTCCATGCAGAGTAATCTTTTAAAGTATAAAATGTCTATCATTAAAATTAAAACAAATGCCAATATTCCTATGAAGTCCCTTTTAATTATGTCTTATCATTTTAATTAAAAACTTCTTTGGTCTCTATGCTTTCAAAAAAAATATTTCAATTTTGTTGGTGCCTCAAATATTGGATGAGTCATTGCCTAAATACTCATTACTTTCACAACTCGTTTGTAAAGTAAAAGTATTGAAATTCACGTCAAGTGTAGAAAAAAGAAACATATTTGCCAAGCTCTCATCGCTTTAAAACAACAAATACTGAGGTATATGTAAAAAAAACGACTCATCTTTCAAATTTCACGTTTAAATGAAAACAAACATGTTTTCGTAAAATATTCAGTATTTGGTAGGGATTTTGCTTAAGATGATATTTCGAATTAACTCAGCTTCTCTATTTTTTTCTCAATGTAATCTTATTTTCAAATATTGATTAAGTCAAGATGAGTTTTTATAATTGCGGTTTTTTATGGTATATTTTATTTTTTTTCGTTTCTCACCGTTTAAAGATATTTGATATTTATTCTTGAAAGAAGTTTTCTTTCATGTACGGATATTTAAAAGCTAAATTGAGAGATGCGGAATTGCTTGCATCTTCTTAATATTCAGTTCGTTAGAATTATAAAATTTTATAAAGAAATTTTAATAGCATAGCTCTAAAAAATAACAAAGAACTTTGCTTTTTCTTCACAATAACAACTGAAAGAAAATATTAATGAAATATAAAAAGAGTTCTTATATATCACATTAAATTTTAAGGAAAGTATGATTCAAAATATCAAATTTATGCGTATAAAGCCTACATAAATAAGTTCATAAATTCAAAGAAAAAGTCATCGCAAAAGATATTGTTAGAGTTCCATTGTTTTTTGTTGATAAGATACAATTACAAAATATTACTAACAAAATATTTCTGAAAACTAAATAATAGCAATTTTATTTTTTGCTTTTACAAGTAGAGTGCACAAAGATAAGATAATGTTATTCACTTTTCAGAAAGGATCAAATGTAGGCCATTATTTTCACAAATAAAAGGAATATAAATTAATACTTATTTATATGCATTTAAAACAATGAGTCGCCTACTCACACATTGAAAACAAAAACTATATTGCTTATAAAAGGCATTGTTTGCACTTTAAGAGACAGAACAATTTACATACAAATAACTCTACTGTACCTATTATGCAAACATTGGTACGCGTTATAACTAAACCGAAATATGAACCTTCAACAGTTATAAGCCTATCAACATTTATTTATTCTATTATTATTTGAGAAATCTATTTAAATTCCACGTCTTAAAATTTGTACGGAACTAGATCTTATCTGATTTACATCCATTAAAATAAAGTCCATAAATAAATATATGGTGCATACACATACTATGCAAATTATGCATATTCTATGAAAACATTTATATTAGCCTCTTATTAAACTGGATCTGATCCTACGCACTTAGTTGACAATTCTGTATGTTTATGTTTTAAACTTAAATGAAAATAAGCAAATTCGATGCATTAATGGTTCAATGTTCCTACTACTTTAACGACAGAGGGTTTTGAAATATTCCTCCGAGCAGGAAATGCTTTTAAAATACGAGCTAAAAGCTAGAAAAGCACTTACTTTGAGGTTATAGTTCTTGCTTTATTTGAACCATTGGAACATGTTCTTGAGAACTATAAATTGTTATTGAGTTCCCCTACAGCTCATTGAAATTGTTAATATCTCAAAACAAGGCACCTAGGAAGTTTAAGTTTCGACTTCTCAAAAACTGAACCTGAAAGTTCAAATTGTTAAATTATGCATAATTTATAAAAAAGGAGTAAAGAATAAAAAAGAGATACATTAAATAATCATTAAAATATAGTAAATTTTTCTTAACGAAGGAATTGGGAAAAAGGATAAAAGAAAAAATTTATCTATTGCAATGTTATTTTCTTTATAGAAAATTAGTTCATTTAGATGATAATTTACCAAACTGTTTAAGACTATTTGCACTTATTTACGTTGTTTTATGTCTAAAGTATTGTGAATGATTTATTTTTAATACAAAGAAGAAATTAACAGAGAGACGTTTTCGTTGATTGATTATATGTAAGCTTTTTCCTCTCAAAGTCTTCATCAAAGTTTAAAAATAAATAAAGAAATTATTTTATGTCGAAATTTTAATATAAAAAATTATAAGAATAGGGTCTTTATTACAAAATTAATTTTGACTTCAAAATTTGGTTTTATTCAAAGGTTTTAAAGGAAGTTTTTGAATATTTTAAGCCTTTAATTTATATTTAAAAGATTTACGAATCTTTGTATCAATTTTTGCGAATCTATGTATCATTGTAATTCAATAAAACGCTTTAGGATGTAAAATTTGCTAGTGTAAACAATGATTCTAAAGATTTTGTGGGAAATCAATGAATTATGTATGTTTATGCAAACAGAATTAAGTCACAGAAATTAAGAAATGTGTAAACATTTTTTGTGTTATTATGAATGTATAGTATAAAGAAAAAATATACAATAAAAAATTAGAGAAAATATATTTTGTAAATGTAAAGATCGATTCTTAAATGATTAGAAAGAAAATATAAACTCCATCTCAGGGCAAGATAAAAAAAAATTAGAAAATTTTTAAATCAGTTTGTCCATTCTTCTTGTTCTTTATTTCCTGCAAAAAAAATGAAATATTTTTTTTAAACAAATATTTTTAACATAAATATTTTTTTTAATAAAAGATATTTGATGCTACAAAAATGTAATAGTTTGATAAGAAAAATGATTTCAACTTTAAAAAATTAAAATAAACTTGAAAAAAATACGAAATAAAAAAGTTGAACTTTTTTTTTTATGCAGCACTGGAAATACAAAAAATGCAACAGCAAGGGAGGAGTGAAAAAACTTGGCAAATAGTGCAAGACAGCAACGAACACTAAGTGATATTTATTTTAAAAGGATACTCAACGGCACGAAAGCAACATCAACGTGTTAGGTTGCAGGAACATTGCGGTTGGTAATGCACAAAGCAACAAATCTAAGCACAGTGTTGGTTTGAGCATAGATAGAATCCTGAGAAATAAAAATATATCTACTTCCAACCATTTGCCATAGTTTTTTCTCTGAATGTGGTGATGTCAGTGCAAACAAACAGTGACAATCGCATCCTATGCTTAATTTGTGAAAGAACACGGAAAAATGGTGGCCGGGGAATCATCTGTACATCTTTAACTGCAAATAGACTGATGCATGCAATGCGCAGGCAGACATAGTCCTTTTATTAAAAGACATTGGGTATCTTTGTGGAAAGGTAGTGTCACCCGTCTCAGCACATCATCGACATATCGTTCGAATATCATAGGACCCTTAATACGAAACAGATGGGATCTACTAACGTACTTAATAAATTCTGAAATCTTAATGAAGAATTGTCACACATGTCAACAAACATCATGCCAGGCTGTCAACACGTTGTTGTATCATTCATACATGGTTATTTCATTCAAAAAACTGAAGTGCAATTCGACAAAGAGCACACACACAATTCAGTTCCATTTCATTGTTAACGTCGTTCTATCTGAGCATCATTCCCAACGAACTTAAGACATCCCTCTTATTCATTCATTCTCTTCATTATTCGGGATCTCCATGGATCACGACTTTGTTCAAGTATTTCCACCATGGCATTTTGTGACACCACAGTTTTTACTGATCTCTTCTGTGCTGCTTCACAATTATGTAGAGAATAATCTAATACCTCTTCTGGCTGATTTAGTTTTTGTCAAAATTGCACTTTGTAACAAATCCAAGGCTTTTGGTAACGGACTGTGTAATTTTAAACCAAGGTCAAGTGATAAGGAGGAAACCTAAGAAAGCAACGCACTCTCCAGATCTCTTAGCCGCGTCAACATGATGACTTTGAGCCTTGATATATTCAACGTGCTTTATACGCTGGTTTTTAGTGGTGCCTACACTTGAATCCAATATAATGTGAGCCTCAAGCGAGAACAAACTCTTACGCTTAAAACTAAGGCTGGAGAATACGATATAATTTTTAACCAGCCTGTCTTTTTATATATATATTATTTGGTGGAAATAAGAGAAGAGAAAGTTGAGAGATGTTTTTATTATAAACGTAGCTCAATATTTCTAAAAGTATAAAATATCAAAATACATCAGTATAAAGCAGTAATATACATAGTTGGAAGAAAGTACGAAGACATTTGAAAATTCTAAAATCAACTTTCAAAGTGCAATAGATAATATTTATTAAATCAGTAGAAATTTTTAGAGGAATAAAATGTTAAATTTGGGTATCTTGTTGATTGAAATGTATCTACAATTTTATATTACAATTCCCAAATTACGCATCCAAAATTCATGTTGATTTCAATGTTTCTCTTTCTCTCTCTGTAGACTTTTATTTTAGTCTTAAATCTCTCTTCTCGAAATGTAACATTTGAATATTCTTATTTTAAGAAGAAAAAAATTACAAATAATTAAATTAGAAGGAATACAGAGAAAAATATACACAATACTTTAAGCTACAGATGTGTTTTGACTAAAAGAGAATGATTTTTTATAAAGAACCCAGAGCTATAACAAAAATCTAACAATTTACAAGCGTCACTGCAAAATGATGCATTTCAATTGGGAGTTTTGTAACTGCATTTTATTGTTTAAATCTTATGTTATTTAAGCCTGTGGGATTGTTATCAATAAAAAAATAATTAATGAATTCAACAAAATGATGTTTTTAATATTTTTAGATGAAATCTTGTGGTTGAGAATGCCTCTTATTTCCCAACTCAGTTTCGTAAAATTTCACGATATGTTTTTCCCACGACATCACATGAATCCGTGAAATTCAGTATATTAAATAATGATTTTTCTTGAGATTCTTTGAAATATTTGCAATTACACGTCAGTCGAAAAATTTATTTAAATTACTTTTATCAATGGAACTTAGCATCCATCGCTAAACCATGAGTAATTGCGTTATTTACCTTTAGTTTCCGATGGTTTTTATCTTGAAGTTTATAAAATAAACAAGTTAATATTTGTTCTTTAATAAGATGAATGTTATCTACGATTAGCGAATTTAATTAAATAAATAAAGGTTATCTAGTATCTATAATTACTCCAGGAAATTGTTTTAACAGTTTTACTCGAGCTTTAAGATATAAGAATGGTGTGGAAATGCAGTACTTAAGTACTTAGAAAACTGCAATGCTTAAAAAAATAGTACTCAGCTTCTAGTCTTGAAAAGGAAACAATCTATCAATAACTAAAATAATATATGTGTGAGTGAGTGTGTGGGGGATTTATGTCCACAGATTAAGATTAACTAATCTAATTTATTTAAAAAAAATTTTTTTTTTAACTTACAACATTATATACATGTTTAAATTTTTTTTATGTTTTTAGAAAGTCAAAGTCTTTTTTTTTTCAATTTTGAGCATACTATACATCCTATGGAACAAGAATTGGAGAACTGTACGTAACGATAGATTGGTTGACATTGAGGAAAATTTTTGAGAAAATCATGATCTACCTCGGATTGTCGAAACACTGAAGTAAAGTGTATGAGATTACGGTTACTCAGTTACAATTTACTCAGAAAAATGTATAGCAATAAAATATTAAGCAATAAGATAGGTGAAGAGTTTGTTTTTTCGATAGAATTGATACAAGTATCTTTTTTGAGTTATAAATAAAGGAATATGCTAAGGAAACGCATATGAGTAACATGTTTAATATAAGCACACAATGCTTAATTTAAACTCTATTAAATCTAATGAAAATAGTTCTTGCTGTAAGATGCTTAATTAGTGTCTATATTACTGCTTTGTTTTTCTAAATAAACTGTTTTATTATAAATATATTTTTTCAGAATATCCTGAAATTTATAAAAATAAATATTTCGAAAATTCAAAGAAATTCAATTTTAAAAACAAAAGTATTATACTAGGTTTTTTTTCTATCATTATATTTTGCTTAGTATTTGGGAGCATCATTTCAAAAATATATTTATGACATAGATTCAAGACACACACGCAAAAACGAAGCACTTGTTGTCATGCGTCTCATCCTGGGATGCATAGTGAAGACGAGAGATAGATGAACAAAACCAGAAAATGCAATCAAAGAAGAATATAAACATTATTACAAACGATGATCCCAGCATAGAGCAGAAGAGGTGCTCCACTTTCTATTTAAGACGGGAATCTATTTCAGGCGAAAGTCTGACTTCTTCTCCCAAAGATACATCCATGTAGGGATGGCGATCAGATCGATAAATCAAAGAATCGATTTTTGGACCAAAAAGATCGATTCTTTAAATCGATATGTAACACTGAATCGATGTCATCCTAGAAAATCGACATTCGATTTTTTTCTGTTTTGGTAAAAACTGTAAAATTATTTAGAATTAGCTGAATGTTCTATCTTTAAACACTATTTATTGCAGGCAGTTGTGCACCTGAAGTACGTTCCTATGCTTTACTGGCAAGAACAAAAAAACTCTATTTATCATCACGTTCATTCAATAGTCATGATGTATATGAGTATCGTGGGATCATCTGTTCTTTGTGAGCGCCTTTTTTCGATTGCCGACAACATTGCAAGTGATGAGCGGAACCGCTTATATCCCAGCAGACTTGACAGACTGTTGTTTTTAAAAAGCTTAGATATTAAGCATTGGGAACTATCAGATATATTATCTATCTTCTAAACTTTTTAATATAACAAACACATTTAAAAAATAAATTTGTTCTTTTATACCTGACACTTTGATATAGTAATAAAAATAATTGTAATTGTCGAATTTCCTGAACTAAAAATTCTAATGATAAGAAATTGTTCAGAATGGTATCCTTCTTGTTTTTTCATAAAATTTATTTGTATTTACATTATAAATGCAGACGTGAAAAAAAATCGATTTTTCATAAATCAATCTTTTTTACCTCGATTTTTTTGTGAGTCTATTCATCAGGTTATGATTCGAATCGATTTAAAAATCGATCTTTTTCAGAAAGAATCACCCTCCCTATATCCATGCCTTATTCGGGATTCGAATCCGAGACCAACCAATTACAAATTGAGGGTCATAACCACCATACCGGCTGAGCAGAAACAACAGTTAACTTAATGTAAATGTTTTCACCAAATATTTCATATTTTTCTACATTTATTACATTTCACTAACTACACAATCCAATACCTAATTAAAATTTTAATATAAAAAGTATTATTTATTTATATATACGAGGCCTTAATAATGCCTAATGAAATATACAAGTTCTAAAATTTTTCAGTATATCTGAATATTGATCGAGTTTTATTTAACTACGTAAGTCGTTTTTTTTTTAATAGAATCTTATTTACTCGATATATTTTCTCTAATTGCTATTAAAAGAGTACAGTTCTATTCAGTATGCATCTAAATTAGACATAATATACAAAACATTATGTTACTTCAGGTTTATTTTTCTGAATATTTTACTCTCTTCAGAATATTTAGTTATTCATTAAGGAAATAAAAAAAGTTCGTAATGATGAAATATTTCACAAATAACCTTTAATCTTCACAATATAAATGAAAATAATGAGACTTCCAGAACTTTTAGCTCTTCAGTCTGATTCGTTTTTCGTAAATAAAATATTTTATTCTGTCTCATTTTCAAGTAATAAATCATTTAGCGAAATGTTACTGATGAGAAGATGATATTCAAAGACATTTGACCTTTAATAATAGAAATTAATGCTATGTTAGATTTTTAATGAATATTATAATGCATTATTATATCATTTATTCATTAATATGTTGCAGTCTCCATCATTTAATAAAATGTATAACCAATCAAATGGATCACTGAGAGCAAAATGTTCATGAAATTTAATTAAATACAATTTTACTCATACTCATTTTAATATTTGCAAGCATAAAATTCTATTCAAAGCATAATTTTTAGTGTCATTCTGAGCTTTTAAGCTATTTAAGCTTTTGCAAAATAGTATACAAGAAGTTTATGCATTAGATGTAGATATACAAAAGCATATTAAATGTAAAGCATAGTTTATTAATAATAGAATCACTTTTTTAATAGTTTGTAAAACTTTGTAGAATCACAAGTTTTTATACAAAATTCGCAGTCGTAATTAATTTTTAAGAAAATATTTTTAAAAAAATTAGCTCGAGGGACTTCATTTAAAATAGTAAAAAACATTATAAATCATGAACATTCCTTTTTTTTTTTTGCTGTTGATATTTTTTATTGCATATAGTAAATATATGGTAATCTGATTTATCCCTCTTGTAGCAAATATTGAATGTAATTCATTTTTTTAGTATTACTTAATGGAAGTATACATATTCTGTGCTCCAAGCAGTGGTGTAACGTACACGCCCTCCACCACTACACCACGAGGGGGGCAGGAATCTTGGGGGCCCAAAGCATGAGCGAAGCCAAGTATGTAAGATCCGGTTATGGGCCTAAAACTTGACTTTGCGGCGGGAGGGGGGAGTCTTATATTCAACGTTACGCCACTGGTTCCAAGCAAAAAAGAATGGTTTATTTACTCTGTAATTAAATAACTTATTGGTTGAAATCCGCATCTAAATTTTTAATGCAAATCAGTTATTTACATTCTTTTCAATTACAAACAGCAATCAATCAATCATTTTACCATTATTTCGATTCGATATTTCTCAATTTTTTTTTGAGAAAAAAATTATTTATATTTATTTTGAATGCATGATTCACAGTGACAATGCACATCAATGGCTAACAGTTTTTTTTTCCCAAATAAATACAAAAGAAAGAAATTTGCTTTTTTCCCACAATGCCCTCAGTCGCAATAGCGGATTGGTCATGCCATTGTTTCTTTCGAATCGTGGGTCCACACACACACACAAACCCTGATGTCATTAAACACTTACTGAAGTTCTTCTCAAACTTCCAATATTTGCAACCCAATTTTGAATTATAAATTTCATCGTCCCCTTCTCCTCTCATGTAATAGCAATACATTGAGTGCAACAATAGTCTACTATGACACTAAAAGCTAAAATGAGACCTTAATTATAGATTATAAATGGTTAAGATAACTAATAGATTTGTCTATATTTCTTTTAAGAGGACTTGGCACCCTTTGAGCAAACTTCTTTATTTACGTATTTAAAAATTATATTTTAGCATTTTATACAATGTTTCTATTCAAGAAAAAGTTACCAGATGAAAATTTTCATATATTATTCACACAATTTTAAAAATTTTAATTTTTTGAAGAAAATTGGGAAAATTTTAAGATTTTACTCCTTTTGTAAAAATTAATTTTTTGACCTGAAATTTTTTATAATACTCTTATGGATAATCTAAACAACTTTAGGGATCGATTTTAGAATAACTTTATTCGTTTTCGAGAAAAACAATAAAATGTTGATATACAGGCTAAAAATCAACGAAAAAGCCAACATGTCTTACATTTTATTTTTTTTTTTAAAAAGTATTCAGTTTATAGCAAAACGGATCCCTAATTTTATTACATGCGTTATTTTCAACACGCAAGAAAAAAATGGAAGTGATTGGTAAATAATTGTCGAAGGAGTAGCATTTTGAATGCACTAAGGTTTCGAAAAACACAAACTGAGAAAAACCTGTTTAAAGTTTATAATTCTGAAAAAATAATTATTATAAGCTTAATTAAACTTAAAATACCACTTTAAGATATTAGTTATACGTTTTTCTTTAAAATAATTGCATTTTCATATTTTTTCAACCCACACATTTTATAAATGATCAACTTTTAGAGAGTACTAATTGCCCATGAAAATTCAAGAAAAATGTTAAATTTTTTTTTTCTGTCACGACAGAAATTTTAGCTGTTTTTCTTCTTATAATATTAAAGTATTACATTTGTATGAAAAATATATCAGGAAGAAGAACTGAAATTATAAAATTATTAATATAAAATGCCTTAATTTAAAAATTTTACATGCACACATTTCACAAGGAAGAAAAATTACATTATTGTATTGCCTCGGAAATATTCTGCTTTTAATACTACACATTCTTTTTTATAGTTATTATTTCTATTTCTAAATAGATTTTTTTTATCATAAAGCATTTTTTAGCTTTTTTTTCTAAAAAGGGTGTGTGGCTGAATTGCCTAATTTGTTTTCAAATGAAGTTTTAGTCAACTTCTAACTTTCCGACATGCACAAGTGATATATCAATCGAAAGATAATAATGCAAAGAATAAGATTAAATGAAAATAAAAAAAAACGATAGGTTTGTGATTTTTAGGGTAACAAGTTTTCTTAAGTAATAGACCCTTTAAGCAAGTTACATTTAAGTAACATGATAAGTATTATGTTACTTTACCTTTCTCATTTTTAAACTGGAACCGATTGCAAAATAATTTTTAATTAAACTAAATACCGTAAAATTGGGCGTGTAACGCGCACTTTTAGCACAAAAAAATAAAATCTAAACTTAAGGGTGCGCTATACACCAGGTATGGAAACGGTAGCTTTAAAAATAACAAAAGAGGAGAGCTTAAAATATGTACTTCTTCATGTATCGAAACACTATTCATTTAAAAGAAATAAATGACTTACTTCGTGAACTAAAAGAGTTGTAGTTCTAGAAGCATACTATTTTTTCAAAAGCCTAGGATAACACCTTGAAAAAATGATTTCAAAACATGAGAGCAATGCACACTAATATTTCAGATTTTTTCGTAAAAAGGAGATGCACGTTACACGGTGAATGTACCTGAAGATTAAAAATTAAGCTTGAAAGTATAGGTGCGTGTTATACACCGGATTTTACGGTACTTGTTTCCTCACTCATCCATTTTTAAAGTATAATCATCCATTTTCAACATCCTACATTTGTAAAATCGGATTTTCTGCCGTGGTTACTTTGAAGATAAAAGAATATCTCAGCTAAATATAGAAAAATACCTTAGAGTATCAATATCTAATGCTAAACTTTCCTTTGAAAACTGATTTTCAAAACGTGCCTACCAGGGTCACTTGTTAATTTTAAACTTGTTCTATTTTAGTACTGTTAAGCTAATTATCAAATACATTGTGCAGTATAAACACATTTACCAACAAAATACACATTTACACTAATATAATATACTTATAAATGTATGCGTATATTATATTAGATTAAATGTGTATTTTTTTTTATAATGTCAGAATTCATTCTGACCATTACTCCTTTTACCTTTAAGTAAATTTACTTTATAATTAATCTTTCATTTTAGTCTTTTCGATATACTCGCCCCCCTTAGGGTTATCACGCCCCCTCCTAGGGGGCGCACCCCATAGTTTGAGAAACGCTGACTTACTGTGTAAAAGGGCTGATGTACAGAGTGACTTGACTTTTTTTTATTCAGAGATACCTGTAACTCTATCTAACAAAGGGCTCCAGAATTGGTATGCAGACGAATATTAACATGATAAGCAAGATTCAGTGAAAAAATAGTTCCGAATATTGCCGATAGGGGTTTTGCGGCGCTATTTAATGAAAAAAGTGTTACAAAAGTGAAATAATAACGAAGCATAAGAACAATAAGGAAATGTTGAGTTTTGCTCACTCCATTCACTTCAATGGTGAAGAGTTCAACTGTATGTAGTATGACCTTCACTCTCTGAGGCTGCACCATAAACTATCTCCACATTTCCCACAACCATACTAAACATATCACAAAGAATATTCCGCATTGTCTGAGATAAGTGTACCAATAATGGTTCCCGGTAGTCTGTGGACGATCACAGATGCAACATTCGGTATCACCTCTTCTGACATAGGTTTACGTTCTCTAATGGATAGAGTAGTCTGCGCTTGTGTTTCTTCGAGTTTTTTAATCATTCCCTTCAAACCATAAAGTTATAAAAACCTCTTACAGCGCGCTTCTGTGGAGTTCTAAGGTAACAAGGATCTGTAGATTCAGATTTATGCAGCTTTAATAATAATGTGCATTCTAGAAATGTGATCCACATATTTACTTGGGGCGGCTCTCTCCTGCTGAGAATTATTTTCTTCGGAGTTATCTACATACCTTAATTATCAAATTTATTAGCACATTTGTCGCACATGAGAACAAATCATAATTTATGTAAAGCGTAAATGAGTTTATGAAAGCGTTTGCTTTCATATCTGTGCTTTACGCTTAATCTCAGTTTGGTAAAGTGAAACAGCAACATAAATAACTCTATCGGCGATTTTTTTAAACTGCTTTTTTCACGTTACCTTATTATTCATAACATTATTAGCCTCTATACCAAGTTTGGCCTCATTGCAGCTTTTAGATCGAGCTATATACAGATGGTTCTGAATAATTTCCACTTAAGATATGCCACTACGTTCGGAACCGTGATTCGCAAAAGCGCATAAATGGATACGTTTCATGATATTTAGTGTCACTCAAATTAGAATACATACATAAAATTGTTTTAAGGAGATTTTTTGACAAAAACAATTTATTTAAATATAATATTTTTGCAAAAAAATAACTTAAAATAATCTTTTTTCCAAATTCAAATAATTTTCAGAGTTGCCACCCATTGAAACAACTATTGAAGTTTTTTTCTTAAAATTGCTCCCCTCTGTTGTCATAAAATATGAATAAACCCACTTCTAAATTATGCGTTTCAAAAATTCTAGTTGAGCCTCTAGAGAGAAATATCTGAGCTATATATACAGGCAAAATATTATTCTAATAGAAGCATTTTTCACAAAAGGAGAACATTTGGAAAAAAGATTATTCTAATTTAATTTTTTGTCAAAATATTATATTTAAATATTTTTTTGTCAAAATGTCCTTAAAACAATTTTATGTATATATTCTAATCTAAGTGACACTAAATATTATGAAAAGTATCCATTTATGCGCTTTTGCAAATCACGGTTCCGAACGTAGTCGGATACCTTAAGCAATCATCCTGTACATTAAATTTATCAAGGTAGAAAATCATATCATCGGTGCGGTGTGGAAATAGGAGATTTGGATATTAATTTCAGTGTCTGTCCCCTTGTCTCTCAACCATGGTTCAGATTTATGACAAACGGCAAAACACTTCATGTTAATTTCTGTTGTGTGACGTTTTAAATCCATCAATAAATTCACAAGATCTTTAACGGAAATTAATAGGAACTGTAATTTTTCCTAAGCCAACTCTGACAACTGTTATTCTACTCTTAATTAAACTTTCCTCATCTTTTCGTTGACGAAAGCAACCCATTAAGTGTATTCTTTACGATAGAAGAATCATCAGAATGATGTAAGAAAACACTTCTTTTTTTTCCATTACGTTCATTTTGTCTGGAGATGAATGCATTGGGCCTGAAAATGAGTTCTCATCAAACACAAATAAACTGTTTTCGTTTGATAGATGACAAAAATGGGGAAAAAAAGGAAAAATAACGAACAAATGACTGGACAAATAAATACCTAATTCTGACGAAGAAAGTCCCCAAGAGAAAACACAAAAAAGGAACGAAACAGTACTTACAAAGTTGTCTGATTACTCATAAGCTCATTGTTTTACTCGGCTGGAGAGCAAATCTGAATCTCGAAATCCATTATAAAACGTTATCAACTTTTAAAATTAGAAATGTGATCTGTATGTTTAAGAAATCATTTCACTTTGAAAGAATGTAGAAAATGTGAAAGATGTAAACGCAAAAGAAAATTCAAATTAAATTCCATTAACCCTTCCAAGACGGACAGTTGATATTTCAAAAAAGGAATTATTACTTAAGGGACGAGCTTAATTCATTTATGAATCAGTAAATTCCTTCAATTATTAATTGTATTCTTAATTGCACCACGCGATCAGTCATAACTCATAAGCATCAATATATATACCGAATCATCTTGTTTTCATCAGGCAAGAGGGTATAAAATTTTCTCGTTTTTACTTCCTGAAGCAAAAAATCCTTAAGGATTAACAGAAAAGTTTTGTGCTGCCTTTATCAGCAAACTGTTAGAAGTGGAAGTCACAGACAAAAACAGAGGGAATGTAGAACAGCAGAACGTCCCTTGTAGAGAGAATAGAAGGGTAGCTTTTTTCCTCCTTAAAAATA
This sequence comes from Trichonephila clavipes, assembly GCA_019973935.1. Lineage (NCBI taxonomy): Eukaryota > Metazoa > Arthropoda > Arachnida > Araneae > Nephilidae > Trichonephila > Trichonephila clavipes. The sequence continues at coordinate 79,832 of BMAU01016226.1, forward strand.
ACCATCTTTCGAAGATAAAATCAAATTTAATTATGAATTTTCAGTCCAACAAAAAAGGCATATTAAGATATCCGAAAATGTTGAAAATGGCCAAATTCGGTCAAGACAGACATTTTTGTTTTCTATTTTATTGAATAGAGTTATCTTTGGCTTTTCAAAACATACTTTGTTTTGTTTCCACATTACCTAGAGACCAAGCTGCAATCAATTTTATAAAGTTAGAAAAACCGGAAGTGGGTCTTTGATCTACCAGAAGTAAGCATTTAAATTGTTCGAAATCCATCATGGCGAGTCTGATGATTCAAAATATTACAAATGCAATTACTATAACACTTTTTGAATCTGATATTTATGCTATTTTCTAGAGAATGTACTAAAATATTTCTTATTGTATGAATATTTTCTGAGTTAGGGCTTGTTATTTAAATAATGGTCTCACAAAGAGAATGTGACTTTTCTTATAATATTTATTCAATCAGCTCTAAAATTTTTAAATTTTAATAAAACATTAAAACTTTTGTACATTCTCTAGATAAATGCATCTGAATTGTTTTGGTAATGCTTTTACTAATATGTTTTTTACTTTTTTCTCTAATTGCTTTGAAATTTTACGAATATACTGCAAAAATTTCACTTATTATTGTGAAAGTTCGGCAATTTATTTTAAATATTGTTGATTAAATATGAGCATTTACTGGTATTGAAACAAAAAAAGCATTTATAATGCTTAAATATGTTATTTTGTCAAATAGTACTCCAAACGTGTTCGAATACTTTAAATGCCTTTTTAGTAAATTTTTCAGACGATAGTGTAGCTTAATGATGTGCTTTAAGGTGACAATTCTAAAGACACTTTCAAACACATTTTCAAAAAAAGCAATGTAGTTATTTCATGTTTTTTACTATCATTTATAAATCGCTTAGAGATTTTTTAAATATTCCTAAGCATTACTCAACTATTCGCCGGATATTTCAAAACGGAATCTTGGCTTAATATTTTTAAAATTGATCACTTCATGAATTATGAGTAACTATCTAAATTTATTTCTTCCCCTGATTCACCAATCCTTTACAATATTTCGGTAATATTTTCGATTGGTTTTAAAGATGTTAGAAGGCAAAAACTTTTTTTTGAACATTTAATTCATTAAAGTTTTTCCAAAATGTTTTACATTTTATTTTTAAATTTATTGCTCAATTTAAGTTCGACACATAAGATTGAGATTTTTGAAATTAAGTCATTTTGTTAAAAAAGTAGTCAATAATTGTTATGAATTGAAAAGAAGAGAAGGTTGTACTATTTTAGAATCTTAACTAAATGAGTCATCTTTTAAAAAACTTGCTTGAATAATATGCATTATGTTTCTTTTTATGAAGAGTCGCATTTAGTTGACATTCCTTTTTCAAATCGAGTTAAAATGCGTTAATTTTAGTTATACCAGTATAGTTATTTGCTGTATTTGTAACTGAGATTAACAGAAGGGCAATGCAAGATCAAGTTAGTGAAGAAATCACTGACAAATCGGGAAATTTATGGTGATGGAGGGTATAAAGTTTTCCCATTTTCATAAATATGCTAGGTCATCACTTAACCAAGTTATATGGAATTTTTCATATTTTCTTCCTGAACTATTACGATTCGCAATTTCACCGTTTGTTAAATTGAAGTTGAGTTCCGGGACACTGTATACTTAAGGTCTTGTTTTTAATTTAATTGATATGCATATTTCCTGAAAGTTTTACTATAGGGTATTTCCTCAGCTAAACAAATTACCCTAATAAAAGTTGTGACGTCCTCGATTGGGGTGAGCCTCACCCTTCGATTGACGATAAGTTTTATGACTTCAACCAGATGTTAAGTGACAAGTGCATGTGGACATGGGGACATTGTTTATTGTTTCACCTCGGGCAAGCACTGACAACCTGGCAGGTCGTCATAATGGTGAAAAGAGAACCGGCCTCATTGACAATTGGTGAAGCCTGTCAAAAAAGAACCCTGTCCAATCGACCGGTGTCGAGAGAATGGGATAATAGAACACAGATGGTGCGATGGACAAGTGTGTGCAGATGTTGGACAAGAAATTATGGCGCCTTGGTTCAGACGGCCCGGGTGTGTATTTGTGTGTTACGCACGAATAGGACTAGGAGACAGAGAAAGACTTTTGTGGCCTGCCAATGGGAAAAGAGCCCTGGATGTAGAGAACTTGAGGAGAGAGCTAAAGAAAAGACTTGGACCGAGATTGGAGTAGAAAGGACAGAGAGACGATGATCGCCAGTGGCGTTGAAGAATTAAAGTGATATAGACTGACTGCACCGGCTTGGCGTATAAACTGTAATTTATATTGTTTCAATAACAATTTGTTGAGCAAATAAACAAACCTTTTATTTCCAAATTAGGCTGTGACAATTTGTTTATTAGCTACTCACGACGTTACTATAGGGTATTTCCTCAGCTTAACAAATTACCCTAATTAAAATGGTTATATCTTATGTTTTAATATTATTTTCATGAAACATATTTTACATTTAATATTTTGCTTTTCTTAGTACATTTTTGTATTTGTTCTGGAAATATTTTTTTAAAAATAGTGCATACTCACTTTTGAAAACTAAAAAAAAATATTCATTGATAAATTATTATTTATGCAGTATTTTGAAGTTAAATACAGCTATTATTTGTGCCTTCTTGATAAACAAGACATCCATTAATCTTCTCCAATAAAGCAAAGAAATATATTTATCATCATCATACAGAGTAGAAAAATTTTTTTAATGAAAATAGACATCAAAAAGAAAACAAAATAACAAATTACTGCAAAAAATGCCTTTTTCAGGGATCATATTCATAAAATCATTTTTCAAGGCTGATGTGTTAAACCATTGTTAAACTTAAGAAAACATTTTTACAACATCGATGTTGCTCGCTGAAATTGTTGAGTAAGAAAATTGTTACTTGTAAGTATTGAAGCGAAACATTTCATTACTTAAAAATTACTCATCATCCTTTCTAATCATCGAAAAAATGAAAAGTTTTAAGAAATTTCTACAGATAAACCTATAGAAATCATTTTAAATTATGGTCTAAAATATTGAGTATGTCGACTGTCTAGATCAGCGATACTCAACCAACGGCCCACCGTGCCTTTTTAAGTGGCCCAGTCATGGCCCATTGCTCTGAGAAATTCAATTATTTATAAAAAATAATTTGTTGGGAAATTCTTTGCTGCCGAAGTTTTATGGGTGCGAATTGATATTTTTTTCTGATTAGTGATAATTGAGAACAGTAGAGTAGCGACCATTCTATGAGTGAAACTAATTTTTAAATATATTTCATATCTTACAAGCGAAAATATTCGAAAATAGATTGTTTTAAGACTATTGGGAAGTTGACCTATTTGTAGTGAAAAACAATCATGGTTCAGTAATTGTTTGATTTGACACAAAAGTATTGTATTTTAAAAATACCATCGAATCACATCGATTTTATCGAATATCTCTTTCAAGAGGGGATAAATAGGCTTTCTTGAATAATCATTACAACAGCAAAGAAGTGTTTTGTCAGTGGTAATGACACAGTGGTAACAAAGACACCCTAAGAAATTGGTCATATTGATAATCATATGTGTTGTATGTCATGGCTAAATTCTAAGAATAGTTTGATAAGTTGAGGATAACTTACATGACATCCCAATATTGTCAGTAGTCCAGGAATATGCTATTACTTGTGTGTGTGTGTGCGTGCGTGCGTGCGTGCGTGCGTGCGTGTACGGCAAGCGATGTGGGCGTTTCAAAATGTGCCGCCATTAACGAAATGTAAACAAACCCGGAAAACGAGTAGAGTTAAGAAACGGCTTCTGCTGATGGCAGCTGTGCATTACATATAAAGATCCGGTCGCCGCTTGTGACGTCACAACAAGAAGCAATATAAACTTTTAAGAAAATCGCTTGTTGTGGAAGTAATGCAATATGCTAATTGTATTGATGTATAAATACTAATAGCTACTATTGTACAGTCAGTAGCAGTTGGGTGTTTCTCAGCAAGTAGTTGACTCCATACTGTACTCAAATGTTTTTTGAGCAAGGTGCTCAGTTAGTGTAATCAATTATTTAAAATTATCATTGTAAATTCTCCTCTTTTATCGCATCGTCTTCAATAAATATGTTGCCTAAGAAATTCTCGTCTTTAATGAAAAAGTCCTCCACATCCGTTATTTAATTTTAAGATCCACTGTTCATAGCTTTACTGGTTAGTTAGTTTTTCACACTTTAAAGTTAGAAGTGTAGAACTTAAGATATTAGAACAATATGAAACCGTTTACTGATTGAGAAATTGTGAAGGGGTGTTTCTTAAATGCTTCTAATTTAGTTTTAGTGACAAAAATAAAAAATATAGAAAGATAATAATTAAAAAAGCAAAATAGGAGTTTTAATATTTGGATCATTTTCCACATTTTAAATTTTCCACCTTATGTTGGTCTTAATTCATTTCTCCCCCTCCCTCTCCTCCATTAATTCTCACGTTGCGGTCCACGTGAAATATCCATCATATCGTCGGTCTAAGTATCAGACTTTGTTCGTACTTAGGAAAAACGTATATATACGTCTGGGTCAAGTTTATTTACATTGGCAGCCCTTAATAAGTTAAAGTCGTATTGTAGGTTTAGCGTCAAAGTGTAGTATCATTGAATTTAATGCATTGTTATTGTATAGAGAAAAGGGGGGGGTGCGATAAAAATTATGATTAAATATTCGGTCGCTAACATAGACAGATTGAGAAGCACTATCTAAGTGTATATACATCTGTTTGTCTACGTGCCACACCAACTAGAATGGTAGTTTTGACACTCGGCTTGTAAGCGAGGGGGATCGGGTTCGAATCCCGAATAAAGCATGGATGTATTTTCGAGAAAAGAAGCCGAACTTTCACCTGAAATGGATTTCCGTTTCGAATGAAAAGCAACGTACCCCTTCTGATCTATGCAGAGATCATCGTTTGTAATAAAGGTCTATATTCATCTGTGATTGTATTGTACGTTTCTGTGCATCTATCTCTCGTCTTCCGTATGCATCTCAGTATGAAACACACGACAACAACAACATTTGTCTACGTGTGATGTTCCTCCCCTTGGGAGAACATCTCTCGTAGTATCAGCGTGAGCTAGAGGCGTAGGATTAACGAAAGAAATGGGATCAAACATTATCTTAATATAACTTTATTAAGATATTCAACTTAAACCTTTCACAAATTAAATTATAATAATTAATGTGAGAGAATCTACGATGACAAAATACGCAACACACAATATCTATATTTAGATAATAAAACTTAATCTAATTCAGACTACTATCAATAACTGAACCGCCTGATCACTGATTCTAATATTAAATAGTCAATTCTACCTTATTACAGAGCTTGGAGAATCAATCAGTATTGACTTATGCTCAATCTTGTCTTTAATTGCATGCACTGGTGTACAACTTGACCTTCATATATTCGATCACTTATAACTTCTAATCACCGTCACGTAAAGCTTATTAAGACTTGAACCACCAACTATATTAACTTTACTCTATTTGCCATCAACTGCCCCAAACTAACATCAATTGTCATACATTACCCTACATTGCCATCTCGTTTACTCTAAGTTCCTATATTTAAAAGCTTGTTCATTTGCATCTTTCATTCACACTTCACTTCTTGGGTTTGGTTGAAAAGAGTTACCATTAATTTTGGCCCAAGAAACTCAAAGGACATGTTAAAGAAAATACGCTTGAGCCCATCACATACGTGTAGTCATGTGTTTGTTCTTGTCAATTAATAAATATTTTATTATTCCAATAACTGCAGCTCCGTTGCTTTCCTCCACGATAATTTACAACAATACTTTTCATGCATATTTATATTTCCACTATTAATCTGCATTATTTATAAAGAGTTTTGCTACAAACAAATGGATGTAAAATATACAGAAATAAAAGGTAGATATAACTCCAACAAAGGGAAATGGTACAAAAAAACGATGTTGGAAATAAAAATAATTACCAATAAACTCATCTCAACATTCGCTATCATGTGTAATAAATTTTATATCACATGATAAATCGCTTTCAATAACGTTAAACACAACAAGAATTATTGTGCTCTCTTCAAAACAAGGGTTTTTCGTATTACTTTACGTTAATTCCCATTGTATTACGTATGACATTACTAGCACAATTGTACTTAGGAGGAAAAAGGACACAAAAACATCCTTAAATCAAAATGCAATTAATGCTTTCAATAGCTGCTGGGCAGAGAAAATGCATTAATACTTGTTCTTCTGATTCTAGTGGTGAAAGGAAATATTTATGGTTTCGGTTAATCAAATAATCTCTATCCAATCTTTTGATTCCGTTTACTTTGCTAGATTAAAAGCTTTTAAAGAACGCATTAAATAACAATTTGATGCTATTCAATCTTCAGATTCCGTTTCTAAATGTATTGAACTGAAATGTTGTTAAGGCTTATTTCAAGAGAGATTCATATTTCATTATTTCAATTCCAACATAATGGAACCTTTTTCGCAGAAAAATATGTAATTATCCTAAAATCACAAAATATTATTATTGCGCGCCCCAATTGATAGTCAGAGAATGTATTATTATTATTTTTCTGATACTAATAATAAAGCCATTAAGGGTTATGGATAATCAAAAATATTTCAACCAATCTTATCATTTCGTTTGCTTTGACAGATTAAATTCTTTAAAAGAATGCATTAAGCTATATTATAAAGCTCAAAATTGCCCAACTTCCATTTTCAAACTTATTAAGCTAAAATGTTATTAGACTTTATTTGAAAGAATCTGTTCAATAATTTTAGAATACTTTTCGTCCTAGAAAAGTCCAATATGATATAATAAGAGTAACGATGTATGTTTAGTATTTATTATATTATTTTAATACGTTACAGTCACTCAAAATCCTAAAATTGTGAGGTTATAGCTCGGAAGAGCTGGGTACTCAGGTCATCCATCCATCGATATTACGTTACTTTCATTATTTAAACTGATTTTGTATTAAATTGGCTCATCTATATACACATAAACTCACAAAAGATATTTTCTGAGTATTTTCAACAAATAATATAAAAATGATATAACTGAGATCACATTTATATAAAGTTTATATGATGATATAATGAATTTATTTATTTATCTGACATACGGAAACAATAATAAAAAGGCATTAAGTCCTGTTCAATATTATAGTTACATATTAGCAATAAGTAAGGCGCAAATTTCATTTAAAAACAACTACATCATACATCTAAATTACACTTTTAAAATTTGAGCAATGAGTGGGAACAGGTGTATAATTTGTATAATGTGATGGTACAGGGGTACAGGATACGTCTCCTACTAGCAGTTTTAAATAATCTCTACTTGAAAATCTGAAATGACTTGATTAAAGATAAAAATACCATTGAGATGTCCGATAATTAAAAAAATGGACTCTGCAGTAGAACTAAAAAAAGGTTGACTTGAAGACAGTTTTTGATATCATGTAAAATTGGGGTTTAACTAGTTTTAGTGCTAGCAAAGCTTTCCCCTTTCTATTTGCTAAACTGGGCTGAATTCTAGGAAATACAATGGGTAGAATTTCTAAATATATTATAAATAAAAAAGGTAACTTACATACTGATGCATTTGAAAATTCTTAGATCATTATAAATCAAAGAACAATAAACAAGTCATTGTCATATTTAATGATTTTAATGCTTATTCAAAGCTAGAAAATTAAAAGCCATGTTGTAGTACAGCAATGAGTAAAAGTAATTTTTACCGATAGTAATTATGAACGAAATTAGCAAATTTAATGACTAAAATTACATAGGAAACTGCATGATCGCAACTAGTATCTAATACTAATAACTGTTATATTTGTAATATATATATTCACGTGTTAGTATTTTGTGAAGGCAAAATATGATGTTTTAAAAGAATTTGAAAATACATTACAATACCCTTTTTTCCCGTAGAAACATAACTATATAAAATGATTAATAAAAAATCATTTCCAGGGGAAGAATTCTTTAATGAAGTAAAAGCAATTGAATTATCTACAGTACATTTCCATATAAACAATCTTAATCGGTTTACTTGTAATATATTTATTTTAATTGTGTTCCTATTGCAGTGGATTATTGAGTATTCCGAATATCTGTTGCATTAGAGAACTTGTATATTTATCGTATGTGTCCTTATTCAACAAACTGTTATTCTGAAAAAGGAGAAATCCTGTACAGCTAATATAACTGAGAATGAAAGCCTTTATTCGGTATGATGATGAAGATAGAAAAGATTTGTGCCAACCCACAAAAGTAGTTTGTGTCAATTTATCAGGGTTAAAGATTGCGAGGTTGGTCTTATATCTTCGTTAGGTTGAAATAATTTGTCGATTTTTCATTTCATAGATCATTGCATTTATGGAGCACAAAATATTTTATTTAGATCAGTATTCTACGCAAAAGTTATTTCTATGCATTAATCTGATTTTTAAGTAATCAGAACCTTTTTGATTGATGTGAATACATCAATACTAATGATATCGAAAGTAGAAATAGTTATTTATCGTTATATATTTGTCAGAGCTAAGAAGTGAAACATAAGATTCGTGAATATGACACCTGTATTAAGAGAAATTTAATTAAATTGTTTTCAGTGATTGTAGAAATTTAATTACGAATCAACTCGTTTAAGTGATTTGACTACTTTATTTATCTAGCTAATTAATATTTAACTATATATTCCATTTCACTATTTGGTAGAAAATCCTAATTCTACAGTCTTAGTTCTGCATACATTTATTAAAGTTTTTTTATGCATTTAGTATGAGTATTCAGTATTACTGATGATTCAAGTATTTTTTTTTTTGCACAGTAAATCATATTACTCTTTTTTTTTCAAATACCTCTTCAATTGTATCATAAATGCAAAGTTGCTTTTGAGATAAATATTTTTAAAATACCAAATCAATTTTAAAGAAACAATTGTTTATATTAAACGATTTGGTCAAAACCAGGGGTTGACAAACAGCTGCTCGCGAGTCTCATGTGTCCCTTTGTATAAAAGGTTGCGGCTCCTCAAATATCTAGGGGTTTATGAAATATTATATATTAAAAAATATCAACTATAAAAATCTACTAACTATAGTATCAACTATATATATCATATCAACTATAAAAATTAATGTCTTTCTTCTTTTTTCTCATTTATAATTCTCTTTTGAAAAGATTTATCTTATTTGCGTCTAAAATTAAATATTTTTCTGGCTTAAGATTTATGTATTAAATTGTTCTTTATTGGCAAATTGAATTGAAAATTAACGCATATATTAAAACTAGTTTTAAAGCAGTAAACGTCTAATTTATTGGTAGAAATACCTCCATGGGAAGACACTTATGTCAGTGATTTCCATCTACGTGTGGTTATTTGCACACATGAGTAAGGAAACACTCTTGAGAATATGAGCTAGAGATACATATAAACCTAAAACAGAAGAGAAAAAAACACATTCCGTATTTTTTGAGATGTTAAAATATTAACACAAAGAGAGTTGCAATTGTTGCGAAGTAGGGGGCTACTGCTAAGGTGCAGCGTTGTTAAGATCGCTGTTAAGACCGGATTTCTCCATAGGAAAATGGCTTTAAGACGACATTGGAATGTTAGTAGATGTCCTCCTTGAGGTCACAGAAGCGCGAGAGTGTCCGAGATAATCTGTAAATCAATCGGTGAGGAGTCCGTGTAGAGTGTACAGATGCGTCTCTCTAGTGTCTGTGAAGACTTTTTCGTGTCGAGAGCCTCTTGGTTTCTTCTTTTGCTGTGAAGTAAGATTCGAACTGGGTACCTTCCGATCCAAAAGTGAATATCTTAGCCACCATGCCACAACGATCGTCATAGCAAGGAAGCTATTACTGGTTTATATAGATATCACCACCCCACTACTTTCCCTGACAATGATTAGGCGAATACGTGAACGAACGATACCATATTCGTGACGAGCGTGTGAGCAGTTGCGTCGTTTTTGAGTGCGATGGCTTTGTGGGTTGCGTCATTCATGCGTGACGGCTTGAGGTTTGTATCATCGTGTGTGACGGCTTGTATTTTGTGTCATCGTGTGTGATGGCTTGTATTTTGCGTCATCGTTAATGACGGCTTGTGCGTTTCGTCATCGTGTCTAAGGGCTTTGTTGGTTGCGTCATTTGTATGAGACGGCTTTGTTGGTTGCGGTCTGTGTCTGACGGCTTGGTTTCCTTTGCTGTAGATAGATGGCGCCACGACTGCTGCGATTCTCTTTTGCATGACAAGGGTCGCCAATGAAAAAAGATTAGATTCCGATCTGAAAACGAGTATCTTAGCCATCATGCCAAAACGATTGTCATAGCATGGAGATTATTACTGGTTTGTATAAATACAACCACTAGAGGTATCTATATAAAAGAGAAAACGTCACGCCCATGTCCGTGATAGAGAATCACTTCTGTTTGGACACGTTGCCTGGATTACTATTCCACTATTGGTCTTAGTGCCCCTCACGTAGTAGACTTTGATGCCGTATATTGGCGTGGGAACTGCGACGGTCACCTCTATGTTGGTTGTATAAAGGGAGATCAGAGGTTGATTTGCCTTAGAACATAAGTGTCGCAGTGTCCTGTCTTGGATATTTTACACCGAAACTCCATGACCGGTGAGACATCACTAGTTCCCTAACAGGAAAATGGGTCATTTGGTGGAAACCCCCGTAAAATTATGATTATGTAAGGAACAATCAAAGCCAATTTTAATTATTAGATTAATCTAGAAATTTCAGAATAAATTCCTAACGGTATTATTCGTAAAAACATTTTTTTTCACGACGCTTGGAATGTTTATTACAAAATTATGGTAGTTTGATCATCGATAACATTTTGACATCTGTTCTTGCATTGATCCACAGAAATAAAAATATCTTAAAAAGTTCTTGGTTTTTGGAAGGAATAGAAAATGTTACTTTTTTCATAAAAAGCTTTATTTCAATTATATAAAAGAAATGTAAATTGGAGTGCAAAAATCTTGATTATGACCGCGCAGGGAGGCTCCTCATCTTTTCCTGCGCATGCGTATGCTGTTCTTTTATACCTTAGTTATCTTTTTTTACTTGACTCTTTTCACCAAAAGTTTCCCGATCACTGATCTAGGTAGTTTTACAATAATTATTAAAATTAAGCCGATATAATAGAAATCGTTTGATGAATTCACGGGAATTTACGGAAATGCTGTTAAACGATATTTTCTTAGGAGAAAAATAACTTCAATAGTAAAATTAACATAAAATCTGAAATTTCTAGCAGAATGCCTGAGTCGAAATATATTTGGTTGTATGTAAAATCTCAACGAATAATTCTAGCTTATAAATATAAACTAAGTATAAGTAAATTAAAACAACTTGCAGGTCAATCTGCTTTATTCTGCCTATAACTAAAGATAAAAATATCGAAAGTTCAAATATTATATAATAAAATAGTAGCATTTAATAAGAGTTTATCAACTAAAAATGAAGAAATAAGTGTTAAAGGTCTCGCATATTTCCTCGCTGATCTGACATCACGAAATAAGAGTTTTTAAACCATTATTTGTCCAACTTGTAGCAACAAATATATATATATATATATATATATATATATATATATATATATATATATATATATATATACATTTATATACAATCAGACGAAGAAAAAGCCTACTTTTTTATATGAAGTCAATGTTGCCATTATCCTTGTGTAAAATTGACAGTTAGATTGTTTTCAGATTGATGATACTTACGACCTAATAATATTAATTGAACATTAGCTTAAAAATATTTTTAAACGACAAGTGTGCAAATTCCGTTCACTATTTTTAACAACATTACAAAATAAAATAAACAAAACATTGCTAATAAAAACATTAAGAAACCCCATTATTTTTAATATAATTAATTACCATAAAAATTGGAACTTAGATTAATATTGCATCATGATTTTTTTATATTAAAAAAATGTAAAACCGAAATGGATGTTTGATATTTTAATTCAGCAAAGCTTTTCTAATAGTATTATAAAGGTAATTGGACAAAATGTACATAAATTCCTTTTTTGCTGCTGCCATCACTTAACGTTTAACTCTTATATTTTCTAAGAGAAAAATTACGAAGAGATTCAACTTCCTTACGTGGTAATAACGCATATATCCTGTTTATGATTAAATGTCCTTAATAACTAATATAATAATGAATCCTCTGAAGAATGTCAAATATAAAATTCATTAAAATGACCTTAATAAATGTTAATACACAAAATATTCCTCAAAAATATATTATTCCATCTATTTGATATATGAATTTGAATATTTTGTTGGTATTTTATTTATCTAAATTCCTTAATATCTAACATTAGGGATAACATACTTAGCTAATTTTACCACCAATATTTGCTTTCAACTCGATAAGAAACATAAGCACATCACATTTTAATTGATAAATCTTGTTAAAAAACCATTATCGCTTAAAATACAATATTAATTTGTTCTTGAAAATCTTTCACAAAAACTGTAAGAGAAAAATTTAGAACCTTTCCGTCTAAACAAAATGAGCTAGAACATTAACAACTTAATGGACTAACATGATCATCAAATAAGACTGAAGAAGATTATTGGTTTGTAATTAAAAATATTGATTGTTGTAAAATTTAGATAGTAATTTTGATGGATAAAAATTATTGATTTCGCGTTACTATTTATCACATTTTCACTTTCTTCCCGATATCAAACTTAATAAACTGATTACTAACTCAAGTATCTAACTATAAAAATACTATTCTACTAACTATAAAAATAATCGCATAATCAAATGCATGAAGCCAATGACATGCTTCACAACACATAATTTTCATCAGTTTTCTTTTTTCCTTCGATCGTCTTAACGTTATCCAATTTTTAAATGTTAAAAAAACGATAAAACTTATCCGTTATAATCAACTGCCTCGACAATTAAATACTTTTACAACCCTTACTGCCTCGTTCTGGAAGATTAGGAGAATCGTGTCTGTAGCATCTGAAAGTAACTCCGATAAAGAACGCAGTGATTATCGCCTTTACCAGAAAACATCCCTTTAGATCAGCGTTTTTCAAACTGTGGGACGTGCCCCCTTAGAGAGTGTGATATCTCTACAAGGGGGGCGCATGTACATTGAAAAGTCGAAAACGAAAGATTATTTAAAAATTAGTAATTTACAGAAAGTAAGCAAACAAAATACTTTTTGATATAATAAAATATAAAATACAAATTTACACTAGTATTTTACACGTATCAATGTATCAGAGTACTGTACAATATATTTTATTATTAATTTAACAATACTAAGTTAAGAATAAGTTTGATAACTACCAGTGACTCCATGGGCTTGTAATAACACTTATCTTGATAGTTTGTACGGTTTATAATTAATTCCTTAACTGCCGAGTAAAGAATTACGCAATTCCCTGCCTAATGCCACCGTCTTCCTCGTAGACGCATGTATTTTGATGGGTTTTTTAGGGGGAGAGAGGAGGAGGATGGAATATAGAAAGACAATGGAATATATATATATATATATATATATATATATATATATATATATATATATATATATAGGTCCTTTTATTGCATTTCAAAGCGTTTGGAATAATTTTATGGATATCAGTACAGAGAAAAGATCCTTCTTTAGAAATACGTATATATACGTCCGGATAATTAAGGCTTTTTTAAGTGAGACGTTTATATACGTCGGTGGAACATAAGAGGTTAAAGTCGTACGCGGTAGCTTTTGTTATTGTGTGGAGGGGACGCGATGAAAAGGATAATTGAATATTGGGTCGCGAACATTGAAAGTTTGAGAAGCACTGCTTTAGATAATAGAAGCTAGTATTAAGTGTTTATATCTTTAGAAAGAATATACCTGAAAGGATAAAAGCACATGAGCTCTTTCGAAAGCCTTTTCGATTAAGCTTCAGAAACATTGCAAAAAGAGCTTGTTTTTTACATCATTAGAGTAAAGTTTATATATATAATTTGAGATTTATATAAATTTATTTATATGTGCAGTGCAAGTTTATACATTGGGCACTTGAGTAGATTGCCCAGGGGCCCGGAACCTGAAGGGCATAAATAAGTTGGGCTTAACCAAATTTTCTAGTTATAATTTCGATAGTTGAAAATAAAAGTTCTTAAGAAAAATAGTAAAGGATTTTGCAAGGATTGCCCTTTACCTGCACGCTCATGTCGGTTTTGTCCGTCGATAGCTAAGGCCGGCACGGCGCCGAGTGTTAAGAGTCGAATGATAACTATAATGCGGCTTAGATTAAGAAGCAGGCAGATGAGAATCAGACTACAGACATATCCTTACTTAATATGTAAAGCGACGCAAGAGTTATAGACAAACAATGGAGTATAGACTGTCGGACATTTAAAACGAAGGATTTATTTCACTGGGAGCCCTAATTCTCCGTTCCGCCACTAGGCAGATGTACGTTAAATCTCGCAAGGCTCAAAGTCCTTCCCTAGACATGGTACGGAATTTAGAAGAGGAGGAAAATTATTCTCGTGACTTCATTGTGATTCGATACTACAAAATCCCTCGCAATTAGCCCTCGTACTGTGTCACATTGCTTAATTAAAATCAGTTCAAAAGGAAGAATAATTTCTTAATGAATCTTATGCCAATGGCGTTTTAAGGAACTTTATACACACACATTCATGTGATACGCATAAATGCTTCTAAAAGAGAATTTATACATTTTCACTGATTTAAAAATGGTTTCTTTGCCAGAAACACAATGAAAATTATTACATTAAATTTTTTATTTGCTATGTATACGTATAATATGACATATCTTAGGACATTTTAATTGCATAATAGCTTTGAGAGATTTGGGGATATTATTTTGCTAAACACTAATTTTTGTACAGAAAAGTGATGTCAACGAAAAAATTTGTTTATAGCAGAACTATGCAATAAAAAAGTCCATGTCCCCAGTCTTTTACTATATAATATAAATATTTACAAATAAGTAGTAATACAGGGGTTCTCAAACTTTCACTAATGGCGACCCAATTTTCAATCATAATTTTTTCGCGCCCCCTCCCTTATACAATAATAATGTGCTTTGGGGAGGTGTTAAAGCTACAATACGATCTTAATTATAAACCGTACAAATTAACAAGATAAGTATTAAATTTTGTATTTGTTACTTTTAAGTAATATTTATTTTAAGCAAATTACTTTTTATTAATAGGATAATTATTAATATTTTTCTTTTTCTTTAATTTTAAATTGGAACAGATTGCAAAATGATATTTAATTAAAAAATTTATTTCCTCCATCATCCATTTCTAAAAGTATAAATGTCATTAGAAAAGAGGCTAGTCTATGTTGCTCTCTATCATATCCATCACATTTGGCATATATTTAAACCGAGAAGACTTCAAAATGTTTTAAGTCGGGAGAGCAGGCGTGCACTCGATACTAACGTTAATAGCCGCGAGAGGTGACTGAGTCACCCCAATGTTTTTTTCTTTTTTTGTGTGTTTTTTTTTTTACAATTATTTTTATTGCATACGATAAAAATCACAATTCCAGTGAATAATTTAACTAAGAGAAACAATACTTACCTACTTTGAAGGACTTTTCATTTTTTCTTTGATAATTTGAGAAAAAATCCATTAAAACTCAACTAAAAGGATTCAAAGGTACCTAACCTTAATAAGGGACACAGATCACAGACACTTTTCACCAACATTACAGGAATGATATTTGCAAGCAAAACCATCATATTTTATTCAAATTGCTGTAGTTTAGCTGTCCTTTTACTTTGAGCCCCACACCACCGCTCCTATGTTAAAAGGGTATCCAATATAAAATAATGGATGTTAGCTCTAAAAAATGAATTTCTTTTTAAACGGGTATTTCATCATGCTTTACGTGTTTCAGAACACCCATAAAAATAAATCTTAGCTAAATAATCCTTCAAGAACAGAAGTAATCATACCAATAAGTTCTAAAGTTAAACGATGAAAACGATGATGACTGATGCAAATCTGCTTCCTGTGTGAAAAATGAATGTCTTCCTTTTCTTTCTACAGCTAATGAACAGCATTTCAATAATAATAACAGTGATGAATTTTTTATCTTCCTAGAATTTTTCCCTGGGTCTGAGGTTTATTTTTTGAAAGAGTAGTATTTTAGGTTTAAAAAGAAAGCGTAATAAAATCTCTCATCGTGCCATTACACTAAACCAAACAAAATGGTTTTTTTATTTAGTTATCGGATCAGATAGTTAATGAACATATGAAAGTGAAAACTTTTATTTTTGATGAAATAATTTGACCAGCTGATATATATATATATATATATATATATAAATTATATCAGTGTAAATGCTTATTTTTTATGTCAGAAAGTATTTTGTTTACTTCGTTCCAGTAAATTGATTTTTTAAAACTCTTCTTTCCGATATGCTCATACCCCCTTGTAGGGTTAGCACGCCTCTCTAGGGGGACGCGCCCCACAGTTTGAATAACGCTGTAGTAATACATTGTATAAAAAATTTGGTCTTCAAAATAAAACTCTTCGTTTTTTTTTATTAATCTTGTCGAATCTGTTTTATGAAAATATCTCTTTATATTTAAATTCTAGACGAAAACTTATAACTTTTAATTTGAATATCTTACTCTAAATCTGATAACGCAGCTTTCTTTCGGTGCTGTATTACTTTGTTTTTAATGGAAACTACTAGAAGACACTATAACAGAAAAAAGAAGAAAAAAAATATTAAGAAAACTTATATTCTACAGTTGTATCTTACTCAAATAAAACTGTATCAAATGTAATAAATGAATTGATTTAAGAAAAAAAATCAATTTAATTAACAATAAATTGTACAAAAGTTTCTGCTAGGGGAAACACATCAAAACATTATAATATTTTAATAAAATAATAGAAATTTTCTTTTTCTACAAGCAATTTCTTACGAAGGATAGACCATTTTATTTTCTCTTAAAAAAATGCATTAATATTTTTTTTTATTCTAGATTAAAAAGTATGTAAAAAAACTCTATCTACGAGTTTTTATTGAAACTACACATACAGTTTCAATGTTGTGAAGGATTTTAATAACAAACACCCGAAACTTGAATATGTATAATATTAGAATGCAATTGTTTATTTATTGCATAACTTATATTTTCTTTTGACGTATACATATAAGATAGATAGATTTGAAGAAACAAAATTATTTATATGTCTTTTCGAATTCTCAAAAAGCAATAAATTTAAAATGAATATTTTTGTTTTGATGTACTGTACTACAAAGATTTAGTTACTGATTTATGACATTCGCAACAAGTTTCCAATAAGTTGTTTTATAAGAAGTTATAAATAGTAAAAAGTTATGTAGCGACAAACCCATGACGTTAAAATACATGGGAAGAAAACATTCATATAAAAATTCACACCCTAAAAAAGTTACATAAACTATTGTATGTATATATATTTTCACAAGATAGCTTACTTCTCGCATTTTCAAAATAAATTATGTTCAATAAAATATCTTCTGAAAAAAATTTTTAATTTTAAATAATGTTAAATCTTTTTAATGTATTTTTAAATAATGTTGGTATTGGATTTTTCCCCCCATCGGAGATTTGAGATGGTGAGCTAATCTTTTCACAAGTAGTCAAAGAGAACTCCATTTTTATATTGTCTCAAGTGTTTATTTATTATTGGTTAAAATGTTACAAATTAAAATAAATATAAAAATAGACTAATTTACGTCACCACCAATATATGTCAAATATCTTCTTTTTCTTCGTTTCTGCTTTTTTATCCTCTCACAGCTTTAAGTTTTCCCACCTAAAGTAGGAGTTGCCAGGTGCGAGATACCTATTCAACAGTTGCTAGATGTGGGCGTTAGATCTTTACTGTGGTTATGAAAGATACTTTTTTATGAGAAAACTTACGTGATTTTTTATGGCAAATATATGTTTCAAAATATTAACAATCTTTACAGAGTATTTAAGTTTAAATACAACTCCACTTATAAACAACATTACAAAATAAGAAAAATAGCATCATTCGCAACTAAGAATTTTGTATGGGAGAGTATTTGTCAAGTACAAGACCAATTAATAAAATAATTGCATAATAATACATAATGTTATTTTGTATTATTATGTATTTTTAAGTACATACCTTCTAAATTAAATTGAAAGGAAGCACAGAATATAGGTTTTGTTTCACTTTATTGTAAATACGAATTAATCAAATAAATTATTTTTAACCAGTTATACAAAGATAAGTAGTCAGAAGGTATAATTATTTTAACTTGAAAAAGAATGGAACTTAGAATATTTTAAGGTATCCGACTACGTTCGGAAACGGGATTTTAGAAAAGCGCATGGATGGATAATTTTCATGATATTTAGTATCAGATTAGAATGCATGTATAAAATTGATTTAAGGACATTTTGACAAAAAAATTATTTAAATACAATATTCTGGCAAAAAATTAACTTAGAATGATATTTTTTTCAAAATGTTCTCCTTTAATAAAAAATGCTTCTAAAATAATAATATATTATTTTTCTTATATAAAGTAAATACTTCTCCAGAGATTCTGAACAAATTTTTTTGAAAAATTCACATTATTTTCAGAGTTACAACCAATTGAAATAATTATCGGCGTTTTTTTTTCTTAAAATTTCTTCCCTCTGTTGTCGTAAAACATGGATAAACCCACTTCTAAGCTATATATTTTCAAAACTGTATTTGAGCCTCTGTAATGAGGTCTGAGTTATATACAGGCAAAATATTATACTGGAAGCATTTTTCACAAAAGGGAAATAATTTTAAAATTGGTCATTCTACGGTCATTTTTTGTCAAAATATTGTACTTAAATGATTTTTAATTGTAATATTATTCTTAAAACAATTTTACATACATTTTCTAATCTAAGTGACACTAAATACGATAAATATCATCCATTTATGCGCTTTGGCAAAATCAAGGTTTCGAACGTAATCGGATACTTTAACCTCAATTTTAATCCATCTTCAAGAAATTCATGATAAATAATACTACTTACTATAAATCAAAATCAAGAAAAGTTTACTATTAAAAATGCTCCACCTTTAGAGTAGTATAAACATTTCTTTCTTTTTTCGATAAATTGGAAAGTTCCTCGTCCTAAGTTAAAAAAATATAGTATTATTTTCCCGAAACTTTTATTTATATACTTATGTATAAGGTACATGACTTAGAGACTACACCATACATCACCATACTGTACATACACCATCCAGTGATTATCTTGTAATAGCATCCTATTAAACCATCCAAAAAAGAAGCGGCATGGAAATGCAAATTTTCATTTTTGAGCGTCATTTACAACACTTCGCCAAAATAAAGGCAGGAGGAACGGAGCGAAAATCAGGCCTCTTTGCCATGTTCAAGATCTCCGTCAGACTCACTTTGAAAAAAGAATAAATGCTCTCTCTCTATCAGACTCTTTTAGATGTTTTTAATCGTCTGTGAGAGCTTCCCTTTATGGTGGGTATTTCAGATAAATACAGTTAACACAAGTCTTGTGTTCAATAAAACTTCTATCTTCCTGAAGTAGCACACTTTAGTTTTTTTACGGTATCCGACTACGTTCGGAACCATGATTTTAAAAAAGAGCATGAATGGGTAATTCTCCTGATATTTTGTGTCACTTAGTTTAAAATACATGTATAAAATTATTTTAAGGCCATTATGACAAAAAATTTATTTAAGTACATTTTGGCAAAAAAATAATTTAGAATAACCATTTTTCAAAACGTTCTCCTTTTATAAAATTGCTTCTATAACAATAATATCTTGCTTATATAAAGTAAAGACTTTTTTCAGGGAGTCTGAACTAGGATTTTTGAAAAATTCGCATTGCTTTCATAATTACCACCAATTGAAATGATTATTGTCGTTTTTTTC
Source organism: Trichonephila clavipes (assembly GCA_019973935.1). Taxonomy (NCBI): domain Eukaryota; kingdom Metazoa; phylum Arthropoda; class Arachnida; order Araneae; family Nephilidae; genus Trichonephila; species Trichonephila clavipes. Next base: position 99,896 of record BMAU01016226.1, read on the forward strand.
TTAAAATTTCTCTCATCTGTTGTAGTAAAATATGGATAAATCCACTTCCGTGTTACATATTTCAAAAATTCTAGTTGAGCCTTTGTACAGAGGTCTGAGCTATATACAGGCAAAATATTATTATAATAGAAGCATTTTTCATAAAAGGAGAATATTTTGAAAAGTGGTCATTCTATTTTGATTTTTTGTCAAAATATTTTACTTAAATCATTTTTATTTTAATAATATTCTTAATACAATTTTGTATACGTTTTCTAATCTAAGGGACACTAAATATCATAAATATTACCCATTTATAAGCTTTTGAAAAATCACGGTTCCGAACGTAGTCGAATACCTTAATTCACCATTGTTAGAAAAAATAATCTTCGTCACATAATTTTCTTGAAAAATACGTTTAATTTCTGTTCACATTTACAAAATTTAGAAATTAACAAAATATTCAAAACTTATGAATAATTCTTTTACTGTTTTTACAAAGAATTTTTCTTCCTCTAGAAGCATATCAAATACACTATGTTCATGAACATATTGGAGTTTATTGGAGTGATAATTCAATACACCGTTGAATTATTTTTTTCAAAAGAATTTCAGAAGAACTCTGTAAAAAATTGATTTAACCAGCTTATAACCAATTATGAAGTTTTCAAGTAAAACATATTCATATACTTAATTTATTTCCTTTGAAAACATCTGATGCATTTAATATTTTAAATATATAGCAGCTTCAAATATGTTTAAGCTTTATTTTACAACCAAAAATGAAAACGAGAGTTATGGGAATGGTTTTCAAATAAAAATGTGTTTTCAATTCCCATTGGAAAAATTATATAAGGTGTAGTTCAAAACGTGAATATTTTGTACATTTCACTTTATTATTCAGATTCACTTTCTTGGGAGTAGGGGAATACAATATAGAAACTTTTAGAGTATGAGGTGTTTCTACTATCTAAAATGAAAGTAATCTTCGAAATATGTTTTTTTTTTCTTTTTTTATTTCATGTATCGTTTCTCTATCAATTTTCTGTTTCACAAAGACATCCTTTTATAACTGTATATTTCCTCACATGCACGAAAGCGTTCCCAGTACAATTATATACCATTTACCTTATAGTATATATATCAAAGTTTAAGAGAACTATTTTTTTCTCGATGTGAATCTCTTAGCGCCAGTATCTTTTCGTTAAATAGAAGTCAGCACTTTGCAACAGTTTCCTTTTTTATGATATTTTTTTAAATAAAGTTTTGCACAGAATATTTTAGAAAAGCCAAAACAAGGTTCAGATTTTATAAAATGGGTGAAGCTTAGTTTGTCCACTTTTCCATTCAGAATACTCTTTTTCTTATACACAAAATAGTTTATTTCTAATGAAAATGTAATGTAACACGAAAAAGTTTCTTCTTTTCAGTTTCTTGAATGACACGTTCTTAAACAAATTTTTATACCTTGAAGGGCAATACAGTGAGTACCCCATTAGAATATAATATCATCTTAAATATTTAACACCTTGTTAGTCGCTCATGTTAAATAGTGTCTATAGTTAATTCCATCAAAAAGAAGTAAATTGTTCTTAAGACGTAATCCTACGCATACTTATTTGGAGGAATTTTTCTTTCAAGCAACTCTTTCGAATAATTTCCACCCAGTTGTCATAGCAACGGCTTCGAATAACTTTTCCAAGTGAGCTGAAAGGATTGCTCGAAACTCCAGCCAATTGGTTTCTACATTTCTTTACATCGCGTAAACAAGATGGCATCCTCGGCTTCATCAAACGCATTACAAATTGCATATAAAATTTAATGGTGAAAAATCTTTTAAACAGAATATGCTCAATTTCTGTAAACTACCTCCAACAAAAGCGCGAGAGGAATAAAATAAGCAATTTTGGATGTTCGTTTTTCGAAGCAGAAAAATCGGTGAGTAATTTTTCAATGTAAAGACAGTGCATGGCTGACGTCAGAGTGTGTGTTGCTTTGTTACCAGAGTTCAACCCTTCACCATCACAGGTGCTCAAAAAATTTCTGAAACGGTTGTTTAAAAAAAACTCGAGTTGTTCAAGAAATGCATAAGTGATAAGACTTTTAGAAGCCAAAGAAGCCCTCACGCTTCACACAAGTATGATTCACAAGTAGTATGAAGGGGCGATTATGTTAAAGTTTTTCGAAGGGCGTTCCAAAGGTAAATTTCGTAATTTTTTTATGGATATGATCGTACACAACACGTAGAACAAGCATTTACTCTAAGAAACTGCATTCGTTTTTGCTTTAAAAAAAAGAAGAGCTTGCGTAGGAAAAATGACGCTTGCCCAGAGTGTCTAAAAAGAGAAAATAGCAGGGAACTGGCGTGCCCTAGGTTACTTGAGTACAAATCATGACGGCAACTAGATGTGTGCTGGCGAAGTTGTCGCCAATGAAAGTGTGTGCTGCTATCCGATATTAAGGAACAAGTGAGACTAATGTGTCCTTCATTCATGAATGCCAACAGATCTTGTATTGTGAAGCGGTCATGCGAATGGTTGGTCACTGGTGTTGCATTCTCAATGAAGGAAGACAGAATATGGAGGATGAGGGTCGAAACGGGTTTCTCCTCAGATCCACGAATAGAAACAACATTGATAAAGTATACTTCATTTTCTGTTAGATGCTTGTTAGACTGCCTTTTTAGAGAACTCGAAAGGCTCAGCAGAGATATAATCTCTACAATTATTATTGCAACAGTGATTCTCAAACTTTCAATACTTGCAGCCCATTATTGTCCTAATTTTCATCGAGCCCCATCCCCTCGTACAATAACAATGCATTGAATTCAATAATAACCTATTTGACGTAAAGCTACAATAAGATTTATATATATATATATATATATATATATATATAGATATATATATATATATATATATATATATATATATAAATCTCTTAAGTTCCTCTCGCGCAGATAAACGTCTCGCTCAGCTAAATCGTTATTGTTCCCGGACGTATATATACGTCTGTCAAAAGTAATACCTTTTCTATGCACTGCAATCCATAAAACTATTCCGAAGGCCTTGGGATGCAATAAAAGGGCAGTTTTTGCAAAGGATGTACTTATATTTCAGAGATATTTGCTTATTTATTAATTTTCTCCCCCTTATATAAAACATTTACCCCCTACGTTAAAATTAGTGGCATTAGGGAGCGAATCGCATTACTTTAAATCGGCACTTAAGGGATTAATTATAAACCGCACGAATTATCAAGATAAGTAAAAGGTGTTTTTTTTTTCCAAGTATAAAAGTTTAAGTTGGTATTACTTTCCAAGATGGCGACCGATTTAACAGCTGTCAAGTGATTTATTCTCAGTTTGGTTTGGCAATTCATCAAAACGATCATCAAGCAAGGCGTAGATTCGTCGAATGGGCTCAAAACGAGATTGCCGTTGTTCCCGATTTTGATAAGCAAATTTTGTTTAGCGACGAAGCGCACTTCTGGTTGAATGGCTACGTCAACAAACAAAACGGCCGCATTTGGAGTGAAGCTAATCCACAAGTGTATGTCGAAACACCGTTACATCCAGAAAAACTGACTGTTTGGTGCGCTTTATGGGCTGGTGGAATCCTTGGTCCGTACTTCTTCAAAAACGATGAAGGCCACAACGTTACAGTCAATGGTGATCGGTATAGAGCCATGATTACTAACTTTTTCATTCCTGAATTGAACAATCATGATGTCCAGGAGCTGTGGTTCCAACAAGACGGCGCAACATGTCACACAGCTCGTGCCACAATCGATTTATTGAAAGACACGTTTGGTGACCGCCTAATTTCCCGTTTTGGACCTGTGAATTGTCCTCCAAGATCTTGTGATCTAACACCGCTAGACTATTTTCTGTGGGGCTATGTAAAGTCATTGGTCAATGCGGATAAGCCACAAACGCTTGACCATTTGGAAGACAACATTCGCCGTGTTATTGCCGATATACGGCCACAAATGTTGGAAAAAGTCATCGAAAATTGGACGTCCAGATTGGACTACATCCGAGCCAGCCGTGGCAGTCCTATGCCAGAAATCATATTTAAAATGTAATGCCACAAGATTATCTTTCGAATAAAAAAAATTCATGTCAATCGAATAATACATCGTTGTTTTGTTACAATTTAAAGCTCTATACCTCTAAAAAACACCCTTTGTTATTTTTATATGGTTTTATATATGACACAACCATGGGATCACTGGTAATTATTATACTTGTTCTTAACTTAGTTTTGTTAAATTAATTATGAAATACATTGTGCGGTACTGATACTTTTATAAGCGTATTATATCAGTGCAAATGTGTGTTCTGTTTTTTATTACGTCAGAATGCATTTTTTGTGTATTTACTTTCAGTAAATTAGTAATTTTTTTTAAACAAGATTTTGTTTTCTACTTTTCAATATGCTCGCGCCTCCTCGTAGAGTTATCACCCCCCAAAGGAGCGCACCCCACAGTTTGAGAAGCGCTGTATTACAAGATATCTTAATGAGATATGTAATTCAAAACTACACATATTTGCAACTGGTTCCTAACCTCCACTTCACACCAAAACTATATAGCAGACATTTCCTGATTATAACGCCTATTAATGCCTGCGTGCTATTGAGAGATTACTCGCCACCCCAATTTGACACAAAACTGGCTTTTTAGTGATTACTCTATATCATTTTTAGTGATTACTCTATACCATGTTCTGGAGCGAGATTGGCAGCGAAATTGCTACTGATTATTTTCATTGCACTTAATCATATTAAAATTAATTTTAAAGTTCTTATTTCTACATTAAAATATTTTGCTACTAATAAATCCTAGAGCAAGACTATGACATTTTTAGATTCATTTCATCAGCAGTAGGGAATCTATAATATCTAATCATGAGTAAATACATCTCTTAAAAGTTATTTAGTTTCTGTAATTACTTGTGTAATATTTTATTTTCTAACGGTACAATCCAATTTGCAATATTAGTTCTATTTCCAGAATTGTAGAAATTTAGAGCCTTTCAAAAAATAATAGCAAAAAACTTATTTTGAGTAAATAAAATAAATCGCTTACATTCTATTTGAAACGAAACACAAAATAAGCCACAACTTCAGGTAAACAATTTAGGAAGAAAAAAACAACCATATGCATTTAGGAAACTTAAAATAAAAGGTAATTAGTTATTCTTCAAAACATAAATTGGCTTATTTCAAACATAATCCGTTTCAATTATTATGTTTTCTTCAGAGACGAGACTTCAAATCTAGTACACTTAAAACATTGAATTCTTCCTTTTCTTCAATGGAATTTCTCTATAACAATGTTATGGTATTGTAAAGTGAAAATACATTGCGTTTCATCTCATTTCTTGTTTACCTCAATAAACAAATTCGAAAAATGCAGATAGATCTTGTTGACTTAGAAAAATTAACAAAACTTAATGAAGTCAATTATAAAATTTTAAAATCCAAATACCTTTGAACCTTACAGTTATAGATATATATTTTCATAAAATAAGGATACAGATAAATAAAGTTAAACTTGACTGTCAGATGTTTAACCACTGGCACTATCATTTACACTTAAACAATAATTTATCTTTTTAGTTCTCTTAGAAGGATTATTCCGTCGATTTTTTAACATTTCAGCTAATCTTTGCGGTGACGAAACCATGAATCCATTCTAAAAAGAGCCTAAGTATCTTGTATAATTAAACATAAATACAATACTTCAGCAATTTTAAAATATAATCAGATAGTCAACTAAAACAATATCGCCGTGTGTTTAAAGATATTTTAATTTCTATGGATTTCATCAATATGTGTCAGCTTACAGCATAAATGTCTAATCAATTTGTATTGTAGGTGATAGGAAAAGAATTAGGACCAAATCTAAACTATCTTCATGCTATTATTTGTGTGAAAAGCTCCAGGGTCTAAAGTTCTAAATTCAAAAAATGGTCGTGCACATTTATATAAAGCAGATGCAATTACGAATAGCCTTTAAAAAGAAAATCGAGGAAAAATTAACATTTTTCATAAGATTTAAATCATAAAAATCGTAATAAATGCAACTGTATTAAAAACCCCAAATTCGTCTTCATTATTTTCGTTAGCATTTTTAGACTTGCATTAGAAGATGATCAGCATGAAGCTTTTATAGCAAATATTTTAAAATCGATGAACTTAAGGTACTAGAAATATCTAAGCATTATACCTCTGGCGTGCATAAAATTGTGTAAGATGAAAACAGATTCAGCACATTTTAGCTCACATTTATATACTGCGTATTACTGAATTTGACCGAACAATACAGAGGGGTGATAGTTGGCAGCATGAGGATAACAAATCACCATAGAACATGGGGACACAAACCACGTTTGTCGGAATAATTCGAAAAAACAATTATGAAGAATGTGATGTCGAGTGGAATGAAAAAGAACAATACGAGGTAAGAAATACATTTGTAAGTAAAGCGCGTTTACAATATAAACAATGCATCCCAGTTCGAAGTCAGAAATGCACATTAAAAAGTGATTGTCACAGGAATTGTTTGAAGTTGTGGACGCGTAGATCATACAGCAGTCGATACGGACGGACAAATGATTGCCGATGGCATTCAAACAAGTCCAATGTGCCGGCGATTTTAGCTGAAGAGACGCCGTTCTGTGTTTTGAGATCCTTCAATGTATACACGGGAGTCTCCAACACAAGAGATTTCAAGTCGCACCAGAAGAAGAAATTCAATTGATTGAGGCATTAAAAGCTTAGAAGCCTAGTAACAAGTACTCCACATCCAATCCACGTCTAAGTATATGCAGCATGGAGGAGATTATATATATATATACGCACCGCAACTAAAAAATATGCAAAAAAACCCCACGTTATGGTGAGCAGTGGCTGATACTCCCTGTAGCAACTCGAGGAAGACATACTGTAGGGAAGCAAGACATCTTAAGCTGTTGAAGCGTCCGGGTAGTTTTTGTATATCCTGCTTTCTTTTAGCCAACTTCCTCGTCGGGCTCATTGTCCTACCGACAGCTTCTATTACCACGATTTTCACTGACTAAACGTGGTTTTCAACCCCGTGTTCTATACTGATTTGTCATCCCTATGCTGTTCACTATCATCCATCTGAATTGGTCGATCGAATTCGGCAATGCCTTGTATTTGTGTAGAAAAAATGTCCGATTACCATTTGTATTTCTAATTTTGAAGAGGAAATTTTGATATTTAAATCAAGCATATACTGTTAATTGCTTACTGTAAAAACTTGCTTCCATCACATAATTCTCCCTCAAAAAGCAATTCTAAACTTCTTAAAATTACCATCATATAATCTATTAACCTAACACATTGCCATCCTCTATTCAGGAATTCAAGATCGATTTACAATTATTATTTTCAGATTGCTATCTTCACAACTAATATGGTTGGGAAATAGGCATATATTAAGAGATTTGTATGAAGTTTTTTTTAGTGTTATCTTAAACATTTAAAAAGAGCATTTATCGTTAGATAAATCAGGAAAAAGTGATGCAGAAATAAGGATCTTATTCAGAAAGGAAAATTTTGAATCATGCTGCAGTAGATTTTGTCAGTTGTACAAATTTTATTATATTCACACACTGCGGCTACTTGAATAAACTAAATATCGAACAAAGCATGTCTGCGAGAAGTGTTCAAATTTGAAGGAAAACTGTGTCATTTTATTTCAAATATTTACATTCAAATTTTCACAAGCATGCATAGTTTGTTTAACGTCAATCATAATCACCGTTATGTGTTTCGAAAAGGGGATTGTGACAAAACTGTATGTAACAACGTTTATACACTTTCACGTAATTCTTATTCCTATTTCCAATATTGTAGTTTAGTTTTAAACATCTCTTCTCATTGAAGTTCCTATTTAAACACTTAAGAGAGAGGGATTAAATTATACTTTTTATCTCACTTGAATATTTTTTCAGGATTTTGAAGGTATTTAAAGTTTACAGCTATCTTGTCAAAAAATAGATATTATTTTGCTCCAATCCTTATGAAATCTAGAGATCACATTCAATATTTTTGAAACTTTATATATTATTGATGCGCTTATGTAAACTTAAAGTGACAAGATAAATAATAAGCTTAAAATAATACAGATAAATTTATGATGTTGCTTCGCTGAGGTTTTGGGGATAAATATACTCTAATATTGATTTAAAGGTGTGAAGATGTTCCGTCCAATATTCACAAATATCGACATTTAAAAAAGTAAGAAAAATACATTTTGCTAACTAAACAAGGTTCTACCATGCTATCAAAGGTTTTTCTAATTTAGAAATAATTAATAATTTTAACCCTTTGATCTACCAAATTATGATTTACTGTAGTTTTGTTCATGCAATATTTTTTAATCACTACATTGAAAATTTTTTAAGGGATATACATAAACAAAATATTCAACTTTGGGAAATTTTATTGGTTAGAGCTAATTAATTAATTAAAGATATTCAACTGTAAAATTAATAATACACAATTTTCACTTAAAATAAATACTCAAATCGTTTTCTAAGGGCTTCATTGACATTCAAAAGAAAAATCAGACACTTACTCTTTGACATTAATTATTTTTTCGGAACAAAAATGACAATATTCGCAATCTGCTGAAAACGCTATTTCTGCTATAAAACTATTCGCCCCTTCCCCACTAAAATACTCATCATATAACCCGTACTGCCATATATCTTGGAAGAGTGGATTTTAAAGAATAATTCTGCTATGTATCGTCAGAATATTCGTAACAATGGTCATTCTACTTAAGTTTAAAGTAAGTAGTACTTATAAGTACCATCGGTAGATAAAGGGTTAAAATTCAGTCAGGAGAAATTGGATAATCAGTAGAAGGCAACATGGAGAAAATTATTTTTAATTTTTAAAAAAAAGTAAAATCTGAAAAAGTATCAGAATAATGTAATACGAATAATTATACTCAACATATTCAGTTATATTTAAAACTCGTTTTTAATAAAAAAAAAATTGGAGAGAAACTGGAAACGATCATGAACAAATTTTGAAATCAGTTACAGAAAGAAAACTTTTACGTTAAGCATAGATTGCATTTCAAATTGAACACTCCAAAAGTTGCCTTGAGTCGAACAACAACTTTATGTAAGTTAGTTTCTGTGGAAATCGATTCCAAAAGTTTTCAGAAAGTAGGTTTCTACGGTATGAAAAAAGGGCAGGAAAATCAATTTGTTAATAGTTGGAACAGAGAACTAAAATTTGTAAAAGAGCACATTTTGAAGTCGGACATATTTTACGTCCTCAAACTTTTGAGAAATTTTATTTCTCATTACCCAGCATCAAACTCTATTCATTAACTATTCTCATTTACTTTCAATAAAATGAACTGTTTGATATAATTCATTATTTAAGCTACGTTATAATTTAAAAAATTTTGATTCAAATTAAATTTTTATGACTAATTAATACCCATGATAACTTTTGTTATATGTTTATATCTAAGAGACAAATTTTTGTAATTTTATCGAAATATTAATTTAATTTGGATCAATATTATTTAAAATAATTTGGAAGTATTGCTTGTATCATTTTCTGAGTGAAACAAAAGTTGTGAGATGAAAAATGATTTGAATATAAAAATTGTGGTCGTTTATAAGTTATTTTAATTACTCGAAAACTTAAATATATTATCTTGAATATTTTGAATATGTAAATATATATATATATATATATATATATATATATATATGTGGGTATATATATATATATATATATATGTATATATATATATATGTATATTCTATTCTAGCCATAAATCAGTTGGATAAAACTCGATGTTTAGTTTTTATTTATCATTTGCTTGTATTTTTTTGTGATTATATTTATTTCATTTTGCTTAGAATGGAAATCTGGCGTGCAATAAACAGACTAAAATCTGTTTTATATTAAATAAATTGGTGCTTTATTTTATAGTTTTTTTCAACAATTTATGTATTCCATCTTCTATAGTACAATCCAAGCTTTAAAGGACGATGTCCATAAAAAAATATATCAGTCTACACTGAAATCACAAGTTACTTGAGTAAATAAGTTGCTCTCATTTAACTCTATTTAGGATTCAATTATTATAAGTTAGACACTAGTGAAAACGATAATACTTTTTTATATCTGGTTTCGTTTATGTTAAATTGTAGAACTTCTTTTTAAAAGCTTATCCTATTGCAATAAAATAATAAACTTTTTAAAATGTTTTCAGTCTATTTTCCTTAGTATTTTTCCCACTCATTAAACACATTTCAACGGTGTAATGAATTTAAATCCATTTGCTTAATAAGTAGAAACAGTTTTTTTCTTTCATATGCGTATCAAAATGTATTTAATTAGAAATTTTGCTACTAAATTAGAAAAAAATAAACAAAACACCTATTTTACTTTATTAATATTGATATTAATTATATATGAGAAACCATTATATAGATCATAGATCTAAAAAGATTTTCTTTTCGAAACGGAACTATATCGTTGATTCAGAACTATATCAATATCTGAAGAAAAAAGCAGTGATAGTAAAATTTATTTTTTCACGTTTCTAAATAATTTTATCAAGCTACCTCAAATTAAATATTTGATTAATATATGTATAAATGCTTTGAAACATTCTTACGCCTTACACTAAGGCATTTTTAATGCACATCTTCTGAAATTCCAACAAATATTACGATATAGTATCCCAAAGAAATGTAAACGGAGAAAATAACTCATAAAAAATTAGTTTTTGCAAAACAATCGAATGCTTGTTTTCATTAGTTCCATAAAAGATTTTCTATCGAGATAATATTCAATAATTAATTAAATTTAAAAATAAAATTATTACACAAAAACTAAAAGCCACAATGTATTACATTACACCTTTTTCTTTTGTTTTGCTTCCCACTGTTTTACAAAAAACTAAAATTTATCTTCTTTGTTAAATTTTAGACCAGTTTGTTAAATAGGCTTAGCTACAAGGAAATTTACATTTATTCAGCGAAAATACTTCTTTCATTGAAAACTTTCATTTGACCGGAGGTGTTACATTGAAACAGGAAATGAAAATTTTCATCAAATGCAAACACACAATTTATTCACACTGATGAACGACAACATAGGGAAAAAACAAACTGTTGGGAAATCAATACTTAAATCTAACAAAGGAATTGCCTGCGAGAAACCACAAGAAAGAAGAAAGAATGGATGTTTCAAACCACTATACACAATCTTGAAAGTCCTACGTAGTTTAATATTAAAAAAGACAATTGAAGAGGAAAATACGTTTCATACCCACGCAATAATTATACAAAACTTGTAATATAAAACATTATTTAGACTTTGCTATGAATTAATTAATCTTCATAACAATACAGGGATTGTGAAAAATTGTTTTTGAAATATCCATGTTATATTTCACACAAAATAAAAAAATCAATTTTTCCTAAATAAATGCATGTTTACACATATACTGAAAGACCGGTTTGGTACGTTGCTGTCATTAATTTTCTAAGAATTATAGGTTTTATTTTCAAAAATTTAAGACATTAATTGTCCAATATATTCGCAATTATACTGCAATGTGGTTTTTACTTGGAAGAAGTTGTCAATACCCTAAAATATGTATATAATGATAGAGCACAACTCAAATTACACAGCCACATTTTTATGACTATACTCTTCTTCATACATAAATAATACATAGACGATAACACGCTGCCGGGGAAGATGAACAAAGTAAATTATATTGTTTTCCGTTGTCGTGATTTTTAAAGCGATTGAATTTAATAACTTTTAAAAGAATTGAAATTGGATTTTTCGTGCCAAAAAATGGCCACAGTATTTCGTAGTATGTGTGTGGGTTTACAGTGTAAGAGCCAATTTTGGCAAAAATATGACAAACACTGGTTGAAATACTTTACTTCGGAAACTGTATGGTGTGTGAACTGTTATCACGCTGCTGTGGTGAAAATGTACCATGACTGTACATCAGTGAAAATAAACAGCGTTGAAATTACAATGCATTGTGTGCTTTTTAAATGAGAGGCGAATGTCGATAGTGGTGGTCTTAGATGACTGTGTGTGATCAATATGATACATTTGTACAAATAACGTTTTAAATTAATGAAGAAGCTTCCATATGCACGTTTAAGATTCATTGTGATCGAAGTAAAGTATGCAGATTTCTTTAATTGACAAATCCAGCGTCACTGAGGGTGACAAATAAAAGCAAGATGAAAAATTTGATCTTCAGCCATTTCCTTTCCAAGTTACACATTAATCAGTAGGCGAGCTTCCTTAATAATGTTACTTAATATTCTAATTTTAATTTTTAAGTTTAGGGCTAAATAATATATTAGTTGATTATTAGCAGTATTTATCTTTTAAATATTCAATAATAAGCTTCTCATCTGGAGTCCCCTCAAATTCCACAGAAGGTAATGCATCGAGCTGTATTACTGTGTAAGCTCCAACAGAATGAGTACAGACATATTACAACTGTACACATTCTGATGAAATTGTATCAGTAAAAATGGTTTCTATTTACGAGGTAATTTTAGAAATGGACTTCTACTGATAATTGAAGGATTGTTTACTCGGAACACCGTATCATTTACTATTCTATTGAACGTATGTTTACATATCAGACGAGAAATGTACAAAATCCAATTCCTTTCAACCATTGCGCACAAAGAACCGAATATGGTGGTGTCAGTGTTATAGTGCGAAAAATATTTTAATGGCATATAGTGTGAATTATCCCGTTTATGTAGAAGGCACTTTCAACGGATTTATTATCTACTTTTGCGGATCATGTGCACCCACACTTATTATTTGAGTTTCCGCAGCAATATGAAATCATTTTGTAGGAAAATGTCACGTACAGAACTGCCTGAATCCAGGTGCATTGTGATGCCTTCCAAGTGTTACCAGATTTAAACAATACAGAAAATCTTTTGAACCATGTTGATCATTCTATTTATAGCATATATGGACATTTTACCATGTATCCGGTGACCCATGTTGGATGTAATGCTGTTTTCTTGGATTCAGAAATCAGGGAAATCCTTCCACAATTTTACTGGTTCACTGACGTATCAACTAGCTTTAATGTTAGTACTTGTAAGTCGGATATCCTATATATTAGCGAGTGGTTTGATAATGCTGTTTGTCTCTGTGTAAATGTATGTGAATATGTGATGTTATTTATTGAAAAATGAAATATAAATTGTAAAATTAGAATTATATGATATTACATAGTTCCAATATTTATATCACATTACATCTTTTGTAAAAACAAAATATACATGGCTGTATATTCATTATTTAGTAACACATATATGCCTTTAATTAAAACATTTCTAAAACATATTTCTTCATTCCTCTTTATAGTACTAGGTATCATAAATTGCTGGCCTTATCCTGATTTCGAGCTTCTGGGATAATGACTAAGAAATTAATCACACATCGCAACAGGAATCGCAGATAATTCCCTAATTACACATAGCTCTAATGCACTTTCTAGAACAAAAATTATAATTAGTTGAAGAAAATAAATCAGCTTATGATACACAAGGTTTAATAACCAATAATTAATTTGGAAGTATGTATTACATATTTTTAATTGAAGTATCAATTTTTGAAAAATGTATTGTTACTGTGCACATAAATCTAATTAAAGTGGCTTTCAAAAATTCATGTTTCAGATCCATAATTAAAACTATACTGTACACTGAAATATGACCAGATATTAATCATTACACTCATCTTGCGTACATATGTTGTCTCATTTTTTTATTATGTGTAAGTTTACTTAACTTAATGCTCTTAATTTAACTACACATTTTATAATATCGAGTGAATTTTAATTATATCTTTAAGAACATTAGAGTATATTAAACTATTTTTTTATGTTTTAAAATACGTAAACTTTAAAACATAGATAGAATTTCTATAAATACTAACTTTTCAAAAGCACATTGTTTATTCACAAAAATATTTAGTTATGAAGATTTGGAATATCTCTGTTTTAGAAAACATTACCAATTATGTTATGTGAGATGTGGGTTCCGTCGATACAGATCCAAATCACAACACTACAAATATGGAGATTGAGTATCCTCGCAACATTTAGAACAACCAATGCTTCGTTTTTGATAGATTCACAGTCACCGTTAGTAGCTTGTTGCATTTTTTTTCTCTTAGCCAAATGAAATACATCGTGGAAGAGCTGATTTCACTGGGAATTAGTTGTCCTCGCTTTAAAACAAGAAACTTACGATCATTGTCACGAGCTTCTTACCTGGTTTGTTGAATCCCTGGTCAAACTAGTACCACTGAAGACACGAAATGTCTGATGCACGTTAAATCGGTCATGCCTCAATGCCCTCCCAGTGCCTTGGTGGGGAAGTTAGAGAGGGTAGTGTTAGTTCAGGTGTAATCCTCGTCACTTGACTTTCATTCAAAATTGAAAGAACCGTCTTGTCCCCATGTTGCTTCACAGTGCAAAGCAAATTCAAATCAAATGTGCAGGAAAATCTTCTCAGGAACAGAACTGTAAAAGTATTGTCATATTTTCTTAGTCATCCACTTCTATAATAGAGACAACAGATCAACTGGTGTAGTATTTCGTACAGACTTATTATATATATTTCCGAAATATATGTTAAAAATCTAAGAGAATACATGAATTTGGTGCACAAGATATAAATTTTCATATATCATCCAAGTAGTATCTTTTTGAGGTCTTGTGTGAGACACCAACACCATAAAGGTGTGATACTAGAGAATCATAATTATTCTCTTAAAATCCTCCTCAAATTCTGAGTTAGCCCAATGATAAAGATCCCTGGTTCACATAATGCAGTCACGATCAGTGTGCCAATTATTTTAATCAACGCTTTTGAATGAATCAATAGTATTCTGTAAATACTCTTCCACAACATCTATATTGTATTCTACTGAATGGATGTTCTAATTAACTGCAATCTTTAACTGTTCTGTAACATCTCTGCCTTTCCCATAAAAGGATCTTTAGCTACTAACGTTTTTTTAAGTATAATAAAGTAATTAAAAATTAAATCTTTTTTTATGAATGCATGTCCCTCTATCGAATGGCTATTTCATCATCGCAAACGATAATATAGTTTACATATAAATACCTGTTTAGGGCCTCTGTAGAAGGACGAAAATCCAATTTTGCAAATTTAAATGTTTTAACATGATTATTATCAAAACACCATTATTGTCTTTGAATGTCAAATATGATTCCAGCATTTTTTGGGAAATCAACACCTATAAATTTCTTTGTCCATTACCTGATGGGAGAGCATAAAGAGTTGTGGTAATTACTGATGCGATGCTATTTTAAACTTATTTAATTTCTAAAACTTTGAACCCACATTCCTAATTTCACATCGCATCATGACAATCAATTAAGTTAACTAATTCTAAAATTAAAAGACTCATCTCACACTAAATCATACACTGATCGTATAGTTTTTAAACATTATTAAATTTATTTTAAGGGGGCACAAGTATATGGAAATTTACTTCACTACAAGAAGATCAAAATTTAACTTAGCTTGAGAGAGGGAAAGTGCAAGGGATGGACGTGGTTGATGCACGGAGTATCCGGAGTATTTTTGTGATTGTCTGCAGCTCTGGAATCGGCTCTCTCTCTCTCTCTGTGTGTGTGTAAAATCGGGGTGCGTCCCGTTTTATTTTACGACTTTTCACACAAAAATCCTAGAGCGGACTCTTTGTCTTGTCCGCTTTAATTGTCTCTGATTGGTCCAGAGGCCAGCACAGTGTTACACCACCTCACAATTTATGGGTTTAGTGAACTTTCTTAACACGGGAATCTTTCTTGACGCATCCCACCAAAAAGGAATTTAACCACATCCGGTCCGGGGACTCGTAAACAAATTCTAAGCCATCTCAGGGGCTAATTCTGAATTAGGAAGTTCTGGCCTCCCATCACTTCCTTTCCTTTGCATTCTGTATTTATTCTAAAAGTACTATTTTTTTTTCAATCAAGGGTTTATTAACAACTATAAAGGCAAATAATCTTTATAAGAATACAAAAACAATATACAATTCAATTTTTATGTGACTGACATTGATGTATGAATTTCTTTAATAGAAGATAATGCGTTTATAAGCTCTTAATTTAATAAAATTATAATATCCAGAATTAACGTATATCATATTCTTTTGAATAGGCGTGTGTTTTAAAAATGTAACTCACAATTCTATTTATTTTTACATTTGCTGCAACTGATCTAAATTTAATATTTTTGGTAACCAACAGTGTTCGGAGTAAAATCATTCAATTTAAAAAAAAAAAAAAAGAATATTGTTCATTTAGTAAATGTTTGTTTCTTTTACTTGTGAATTATGGGTTTTAGACTCATTACAAATTAATGCGTGAGATATACGTTTCATTGATTCAGCTGCATCATATATTTACCAAAAATAAACTGACGACAGCATCCAGTTTTTCTATCACTAGTCTTATGGCTACAGTTAACAACTTCTATAGCTGCCACTTATTATAAAACTATTTCTTTTAAACCTGCGAAAATGTCAGAAGTTTATGACGTGTTGTTTTACATTTACCGCAGACAGCACTACGTAATTAAAATTTCTTCCACTTTTGATGCATTTGTATTTAACTACTCTACAATATTACAATATTTTTCCTTTTCATAAAATAATTAAAATTTTTGTACATTAAAAAAGAATTGCCAAATAATTATGAAGAAATTTGGATACAAAATACTGTTTGATGTTTCTAGGATTTTATTTTTAAATATATTTTTGATTTGAATTCATTAAAACAAAAATGTTTTAAAGAAAAAAAAGATACTTCCGATTGTAAAAAACTTTTTAGAAGTAATTTTTAGGTGTAATTCTCTTTAGAAATATCTGAAAGAGTTTTACTCGCTTTTTTTTCAAATAGTTTTACAAAATAAATATGATCACTGATTTTTTTGAATTTTTTTCACACACATTCCTTAAATATGATTACTGATTTTTTTAAATTTTTTTCACACACATTCCTGTATGATTCTCTATCTAGAGCAGAGATTTTCAAATATTTTCAATGCTTGTGAACCTTCTTGAGCCCTGACTGAAACTGTGGTTCCTCGCGTAAGTATATGTATTACTTTTAGTATTTGGGCAATTATCTTAAAATTTCGGTATAAAGGGCTCAGTATTGAGAATGAATAGGGGCAAAACAATTTTTTTAAAAAAATGAGTAAGGACTGAAAAATAATATTTTTAATTTTATTGAATATCAAAAAAAAACTTGTAAAATTTAATGAAATTTTAAAATGCAAAATCTAAAATACCTATTGCAAACTAATATTTTTAATTTTATTTTTAAAGGGAGCTCATCTGCGCCATTGTCATTGCTTTATAAATATACATATAAAGAACATAACAAGAAATATAATAAAAATATAAAATATAATTTTTAGTCTTCGAATAAGTGGGTTGCACACCTGTGTCCTTCATTGAGTGATTTTCCTACTGTAAAACAATTACATAAGAAAAGTGTAATTTTTTCAATCTTGATTAATGGATGTTTATACTAAACACATCTTTTGAGCTGTTTAAACCAGCCAGCAAAGACAGGTTAAAATGACGACAATCAAATATGGTAAAATTTATATATATATATATATATATATATATATATATATATATATATATATATATATATATATATATAATATATATATTTATGTGTGTGTGTATCTTTATGAAATTCTTTTTCTTATTCATGATATTTTATCATGTGTGAAACCCTTTAATTATTGTTATGGATATTCTAAATACATTGTTCGTAGACCCTTCAAAGCTTGTATAGGTTTTGGCTGTGATTAGAGATTGATTAATTGTTTATTAACAATTCACACTGAAGTTTAGAATACAAGGTTAGTGGTGTTAGATTTCATAATTCGTCTCCGGTTTAGAAATGCTAATCCAGAATACTACAAACAAATTACGAGCTTTAAATTAAAATTCTATACAAGAGGAAAAAATAAGTCAGTCCTCTGTTTTTTATCCCCCTCCCCAAGATCATATAAAAATAAGCCAAAAATTCTACAACAAGCTTGGCATAAAAGGAAGTAGTACTATAAATTATTTCCTTTTAGTAATGTAGTTGTTAATACATTAAGCGATTGAAAACACTTAACCGCAGAAAGCAAATTGCCTGAAAGGACATATCGCTAAAAACACAAATGTTTATGATCTTACAAATAGCTTATTGCATTCAGTATATTAGAATAAATACCATCATTTTCCTCATCAATTCCTCAATTTCCTCAATATCCATCATGTTCAGTATCCTCATTTAAGCCAATATAAATAAAGAAAAAATTGCATTTAGTTGATTAAGCACTGTCGTTTAGTCTCCAAATAGAGAAATGTAAATTATGCTGAAATGATTGAGAAAATTGTCTTCATTGCGTCGTTTTTCTAGCGGTTTGTTATATAAAAATACGAGTAAATAAAAAAATGCTTGATGTGACATTTCAACCTAAAAAGAAGTATAAACAAGAATAAATTTTAGGTTTGTCTCTATCTTTTAGATAAAAATATTCTTTCAACCCTTGCTTCAGAAAACAGTAGATAAAGTTTTAGTTTTCCTTTTCGTTTACCCATGATGTCCTGAAATCTTTTCTCCTGCAGAGACTTGAGGAACACACGAATATTTATGGTCGATATCATATTAATCGAATAATTAGTTATTCCATCGAACACTATTTCGCGGAATAATGGAGGTCGACATTAACCTCAAAGTCTTCTCGTTAAACAATGTTCAAATTAAGGTATTGATTTACAAATCAAATGCGCAATCATTTGAGCATGGTTTAAAATAAAAAGAGTCGTAATTTATTGATTGACACTTCAGTTTTAATCTTGAGAATGATTGAGAAAATTTCATTAATCAGTAAATCAGTCTTAATTTATGCATCCTTTAACAAATTGGTGTGCACTGAATGCAGGTTCAGAATAAATTTTGGTTTGAATAGTACTTTTGACTAAAAATTGATTTCAAACCCATGAAATCCGTAAATAAAGTTTTATTTTTTTCGACCAAAATAGAAGGTATTGAAATTGTTAATTCAAATAGGCTTGAAGATACTTAAAAACATGATACGAAAATTTGTTGATGTGAAATAGCAAATCGGATGTCTTAGTTATTGATTGTACGTCCTCATTTAGCGGAAAATATATCTGTAATTAGCTTAATACAGTGCTTCTCGTTAAAAGTATTCAATACTTAGGGCGACCCAATATTCAATCAAAATTTTCGTCGCCTCCCTTCATACAATAACAATGTATTGAATCATTAATACTTTGACACTTCGTTACGATCTTGAGGCCTACAATATGACATTAATCACTAAAGTGTCACTGGCTATATAAACGTCTAAGCCAAAACAATTTTTAATAAAATATTCGTTGAAAATCTGTTAGAAATCTGAAACAAGTTCAGTAATATGTTAAAATAATTTTTTATTTATCCGTTTTTGAAAAGTTGTTGAAACAAAACAGATACTTAAAAAAATACGAAAATTTGTTGATTTTTAAGTAGCATTATCAGATGTCTTAATTGTAATCTCTTATATTATTCAAAATTATCGGCTACAGAGTTGACAGAGAAGTGAAACTTTTTGAGAGAGAACTTGCGACAGACGACTTTTCAAGTGCTTAACATGTTCGTCGCCCCATTATTGACACATAAAATGTTTTGAGATTCAATTACTTTTCATTTTACGCATTTTTTCAGAGAATGTTCCTTTATTTCATTAATCTTTCAAACAGTTTTTAAACGTCTTGTCACATGTATTTGATGTAACAAACACCTAAAAAAGCTAACAAAATTTCTCTTTAATTAATCTACACCTGTTTTCTCAAAACTAATGTAAAAGAGAAAACTCAGTGTTTTTTAAGAAGTATTATAAATTTTTTATTTTCTATATCGTGATCAAACACAAATAAAAAAAAACGTGATAATAAAAACAAGTCATCCATTGTTAAAAATTTGATCATAAAAAAGCAATCAGCTTTTGGGAAGGATTTTTTTAAAAAATTTTTATCCTAAAGTCAAAAGTTTAGAATCATTATATCATTCTTGCCATAAAAAACAACACATTGTATTAAAATTACTTGTTTTTAACTTAATTATCTTAAATTTTTACCGAAATATTTACCTGTAGTTTCAATTCATTCATATTCATGAAGTGTAAAGACTACCAACTGTTGCAATGTTTTTGAACTGTTTTTTGCAGTAAATTAAAACTTTTTATAAAAAAATGTGGCTTTTTTTTTCAAAATATAAAATGTGGTAAAGAGATATAAAGTTTCTCTTAAGATTTGCCCTTTATTTTTGAACATGTTATTGATGATTACGTATCAAAAGAAGAAATCAATATGCATGATTAAAAATATATTTACGATACTCATAATTAATGCCATTTTTCAAGAAAGTGAATATAATTAGGTTTTTGAAAAATATTTGAAATAAAAGTATGCGCAAAAGTTTGATTACCGTCTTAATGTATGTAAAAATTAGTTCAGCTATTTAATGCAGTTTAAAAATTATTCATCCATAGCAACAAAAAATGATACAAAAGAAAAAAATGTTAAAAATTTTTCAAGAAGGAATATTTTAACTAATCTTTCAAATGCAAATTTTCCACGTCTGTTCATCACTGATGAATTCTAAGAATATATAGCTTTACAAAGGTTTTGACGCGTGTGGAATAGATCAAAGTTTTACAGGAAATATTTCAGACGAACAAAATGTTTGGCATGTCTTTGTAGATTTATAGAATGCCGAATTATTGAAATATCGATTGAAGGGAGTATAATATATAATTGAGTGGTTTTAGTATAGAAATTAGTGTTCTAAACTGTTACAGCGTTTTTAGTGAAACTACATCATTATTTAAATTTTTTTTTTATAAAATTTTTAGAAATACGGGGATAGATGTTATACGACGCCTTAAAAAAATATATCGTTGAAAATCAGCAAAATCAGAACAGGCGTAATAGGTTAAAATAATTTTTATTTATGGAAGAGTTGTAGTTTCTTGATGCCTAAAAGCAGATCTTCCAAAAAAAAAATGTTGCCAGACGTTTGAGGGGATACATTATCAGATAACGTGAAGTGACTTGTAGTATCTTATATGACCAGACATTATCGTCTACAGTTTGAAGTGAAGTAAGAGCATCAGAGAGAAGGAGGACAGACGACTTTATTGAAGATGGTTAAGATGTTATCTTCATTATTTAGACGTAAAAAGTTTTGCAGATTAGGTTTCTTTTCATTTTACTTATTCTTTCAGAGAATGTTTCTTTATTTCATTAATCTTTCAAACAGATTTTTAAACTTTTGTCACATGTATTTGATGTAATAAATGGGAAAAAAGCTAACAAAAGCTCTCTTTAATTCCTCATGTTGTTTTCCGTCAAAAACTAATGCAAAAGAGAAAAATTCCTTTTTTTAGAAGTAATATAAATTCTTATTTTTCTATATCATGATCAAAGCAAATCAAAAAAAAATTCTGATAATAAACAACAAACATCCATTGTTAAAAATTTGATCATAAAAAAGAAAGAGCCTATTGGGATGGATTTTTTAAAAACTATCCTCCTTAAAGACAAAGTTTAGAATCATATCATTCTTGCCATGCACACACATTGTATTAAAAATGGAGAAAATTAGCTTACAGCTGCTTTTTACCGAAAGTATTTACCTGTAGTTTCAATTCAT
Organism: Trichonephila clavipes; assembly: GCA_019973935.1. Taxonomy (NCBI): domain Eukaryota; kingdom Metazoa; phylum Arthropoda; class Arachnida; order Araneae; family Nephilidae; genus Trichonephila; species Trichonephila clavipes. The sequence continues at coordinate 121,727 of BMAU01016226.1, forward strand.
TCATATTTATGAATCATGACTATCCACTGTTGTGGAGAACTGTTTCAAAAAAGTAGAAACTATTTTTATATAATGTGGCTGACTTTTAGATGCAAAATTAAAATATCGTAAGCAGATATCAAATGAAGTTTCTTTAAGATTTAGCTTTTATTTTAGAACATGTTATTAGAATTTTGTACTTTCAAAAGAAGAAATCAAATATGCATGATTTTATATTAAGATACTGAAAATTAATGCAACATGTTTCATCCTATATTCTTATTTTGTAAGCATCGGTTAAATATGTTTTAGTGTGTAGCAATTTGTGATCCGTCTTAGCAATTGTCCATCAGTTGTAGTAATTTAATGTGTGTAATTTATGATCTGTGCGTGTGTGTGTGTTCGTTCGTTTTTATTCGTTTTTGAAAAGAGCTTTTAACGCACTACATCTCGCAGTGGAAACTGGCACTAATAATAATCGACTTGGGTTGTTTGATAGTGTTTTTTAATTATTGCAAATTAAACACCATTTAGTTTAGGTTTTGAAAGGAGCTTGTGTAATGTTTCAGTGCTTGACAGGGTTAAAAGAAATGAAATATGACGGAATTTGCAGTCTGGGTAACGAAATAAATTCTGACACCCAATTAGAATCTAACACATTAAGCTTCCAATTTCAATGACGGTTTTGATGGAATGAGACTCGTAAGTTGCCAGTCAGAAAGTTTATCACCATCGTGAACTGACACTAATAGCCAAGGGTGGAGTCCAACTGCGCCCGACAGCAAGCCTTCAGCGTATAGGGGATTCATCTCGTTCTTGAGTTAGCCTCGATAATATCATGATCTGAATAATTGTTATTTTTGGATGTATTCTCTGAATAACAAGGAATTTCCAAATATATGCTAATGGCCAGATTGTACACTGCTGGACAATTGCTAAGGACGGATCACAAATTGCTATGTAGCATAACATTAAGAGAGACATGAGGCCTAGTAGGATAAAATATAGTTGCCACACTGCTCAGACATTAGAATAAAGAATATTTATTGTTCTGGAAAGTACAAAAGCTGTGAAACATCTAAAAGAAAAAAACATGTTCATTTGATCTGCGTAAGGAGAAATGGAACAATGCATCTAAAAGTAAGCAGGCACCTTAAAGAAAGGTATCAGTACGGGGTATGTCCACCGTGGAGTGTGATGCAACATTCCACACGTCGTACCATACTTTGCACAACATTATCCAGCAGCTGTTGAGGCAATTTATCCCATTCCTCTGTGAGTGCACGGATGAGGGGTTCTTGTTTGTCGGAGTATAGTTTTGACCAGCAACTTGCCTCCCTAAAGCATCCCACACATTTTCAATGGGGTTTAGATCTGGAGAACGCGCTGGCCATACGAGACGTTGAATACCCTCGCTGTCTAGACAATCCAGAACAGCGAGTGTTCGATGACATGTTGCGTTGTCGTCCATAAAGCAAATTTATCACCGACAGCACCACGGAAAAGACGAACATGAGGAAGTAGAACTTCATCAATGTATCGTTGGCCCGTCATAGTCCCATTCGCAACCACATGTAGGCGCGTGCGGCCATTGATCATGATGCCGGCCCACACCATGATACTGCATGTCGGATATCGGTCCTTTCTGGATATTTTCTGGACGATAAGCAGTACCACTCTCGCGCCAGATCAGTTGGCGTCTACAATCCGATGACAGACTGAACCTACTCTCATCTGAGAATAGTACGCAAGCCCAGTCCCGTTCAGTCCAATTGTGATGCTCACGACACCATTGCAAACGGGCAGTACGGTGATGTCTGGTCAATGGGACACACAACAGGTCTGCGTGCGTATAGTCCTCCTCCCCTCAAACGTCTGGCAACAGTTTTTCGGGAGATCTGCTTTCCTGAGTCAGCAAGAAACTGATTTGCCACCTGCTGAGCTGTGGTGCGTCTGTTCCTTTTTGCTGATAGGACGATATATCTGCGTCGTACTTTTAACACGACCTCCCCCGCGCCGTCTACTACACATTCCAGTAGTTTTAAATGACTTCCACAGTCGTGAAACAACGCTGTGAGCGATGTCGAAGTCCCTGGCAACATATGTTATTTTTCACCCTTCTTCGATCTTTCCAATAATTCGGCCACTCATAAAATCATCTATGTGATGTCGGGAAGACATGCCAAAAATTTTAAGTTCGTCTATTAAATCTGTCCTGTAAATTTTTGACTTGAAACAACATCTGTCCACACGCGTCAAAACATTTAAAGCTCTTGTGAACGCTATCACGTGATGAACAGACGCGGGAAAAAAATTTGTGCATACTCATACTTCTTCTTACTAATATCCCTTACTTCTTCTTACTACACTTATTCTAATTTTCCACATTTTTCTTCCTTTCATTTTGTGGTTGCTATGAATGATAGTGTTATCCGTCCTTAGCAATTGTCCAGCAGTGTATTATTATGCCATCTATGTCGTCTGTGTCAGGGTTTAAGCCTAACGCCATACTTCATCATTACTCAATGAGTCGGAAAGCGGAAGTCAGTCAGAGTTTGTGCCGAAGTATGTGACATTGTAATTCACGGGATACCGTTGGTACTTGCATTTGACACCGTATGCTATAAAAGGGTAGCAGGTGGAGCCTACTTTTTACATAGGAGCCCAAGCCCTCAAGACGTTTTTAGACGTCACTGCTACTAGATGTTAAATCTCGTGTGTGAAAACTCGAATGTGAAAGATAGGAAAACAAAGTTAAAATTGGAAATAGAAATTAAGTTAAGTTATATTATCTTGATATATATGTGTGTGTGTTCATAAGTACTCTTTTGATCCTAATTAAATAAAATATGTCAGATTTTGCACTTCTGGTTTAATGAAACTCTTATTTCTTTAATTATTGTTTCTTATATTAATAAATTTATCAGTTTTGTGTTTGGATTGCTTAATGGTAGCCCAAAGGACAGAACTGCTTGAATGGCAATGTTACTACTCAATGAATAAGATGAGTTACTAAAATTTTGAAATCTTATCGAAAATGAGTTTGTATGCAAGAGGTTCCATATGATATCGAAGTGTAAAAGGGAAAATTAATCAAGTTAATCTCCATTGTGATTATTTACTTATTGAAATTTGATTCATTAAAACAAGAAAATAATAAATTAAATTAATCATGACTTAGAGAGCATTTTTTAAATATTTTTGAATAATTATTGATATGGATTTTTCATTGGAATCTATATTTGCTTGATTGCATTATAAATATGTAACTTCTCTGTAATGTAAAGTTTGAATATAAAAACAAAGTTTATACTAAAATAAACAAACTAAGCTTTAACAGGTTTGACATTTGAATTGAAAAGCTTAGATCATATTTCAGATTGCAGCTCATTTATAATTCTTCAAGTAATTAAAAAGAAAGAAGTTACAAAATTTGTTTTTGCTATATATCAGATAGTTTGTAATGAATGCATGTGCAAGTATCTGTCATTATTTCGGCGCAATTCTTGCCTTGTTTGTGCTTACGAGGTTTAAGTATTTTATTTATGTGACTGTAACTGCTATGTATTGATAGCAATTAATGACGAAGATATTATTGTGTAATCTTTATGTGCAGAAACGAAATTATCGTTAAATACATTGATAAAAGAAATAAATCATCTGAAAATTACTCGATCTTGAGTAATGCACTGAAATAATTAATGTGCTAGCAATTATATGATAAATTATAAAATAGAATTTTATTGTAATTCTATGCATCTATGCAAAATATATATCATTAAAAATTCTATTTAGGATTCTATTTTAATGTCTTCTAAAAATGCAAGGACAATTGAGAAAAAAATATTTGTTCCTTTTAGAGAAATAATACTTCAATAATGAAAAATTTCGTGACAAAAACTTTTTACACAAATAAGCTTAAAATTAAGTTTATATTATATATTATATATATAAAAGTTTTAGCAAAAAAAAAAAAAAAAAGAGTAAAAAGAAATATACTTTAAAAGTATTCTATTAAAATGATTCCGAAATACTTTAATAATTTTCTTTTATTTTAAACTTGATATTTCAAAAAGTTATTGATTACATTTAAAACTGAAACTTTGACATTTGTTTCTCTTTAAACTCTTTATTTTTTCAAATTTGTAATATCAATAGTTTTTGGAAAAGAATTAATTAAATATTTTGCTTATATTGAAAAGTTTCTAAAATTTTAAAAATGCATTACTAAGAAATGAAGATGGAAGGAATTTTGATATTACTTTATTAAAAATGCACATTTCGTAAGGTAAAAAATCTGACTTTTATTAAAATTTTACTAAAACCGCGAAAAAAAGTATTGAGAAAAATAAGTTTTCTTCTTATAGATATTTCTAAATATTTTTGAAATAAGCTCCTCAAATGAAAATTCGAAGCATTCGAATAACAAAACATTGCTATGCTAATATTTATTTTGTGTGAGATTACATTCTTTTTTATATTTATAAATTCCGTAAACTATTTTTTAATGTAGTTAAAAATTCAAGCATCATATCTCGTTCTTTTTTTATTTTTCATCAACTGTCAAACAATTTCATAAGTATGGAATAAAATATTTTTTTAAATTTTCTTTAAGGATTTGTTTCTTATTAAATAAACGATAGATGAGTAAGATTTAAATTACATCATTTATTAATTTATTCAACTTAAAATACTCTCATAAATATATAAAGTTAAATGTTCTCGTGAAATGAAAAACTTTTTATTTGAATATTTTTTATCTTTTGAATTATAACAAAATATGTCCACGTTCAATAACGCATGAATCTTTTTAGCTTCAAAAAATAAGGAATGAAAAATTCTAACAATTCAAGAATTTTATTTATGAAACATCCAAAGTAATATTTGGTGTTAATCCGGTAATTTTTTTCAGTTATTGAAAATTCTATGTCTTCTAAAACTAGTACTTCTATTATAAATTAAAGTGCTCATTTTTCCCCTAAGTTTTGTTTCATTGATTTGAAACCAAAATCTGAGGATGTATTTTTCTAATGTAATACCAAGCAAATAGCACATCTTTTAATTCATGTTTAGATTCAAAGAGGAATTAAAAATCTCTCTGAGCACTTTATTATCTTCTTTCTCATATTTTGCAAATGGATACTACCATTAGGTATTAACATGTTCTTTTTGTTTAATCTAACTGAGTTAATCCTATTAGTATCATAAAAAGTAGAAGAACTATTTACTTCCAATGAGTTTTCATCTTGATTTTTGTTCAGAAATCCTCAAACAAAAAAGTGGCTAATAGACTGCACTGCGTTAAACAACTTTTACTTATGGGTCTGCAACAAATAGTTTTCAAACTTTTTAAGTCACACATGCATATACATATGTTGAAGAAAACTGCGTTGTTATTTATGATTTTTCATAATTCACAAATTTTATGCATCATATTTTCCGGTATTCGGGAAATATGATGCAGAATTCTTTTTTTCATTCAAAATATGCGCTCCTTAATTTTGACAATTTGATTCTTAAGAGACTTGTTTTGGTTTTGAAAGATATATTAAGTTTTTTCATTACTATTTTTTTTTCAGTTGTACAGTTTTACGTCTGGATAAATCAAGTGTTTCGCGTTGTTCAAAAAGTGTTAAAAACTATCTAAATGTAGGTATTTTTTTTTTTTCTTTTAGAATCAATTCAAAAATCTTTCAGGACTATTTATCTATTTCTTAACACATAGTGTCCAAGACCCTAACATCTTGGACTATAAAACAGGGATTTCAAAACTTTGTGTTTACTACATACCACTAAAATAAAAATTATAATTATGAGTTGTAACACATATAATGTGTGTGTGCGTGATCAAATTATTTATTTTTTAAACAAAATATATTACATTTAAATTAAAATATAAATTTATGTTTTGAATTAAAATTTAATGTAAGCAATATGATTTTATTTACTTTGTTATTAAAGAAAATATGGCTTAATCCCCTCTTTAAAAGTATTTTGAACTTTTGATTTGAATTTTGATTTATTTCTGATTTGTTTCAATTGTTGTCGTTACAGAAAATGCAACTTTATGTTATGTTTACTAAGTATGGGTATTTGGTTTTTAATCCCATCTACAGAATTATGAAGACATTTTCCTTTGAATTTGATTGTAATGCTTTTTAAATATTATCTCATAAATTATTTTTAAACTGCGCAGAGCGTAATTCGAAAGGTAATCTAATTTTATACCTTCAACAAACGAGATCACGATCTTTTGAAACCCTTTTGAACACATGAAAAAGGTAAATAAATATTTCTCTAAGAATTTTAATTTGCATCTCATTTGCTTTTAAAGACGCTCAATAAAAAAACACTAAAGATAATTTGTCTAAATTTTACGCATAATCCTCCAACAGAAATGCAGGTTTTTTTGGTCATTGTTAGAATTTCACTTTTTTAAAAAGACAAATTCCACATTCATACGTTTTCAAAGTAACACAATAGTGACATCGCCATCGAAAAGCAAAAACTGAAGGGTTATATTTGTTCAGAAAAAACAAGGCAGTTGATCTTGAATTGAACCAATGCATTGAAAGAACCATTGAACCTTAATATATTTTTACTTTACTGCAGTAACTTTGCATTACTACTTTACTATGCATTGCTATTTGTTGCGTATTATCGAAAATGCTCTACCATTCAAGGGTCATGTTTCTACAACGTTAAATACGCTTTTAGCAGCAAACAATGTGTTTCTTTCAATGTATTTCTGGTCATTCTCAGTTAAATAGTCTGCTGGCCAGTGCTGAATGTCATGTGGGGTTGGTATATTTTAAGTGTATCTGAGGTTTATAATCCTCATGTTGCTGTGGTGTGGGAAGTTAGTCAGTGAGGTTCCAGTGCAGATGTATCGTTCTCGTCATTTAACCTCGAGCTAAAATTATGATGTAAATCAAACAAACATATAACTCAGAAAAGAAATTTTCTGCCAGAAATTTAGAAATGTAAACTCAGAATGTTCTAATATTAACTGCGTAAATAAAAATAAATAATTTGTTCCAGAAAGTAATGAAAGAACAATGATCATGACATTCGATAAAAAGACTTTTCTGGAAAAATATTTTTGCTCTTTAATATTGTCATTCAGATTAAACTGGTTTGGTAACTCGGTACTCAAAAAAAATGACAACTCTTGCTAGACACAAACTCAAGACCTTTCTACGAACTGCATATTTCCTTTCTTTGCATAATGTCATCGAAAGTTCCAGAAATTTCCTTAATTATAATCTCGCTTGAAGAAACATCGGCAGAACAAGTCCATGAACGCATGCGTTTTTAAACATTGAAGAACTGTAGCAGGTTTTGAAAGTTGCTGGCTCTTATGGCAACCAATACAAGCCTAGATAGGGGCAGGAATGGCTTGAGCCACATTGAAATTCGGACAAGAAGGGTAAACTTCAAGACCCACCTCATGCCGTAGATTCGAAACCTGCATCTATCCTACTGTCTGCCCAAAGCAAAGCAGAACCAGGATGGTGTCCTTCATACTAATCACGTACGGTGCCTGCTTCTAAAAGGAACTAATATCTTGTTTGACTCATGTAGAAATTTCTGAAAAAGTAAGGTAGCCACCATGCGTATAATCTTTATGGTTGCCCTCAAGGGCCAAGCCATCTTCAATCTCATTTCCACAGACATTCACGTGCGACGGTACCCACTGAAAAAAAACCTTAACATTGGCACTCAAGTTATTTAATAGCTGGACAATTCTTGTTGTCGTTCTGTCACCATGCCTCCGCCATTCATATAGAGGCTGAATAGAGCTGCATCTATCACTGAATATTCAAATATTTGTATTGACAGTCTCAGTAAAACAAAATTTCAAAGCCTCCTCAATAGCTAGGAGTTCCGCCCGAAACACTGAGCAGTAGTCAGTAGGATTTCTCTTACAGATCCTAATACCCTTCCCCCTTTTAATCAAAGTTCCACTGCCCGAGACAGCACCTAAAACCATACAACCATCAGTATAGACCTGTAATGCATCACGCGGGTCTTTATGAAAATTTTCCAAAGCAAACTGCCTAAGATACATTGGAAGTTGAGTGCTCTTGTGAGTGTATGAAGATAATTCGGTATTAAAAAAGAGCCGTTCATTGAACTACGCAGCAACATCCACACAAATGGCTAAAGAGACATATTTTACATCTTTTTGCAACCATCCCTCGCTTTCAACATAAATGAGTGGACTTTATCTCTTAAGGTGACGAATGTTGTGCCAATTACACACATAACTAGAGATCCTCTGCTTTTCAAAATAACTGTTGAGTTTGGCAATGTGCTTAGCCAATTGGTATCTGATTCGTAATCTGAGAGGTTGCAAGTCAGCTTCACACAAAACAATATCCCTCGGGCAGCTATTGTGGAGATCAGTGATGTCTTTGGCAACAAAAAGCTAAAACCTTTCTAGTTTGTCTAAATATCCCTTCATCTTGACCCCATAATTATAATTACAGTTAACTTTCATAAATACAAGTACAATTAATAACAAAAGCACGAAAGAAAAAAAGAATTATAATTAACAGAAAAAAAGTACGAGACACAAAAATTAAAGCTAATACAAAGAAAACAAAATAAAATATTTTTGTTAAGTCGCTCGCAGCCGAGAGCGGGAGCGGGTGAGTAATATTAACTTCGCACTGTTCAGTTACACGAGCCGGGATCGTGAGTCCGAGCAGTAGATCATGTCCATGGCAAGTGAAATGAACTGTTTTTGCTGCAATATTTATGAACAAACTGAATCCCATGGATAAGCCTTAACAATAAGTGATAAATTAACAACTTTATACTGAACTGGAAGATTCAGTTAAAAGTTACTCTGGTTAAGGTATCCGACTACGTTGGGAACCGTGATTTTGCAAATACGAATAAATGGATAGTTTTCATGATATTTAGTGTCACTTAGATTAGAATATATATATAAAATTGTTTTAAGGACATTTTGACAAAAAAAATCATTTAAATGCAATATTTTGGCAAAAAATAAACGCAGAATGTTCTTTTTTCCATATGTCCTCCTTTTGTGAAAAAGGCTTCTATTATAACAATATTTTGCCTGTATATCAGTGTTTCTCAAACTGTGGGGCGCGAGCATATCGAAAATAAAATATTTAAAAATAATTAATTTACTGGAATGAATTAAAACAAAATACTTACATACATAACAAAAAATGCACTTTTACTCTGATATAATTTATAGGAACGCGATATTAAGTCATCAAAAATAAACACTTCTTCAAATCTTAATTAGCTATCTTTGATCCTATAACCAAATTAAAAAAAACTTTTATTTCATTTTCTGTAATCCCATGATAAGAGATTTTTTTACTACGCTTTCTTTTTAAGCCTAACATACAACTCTTTCAGAGAAAAACCTGATCCCAGACCCAGAAACAAAGAAATTTAGGAACATAAAAATTTCATCACTGTCATTATTTTTAAAATACTGCACAAATAATCTGTAACCTTCTAAGTTATTGGTACAGTTAGTCATGATCCCCTTCTTACGTGATTTTTCATTTAGGGAACAACATGTATTTCTCTGTTGCGCTTTTTTCCATGCAAAAAAAAAAAACGTTTTACACAACTTTTTTAGCAGCAACATACATATTATCATAATGAATATAATTCTTACCCGGAAGTGGTCGCGCGGGACACACAGATTACGAAATTGTTAATTCTGGCAAAACTGTTTATTTGTTACCAAAGAAAAATTGAAAAGTTCTTAAAAAATGGTAAGCTTTGTTAAATTATTCAATGGAATCACGATTTGTATCGTGTACAATAAACTAATCATAAAAAAAAAGGATTGGGATGACTCATTAATCCCGCTCGACCGTATCGAGTGCACGCCTGCTCCCAGGTTAAAACATGTTTAAGTCTTTTCGCTTTAAATATTAAAAATAATACAATTATTCTACATCGGAAATTTATATTATTGTTCATTATTTAACATCAATCATAAATGCTAATTCTGTGAGGCTCAAAATTACAACGCTTAAAACTAATTATAATTTGAGCAACCATTTTAAAAATATCATTTTACATTTTTGTAAACATTGTCGAGCACTTGGCTTTGCTCTCCTTATAATTCAGCTATTATATCAATAACGTTTTATTTTCTTATAAACGAACTCGGGCAAAGAGAGAGTACTTCGGCCGGTATACATTTAATATATCAGTGTTGCACAGAGTGTTTTATAACTAATTAATTAATACTAAATTCAGAACAAGTTTAATAAGTATTAATGACTTCCATGGGCTTGTCTTGCAAAGCAAAGTTTTAATAAGGAATGCTTATGATTAGAAATTGACCCTCTGAGTTATTTTTCTATATTTAGCAGATATCTATATTTTGTCTTCTAAGCAGCCACCGGATTTTGCTATATATTCAATTTAAAAATTAGAAAAAGGAAAATTAGCATAATAATTATCTTATTATTTTATTTATTAATTTTTGCTTATAAAAGTAGTAAAAATTAAATACTTATGTTACTAATTTGTATGGTTTATAATTAAGATCGCCTATTGTAGCTTTAGCGTCAAAGTTCATTATTATTGCATCCAATACATTATTAATGTATAAGGGGGTGCGATAAAAATTGTGATCGAAAATGGGGGCGCCAGTATTGAAAGTTTGAGCATTGCTGTATATAGCTCAGACCTCTCTACGGAGGCTCAACTAGAATTTTTGAAATATATAACTTAGAAGTGGGTTTATTCATATTTTACGACAACAGAGGGGAGCAATTTTAAGAAAACAACGCCAATAATTATTTCAATTAATGGTAACTCTGAAAATATAGTGAATTTTTCAGAAATTCTAGTTGTACCTCTGTAGAGAGGTCTGAGCTATGTAAAAGCAAAATAATATTATAATAGATCAATTTTTCACAAAAGGAGCACATTTGGAAAAAAGATTATTCTAAAATCACGGTTCCGAACTTAGTCGGATACCTTAAATAATCAATTTTCCTCTTATTTTCAAAAATGCCAGAATTGAATTAACTTTAAACTAAACGCTGTTTTAAAATGATTATTACGCTTCATACTTTCAAGTAAATGTGCTATCCAACCTTGATATAAAGAACATACGGTGTTTTAGTGAAATCTGAATGAAAAATCTATGCTGTCAGGCGAAATAGATTTATGAGATAAAATTGTTTGACGTATGTCATAACTAGTCCTCTGGTGAGTGATGAAAGATCAATCATTCCAGCCGAGAAATGTTACTGAGTAATAAATAATACTCTTAATTTTCTTTGGGCAATTATGTTGCATACTTGTGCCGATGTTTATCTCCCAAATTTTAGTTGTGTATTCTCTTTGTACAACGACTTATTATTGTCGACCTAAGATCATAATGAAAAAATTGTTGTACATGATATAAAATAAGAATTAACTTGAAAGCTTTTTTATTTATTTTGCTTCATACTTAATTCTTACAAAAATTACATGTTTAGAGCTTAAAAATTGTTTCACATTATATTTTCAATATACTATATATAGTAATTATCTTATCTTTCTTAAAAAGTTTTCTATAAGCAATTTTCTGACAAATACCATTTTTTATACTTTAGAATTCATTTTAATTAATACAAAGTTTTATGTTAGACTCTATTTTTAAATTTATTTCAATTAATCTATATTTAATGCATTTGTTGAATTTAAACTTTGAGGATATTTGATACATATTGAATCACTATTTTCGACTATTTAATCGATTCCTTTCACTGTAAAATAGTCAAAGAATGATATCATTATGCAAATTTCTATGTCTAAAATTAATTACCGAAAGATTAAAATTAAAATTAGATTAAGTGTAAATAGATTTTAAGAAACTTAGAAAATTATCAATGAATTATATTTTCTTCTTCTGGTTTAATGTTGTCACATGTCTACTTTAGAAAAAGAAATCTTTTTTCATTAAATTATAAAACTTATTCTATCAATATTTTTACACGGGCTTTCAATGAAATCTGAAATTGGAATTGAATCGTGTTTAATGTAAATATGATCACATAAATTGGGTAAGACTTCTCTGGAGTTGATTTTGTCAAAAAATACTTATGCAACAAAAACGAATTCAACAGCTTTGAAAATTTAAACATATGGAAAAATGACTTCTGATAGCATTTTAAAAAGTCATGTTCCTTTTAAAAATATATTTGAAATATTTCTTTTAAATTTTATGCGTTGAAAATCCATCTCCTTATATCAACTTTTACAGTTGACAAAGCCTGGACTACATTCAGGCATTTTTTTAAATAAATATATTTTCAAAGTTATTTTTAAGAAAAAACTATTTTTTTTCTTTGAATTATCAAAAGAAATATTAAAATTAAAATTTGTTAAAAAAAGAATAAAATATTCGTATAACAGATTAAGACATGTATTGCATCTTAATCAACTGTTAAATTTGATTTTGCAAATTAACTTCCTACTCTTTAAAGAGATAAGAAGTTAATTTTAGTATTATACCAAAAATATATACACACAGTCATTGATTCTTTCATAAAATTAACTTTCTTAAAAGTATTCTTCCTTTCGTATTTTAATAAATTACGTATTTCATTCTAATTGAAGCACAGTCCATTCATTAAAACACTTAACTGAAAGTTTAAAACACAGAGATGTCATAAATATTCAAATATGTTGTATAAAAATAATTTGTTTGTTTCTTAAACATTATTCAGGAAAAAATACATTAGTTCTTCCAAATTCCGTATTCAGAATTATATGTTAGTACAAATGATATGTTAGTTTTATTACCTTCAACATTTTGAGTAAATAATATTTATGAACTATGGATGTTGTGTAAATATATTCGGAATAGAGAACCAAGAGTAGCCATTAGATGAAAAGAAGTAAAGCCGCAATGTTAAGCTGTTTAGTTTCTTAAAATTAAACATTTATACTATGGTATATTTTTCGTACAAACACTAGCTGCAACCGTTGTTTAGGCTTAGTTTAACATAAATAAATAAGAAAGAAAAAACATATACGCACGTTTATAATATAATTAATTTCATAATGGTTGTCATTATGAAATATTAATTTTTGTTCTATTGTCTGTACAATTATGGAGTTTTCCTTGTCTGCCGACTATAGAACATGCCACATACAACTATTCATTTAAGAAGCAATCCGTGTCCAGACATCACACAATTTTTAAAACTGGTCCTGAACTTTGTTGATTTGTGATTTCAAACGCCAATAAAATAGAGCAGCGGTCACCAACTGGTGGTCCGTGAAAACTTTTTAACGGCTGCTGAAAAACTGGGACATTAAAAATATTTTATAAAGATTTAGTTTCATGCAAAAACGACAAATATCAAAACGCATTATGGAATATGGATTATTTTTTAATTTTAGCTTCTACATGTAGTGAAATTCCTTCTGAGTTTAGCGAATTCTAACTACTTTAGCAGGTGTATCTAGCGGTTTTTAAAAGGGAGTGTTTGTAATATGGTAAATTGGTGGCATAATACGTCCGTTTGTTCTTGCTTATGGAGAGGTGCCTTTTCAGTGATGTGGAAATAAATATACGAGGGTTGGGGCATAAGTCATGGCAACTATTTTTTCTTGTAGATATGTGAACGGATCACAACCGTATGTATCGTATGGAAGTTGTGCAGGTATAGTGTGTATGAAGAACAACAGATGGTGGATCTGTGATAGCTGGTAGTAGCGCAGCGAGGACTGTGAAATTAGTCAGTTTGTGAGTGTCATGTGAGAGAGAAGAAACCCGTATTGAGCAGCGTGCTTTCATCAAAATGGCCGTTCTCCGAGGGAGAAATGCGATGGAATGTCACAGTGAATTAGTGGAAGCTCTTGGGAATAATTCCCTACCATACGTAGTATGCAACACGAGAGGACATTGCTAATGCTGTGCGCCAACAAGTGGCCTGATTCACACATGGTGCGGCAAATGCTGGGGCTGATGGTATTCACTGCCTCCCACACCGTTGGCAGCGTGTGGTGACAGTAGCAGGGGTCTACATTGAGGGCCCTTAGGCCAAGGTTTGGCAACTTTATGTGTACTATGTTGTAATTATTTTTCACCAAGAAGGCCATATTGCTCTGTATACTACAGTAATAGATTAGCGTGTTACGATATTTCAGCGCTATTCATTCTCCACACATGTAGTTAACATATTATCCTTTCGTCTGTATATGTCACATTTTCCAACCGGACTGGTATGTTCAAGAAAAAAAATAGTTGCCATGACTTTTGCCCCAACCCTCGTAAATAGAGACTTAAAAAAGTGACAATATAGTTATAGTGGTCTGTCATATAAAAGATCAATAGTACCAGTGGTCTACTAAATATAAAATTATAAATTTAATGATCCATGAAATTCTATAGTTTGGCGACCAGTGGAATAGAAGATTGAATACTCTTAAATTGAAATGGCATGTCCACCGGAATCATAGAAATGCAAGAAATGAGGGTAACTTCACCTTTCGAAAATACCATCGATTGTTACTTTTACGAAGTTGTTCACATTAAATTTTACAGCAGGCCACGAAGCGTTGCAAAGCTTTGACTGATTAATATTTCGCAACAGGATAATTGGTACGCAAATTTTCAACTTCAAATTTCAGAACGTGGGGCGGAGTTCTTGATAGATTGAGCAAATTAAAATATTCTGTTGGATAATTAGCCGTTTCATCTGCTTCCACAATAGCATCGACGGATTTGTACGTGACTGCCTCCCTTTTGAATATTAGACTCAATAATATTGTTAACTTCGTAGACGTCTTTGTTTTTTATCTCAAAAATAGTTCCAACGCTCAGCCAATAATTGCTCTAATTCAGGGGAGTGCAGACTTTTCCAGGGTGTGGTCTACTTCAAATTTTTTTCAATCTGTTGCGGTCCACCCAATGTCAGTGGCGCACTCAAGGAGAGGGGGGCACTGGACTGGACCGCCTCCCACAATTCTTGATTTTTTTTTACTGATTGATTTTATAATCCCATATATACAGTAGGATAAAAACATAATTAAGTAATTTTTATTAATATATTTTTTTATTTTTTAATTCTGAGTATAAATTTAGTAGTTTATTTTTTTACTGTTTTTTGTTCCCGGCAATCTACAAAATTAAAAAAAATATGTTTGGCTGCGTATTGTGATATGACACCAGAATGGTAGACTTTCAACCCTCGATCACTCCCCACCCCCCTTGACAAATTCTTGTGTGTGCCAATGCCCAGTTTTGTAGGTGTGGTGAGATAGTAAAAGGTCTACAAAATATATTCTAAATTAATAATAAATACGGAATATGTACTTACAGAACTAAAATAAAAAACTAGCACTTTTAAAACTGCGTTTAAAGCAAAACGTAAAATAAAAATATAATAATAATAGCAACAACTATAATAATAATATCAAATGATACATTTACTATCAAACAATTATTCAAAATACATAAAAAAAGAGATTTTTTTCTATAATTTATCTTAGTTGTTATCTAAATACTTTTATATAAAGTTATTTTTCGTTGTTATAGTCAGTAGAACACTTGTATAGTCTGCATACTTCAGTCAATCTTGAATGTTTCCGTTTATAATTACTAACCGCTAAAACAGCGTTTCTCAACCTGTGGGGCGTGATAACTTTACGAGGGGGGCGCGAGCATATCGAAAAGTCGAAAACAAAAGGTTATTTAAAAAAGTTATTAATTTACTGAAAGTAAATAAACAAAATACTTTTGAAAAAATATAAAATACACATTTACACTTTAACAATAAATACTAAGTTAAGAACGAGTTTGATAATTATCAGTGACCCCATGGATTTGTATTAACACTTATCTTGATAATTTGTACGGTTCATAATCAATCCCTTAACTGCCGAATAAAAGTTAGGGATTCGCTCCTCAATGCCACCTTTTCCACGTAGACGAGCGTATTTTGATGTTTTTTAGGGGGAGGCCGACACACTGTCGAAGTCATTTTATTGCATTCCAAAGCCTTCGGAATAATTTTATGGATAGCACTGCACAGAAAAGATCGTGCTTCGGAAAGACGTATATATACGTCCAAAAATTAATGTTTTGGGCTGAGTGAGACGTTTATATACGTCGGTGGCACGTAAGAGGTTACAGTCGTATTGTAGCTTTAGCGTCAAAGTATAGAATTATTGAATGCAATACATTGTTATTGTATGGAGGGGGTGCTCGATGAAAATGATGATTGAATAGTGGGTCGCGTATATTGAAAGTTTGAGAAGCACTGCGCTAAAATCTTTAGGCGGTCTTTCCAAAATGTCTCGGTGGTCCACTGGTCGATCGCAATCGACGTAATGCCCAAATTAGCTCTAATTCATTGTAATTTAAGAAGAAACTTTTCGAAAACTATGAAAAATTCAGTGACTATTATCAGTGCAATCGGAAACATAAAAACGCAAGGAAAAAATTGGAAATATAAAAGTATTAAATGTGTGGATCATGAATTGCAAACATTAAAGTGGAATAAAAAGATATTATTATAATTATTGTTGCCTTTACATCCATCAAATGACACTGTATTCTTTAAATCATGTTTTACCTGTCACAGGTATCTATAGCATAAATATATAAGTACACGCGCGTATTCGAATGCAATGTTGTCTCAAAACTTCAAAACAATCGGTGAAGAACTTTCTGAGATTTAAGGTATCCGACTATGTTCGAAACCATGATTTTGCAAAAGAGTATAAATGGATAATATTTATGATGTTTAGTGTCACTTAGATTAGCAAATGTATAAAAAATTGTTTAAAGAATAGTATTACAATAAAAAAATTATTTAAGTACAAAATTTTGACAAAAAATGAACATAGAATGACCCATTTTCAAAATATTTCCTTTTTGTAAAAAATGCTTTTATTATAATAATATTCTACCTGTATATATCTCAGACCTCTGTACAGAGAATAAACTAAACTTTTTGAGATATATAACTTAGAAGAGGGTTTCTCCATGTTTTACGACAACAGAGGGGAGAAATTTTAAGAAAAAAACGCCGATAATATATTATTTCAGTTGGTTGTAACTCTAAAAAATAATGTGAATTTTTCAAAAATCATAGTTGAGCCTCTGCACTATAAACAGGCAAAATGCAGATCTGTATATAGGTCTGAGCTATATGCAGGCAAAATATTATTATAATAGAAGCATTTTTCAGAAAAGGAGAACATTTTGAAAAAAGGTTATTCTAAGTTCATTTTTTGCCGAAATAATTTTTATAATTTTTATAACTCTTTTATTATTTTTATAATAAATATTTTTGTCAAAATGTCCTTAAAACAATTTTATAAATGTATCCTAATCTAAGCAACACTAAATATCATGAAAATTATCCATTTATGCGCTTTCTTAAAATCACGGTTCCGAACCTAGTCGGACACGTTAAGATATAAAATAAACGAATATTTACATTTTATTTACACATAAAAGTAATTAATATTACATTGGCAATCTTCATCTCATTTAAACAATTGTATAGAAATACTTGCTTTGTGCAATAAAACGCTTTCATATATTCTTTATTAGTCCTTCAACATGGACTAATCAGAGCATGAAATAAAATGCATTTAAAATTTTGCGACACTTTTCCCGGTACTTTTCCATTTGCTTTATTTTAAATGTTCTATAGATTATCTCACACGAACCCAATATACTTTTTTCTTCTTGTTATTCTGAGAAATAATCTGCACTTTTCAGATAATCCTATATATTGTCCTTAAAATGTGCCGAATACTTATTACTTCCTATAGGCTTTTAGATTGACAGTTACATTGTTAGGAATTGTATTAAATCCAGTTGTTAAGCTATCTACTTTTAATTAACGTCTCATGAACTTTGTAGAGCATGAATTGGCAATTCAACTCAAACCTATTTATTCACTCGTTCCATTTCATCAACATTCTTAAATGTCTTTGTATGTTGAGAACTGTATCCTTGTGTTTAATATATAGTGTTTGATTAGAATCTAAATCTAATATAAAAATTTAAAGCATTTAGTTAAAAGTCATTTCGCTGAGGCATTTTTATTAAAAATAAAGTTGGGAATCTCTATAATAACTCTGGGTGTAAAATGATAAGAATATAATTAAAAATGATATTTTCTTAAATATTTTTAAGGTAATGAGATAGATATCTCTTAAAATAAAATATTTTTAAAAGCAAAAAGGAAAATTTACTTGAATAATTTTTCACTACACAATTTACATGCTACCATATTAAAGAGTTAAAAAGCAAAACAACAATTGCAACAAACATCCTTTTTTCCATCTTAGATTTTTCCCTTATATAATTTTTTTGAAAATGGATTGAAGATTGTTTCAAAAGACCGAAAGTTTGTTCAAAATTTTATTAAGAAAATGACCTTAAAGCTCCTGTTAAAAATTATGATGTTTCAGTTATATAATGCAGTAAGCGTGTGAACACGTATCACCTGTTACGAATCTTGTATAGAGAATTAAAAAAAGCATCAAGGTATTTCTTAAGCATTTTTGATTGACTTTATAGGAAATTGTCATTATATGTTTAAATGCATTGATGAATTAGACTTAGAATTACATAATTAATATTGAAAAAGACCGTTATATGTGTCATATTTGCTAGGATCTAAGAAACTATAACAGCTAAATAGATGACTAAGTAATTACTGTTTCAAAGTGAAAAAAATCATCTTTTAATAATTAGTAAGAAGAATAAAGTGAAGGGGAATGTCAAAAGTAAGATGTTTTAATCTGAAATACATCTCTTATTCCAATGTTTCTCAAACAGTTGGGCACACCCCCTGGGGGCGCGAACATATTGAAAATAAAAGGTTTAAAAATATATTTTTTGGAATGAAGTAAAGCAAAATGCTTTCTGACATAATAAAAAAATACACATTTACACTGATATAATTTATTTTTATCATCTGGTGATCATCAAAAATAAAAGAATCCACTTCAAACGCTCATTAGCTATCTTTGATCCTATAACCAAACTAAAAAAATATTTTGTTTTCTTTGCTGTAATCCCACGATGAGATATTTTTATTACGTTTCTTTTAACCTAAAATATTACTTTAGCTGACCTTCGAACTTACTGGTATGGTTATCTCAGTCCTTTTTTTAGGGAAGTTGTAAATAATACATTTCTGTTTCGCCTTTTTCCCTGTGAAAGAGTTTTATGATATATGGATAATCATATTGAGCACTTTGAAGATTTTTTTGGCCAAAATTTATTTTTATGAGTATTCTGAAACATATAATTCATATTGAAAAACGTTTTACACAATTACTTTTTAGAACATGCAACATTTTTCCCATTAACAATTTTGTGGTTTTGATTAATGTGCTGTACGACTTATTATGGTTTATAAATGTAAATTAGCAGAATATTAAAAAATGGGCATCTGTGATCCCTATTAAGGAAGTTGAAACTGATCAAGCAATCGAAGAGCTTACTGAAATAATGCATATTAATCAAAAACATTAAAGTAAATATCAGAAAAGCGTTAGACTTGAAACATTTGAGTCGATTTGAAATTTTCAAATGCTACCTAAAGATATCTAGGAAGAAAACTATGAAGCCATGGTATAGTACTTCACCTTGTCAAAAAGATACAAGGAAGAAAAAGGTCAAAATGATATTTGCAGATCCTCAAACGACATCAAAACTACAAAAGCCGTGAACAAAATATGACAGTTTTGCTGGAAATCACGTTAATGTGTTGTTAGCGAAAAGTGTCTGTGATTTATGTCTTTTATTAAGGACACACTGATTTGGAACATTTTCTTTAAATTTATTGGATTTTTACTCAAATTTTCAAAGAAAAATTGAAAAGTCCTTGAAAGTAGGTAAGTATATTTTCCTTTAATTAAATTATTCACTGGAATTGTGATTTTTATCGTGTATAGTAAAAATAATTATAAAATAAATTATAGTTTTAAAACAAACTAAAAAACACGCTTTCATAGTGAATTAAACTAAAAAGTTAAAAAAAATAAATTATAAATATATATATTACTTAAAAGTAACATATACAAAATTTTATACTTATCTTGTTAATTTGTACGGTTTATAATTATGATCGTGTTGTACCTTTTGTGCCCCCCCCAAAAAGTGCATTATTATTACATTGAATACATCATTATTTTTAGGGGGGCACGGGATAAAAATTATAATTGAAAATTGTGTCGCCAGTAGTGAAAGTTTGAGAACCACTGCCTTATTCAAAATAATCTGATAATTAGAAAGAGAAAGTAGCAGGAAAAAAATAAAAAATGGGTTCACAGATTAAGAAACATTGTTCATTTTTAATGTTGTTGAAATAATCTCTTTTTGTTTAATTTAAACTTTTTATAGCAAAAAATAATTATATATATATATATAGATATCCTTTAATGTTAAAATCAGAAGGAAAAAAAAAAAAAAAAATGGGTTCAAAAATAAATATATAGATATCTCTTAAACTGTTTTAACATTAGAATACTGAATAAAATACTAAAGGAAGTTGAAAATTGAGTGCCTAAACTGATGACAAATAAATAGATTTTTTAAAGAAAGTTTCAGTTGATTTTTAAACACTTTTAATCTTTTTAAGGGGGTCACTTCACGAAAAATCCATGAACAAATCGATTTTTCAATTTTGATTCAGTTTAAATTTTGCTCTAGCTGAATTAGAAGTATTTTTAAATTTTTTTTTAAAAAATCTGTCAAACCCAAAAAAACCGCTGATTGCCACGCCCTCTTAAATCAAAACAAAAGACACGTGCTACTTTTCAGCCTTATCAAATGGTTTAAATTGATTAAAAGAATTTATTTTGATAAGCAATTCATCCAGGAAAGAAGTGAAGTGAATAGTTATAGATGTTTGTTTTTTTAAATGCAACGGATTTAAACAATAGTGTTTTTTTAAAACATTTACAAAGTGATAGTAACAAAAAACTTTTATATTTAAATATTTGATAAGTCAGACAATTTCAACATCAATAAATCAGCTTTAAAATCTAAGTTAGGTAAGTTTAATAAAGAGTAAACATTGTACTGTTCTTTTGTGCTTTGAAACAACATTAATTACATAAAAATTATTGTAAAAACTAAGATATCCTAGAAAATTTAATATGTCTTATTAAAATCAGGTTTACTAAAACAGTAGGATACAAAAAAAAGTGGACACAATAGAATTTTTTTATATGCTATGAGTCTATTTAAAAAAATGCAAAAATAGGAGTTATGCATTTTGTAAAAACTAAATAATGCCACAAAATGGCTTTATGCCGAAACAATATTTAAAATGGATAACCAAATGTACCAGTGGCTATCAATGGTTGGCTAAAAAAAAGCTATATATTTCTAAATGGTGTTGTTACGGCAGTTAGTTTGGAATGGGAAATTTTGATGCTAAAATATTATCGCAGAAATGTTCATGATTTTAACAGTGATTTGCATTGAAAATAGTAGGGGAATGGAAATTGAAAATATTTCATTACACAATTTATATACACAATATTTGGACTATATGGGAACTCTAAAGCATACAAAGAAGTTTTAAATCTAAAAGATATGTCAATATTGAACAAAAAGTGACTTAGGGCCTTAAAATCAAAATTAAAAATCTTAAAGACAAAAAATCTCTTCAAATGGCTTGACAGATTAAATAAATTGCAAATTTACTGTTCAAACAATATTTTAGCCATAAGGCAAGCTAAGACTATAATTTTTGATAAAAAGTTTGAATCTGAAATGGGATTGACTTGTGGTGTAGATATAATATGTCCATACTAGGTTACACATACAAGCACTAACTTACCTATTGTAATTGAACATAAACAAAATAAATTTAGATTTTGATTCAAAATATTAGAAATAATTTTTGGTGTATAATTCCAAAAACTGTATTTGTGCAATTTTTAAACACCTTTTACATCAACCCCTGAATTTCACAATGTCGAATTGCAAGTAGATCATCCGTGTATTTTTCATGCTAAATTAAAAACAAACGTAGGCAAGAAGATTTTCAGAAACTAGCAATCCAAGTTATAGTTCTGGTATGCATTAGTTAATAGTTTTTACTTTAAATCACATTTAAAATTTTGAAAAAATTAGAAACTTTGCACATATGTTAACACTATACAAATAAATATTTTAATGAGAGATTTTGTGAAAAAAATTATTCAAAAGTATTTATGGATTAAAATTACAAGAATTTTCAGTTTTAAAAATTTTTGTTACTCCACATTTAAATTTTTAAAAATGCTCACATTAAAATAATAAAAACAATACAATGAATACACACAAAAATTTTGATACCAGCCAATTTTTAAAAAATGTTCCTTAAACTTGGTCATTTTAACATTATAAAAATGCTAATAATTCAACTTTCTGATTTTTATGACCGGATTATCAAAGGCGTTTATCATTTTTTTTAAAAAAAAATTAGTGTTATCTTTTCGTTTCAGTTTTGCACTTAAATGAAGTTTATACAGAATTACAACTTATATGCTAATTTAAATTTTTAGGCATGAATTTATTATTTTTTTGTCGCATACATTATATTAGAGTGGAATTTTTATTGGAGATACATTCAAAATACTCTCTATACATAAAGCCGCGTACTTTTCTTTTCACATCTAAGGGAAACTTTTTTAAATTGAGTTCTATGAAAAAATAATTTGTCATAATGACTAATGTACGACATAACATTACTTTAAATTTTAGTATTTAATCACAAAACACATTATTAAAAAAGCCAATGGCTTAGAAATTTACTAAATAAGATAATATAAGCTATAACCATTGAAAGTACATTTTACTCTTGGTCTTACCATCTCTTTCCTTCGTGTCTTTTTAATAATCAGCATATATGTCAGTGCTTCTCAAACTTTCAATACTGGCGCCCCCCTTTTCAATCACAATTTTTATCGCGCCCCCTTATACATAATAATTTACTGAATGCAATTATAATGCACTTTTACGATAAAGCAACAATATTTATTATAAACCGTACAAATTCTTGACATAAGTATTAAATTTTGTATATGTTACTTTTAAGCAAAAACGGTTAAGTAATAGGATAATTACTAAGTTATTTTTCCTTTCTCTGATTTTTAAATTGGAACATATTACAAAATGCGGTGGTTGCTTAGAAGACAAAATATAGATATCAGCTAAATATAGAAAATGAACTCAGAGGGTCAATTTCTTATCTTAAAACTCCTTTCAAAAACTTTGCTCTGTAAGACAAGCCCATGGAAGTAGCTAATAATTATTAAACTTGTTCTTAATTTAGTATTAATTAATTAGTCATAAAATACTCTGCGCACCACTCATACATTAAAAGCAGTGTTTCTCAAACTTTCAATACTGGCGACCCAATTTTCAATCATAATTTTTGTCTGTAATTTTTGTACAACAATAATGTATTTACTGCAATAAAAATGCACTTTGAGAGAGAGACGCTAAAGTTACAATACGATCTTAATTATAAACCGTACAAATTAATACGATAAGTATATTAAATTTTGTGTATATGTAACTTTTAAATAATATATATTTTAAGAAAATTACTTAAAAATATATATTACTTAGAATTATGTTATTTTTCTTTCTCTAATTTTTAAATTGGAACAGATCGCAAAATGATGTATTTAATTAAAGATTTATTTCCTTCAGCATTCATTTCTCAAAGTACAAATGTCATTAGAAAAATAGTCTAGTCAATGTCGCTCTCTATCATATCCATCACATCTGGCATTATAGGGTACGTTTGCGTGAGTCTGGGCAACCTATCGGACGTCTGCGCAAAACATGTAAAAATGCTTTTCCTCGTACAATTCCAGTCAGTTTGGGTCGACTCGATACTCCTATAGCTACCGAATCTAGCTTGAATGTACATTTTTTTTTTTTAATTTCCACGTTAATTGTAATTCACGGTAATTAAGTATTTACGGCAGTAGATTAAAACAATATCATACATACATTTTTAAGTCGTAAGCAAACATTCGACCATAATAAAGAATCAACAATTACACAGACGAACGAGCATGGTTCCGAAAAAAAATTAAATCAATGCGATCTTCTCAAAAATACTTAAATTTTGGATTTACCACTACTGAAGTAAATGATGAAAAAAAAGCCCCAGCTCGATACGTGTTAAAACTTACAAATCTGTAGAACAACATGTGAAAGTTGTTTTTAAAACATGTAAAATCATTTAGCTATGTTGGCAAAGAATTTTAAAAAGTATTTTCTGGATGAGGACAGCTTGGTAGCAAGTTACGAGGGATTGAAAATCTATTTCAAGATACTCCAGAAGGGCTCTCAACTTCCAAAGAAGAAA
The DNA here is from genome assembly GCA_019973935.1 of Trichonephila clavipes. Classification (NCBI taxonomy): domain Eukaryota; kingdom Metazoa; phylum Arthropoda; class Arachnida; order Araneae; family Nephilidae; genus Trichonephila; species Trichonephila clavipes. Next base: position 146,068 of record BMAU01016226.1, read on the forward strand.
TCTTCATAGATTTAACATCCAGTGAAAAATTAAAAGGCAATTTTGTAATAAATCGCTCTTTGAATTTGGGGTAGAGGTGGATGAGGAATTATCTGTACTGAAAACAAAAGCACTTCGTATACTATTACCATTTTCAACATCCTACCTTTTCAAACCGGATTTTCTGCAGTGGATGCTTTGAAGACAAAATATAGATCTCAGCTAAATGTAGAAAAATAACTCTTTAAGTGTCAATTTCTGATATTAAACCTTCCTTTGAAAAACTTTCCTCTACAAGACAAGCCCGTGGAACTCCCTAATTATTAAACTTGTTCTTAATTTAGTAATAAGATTGATTGATTGAATATTAACGTCGCACTGTTCAGCTGCACGAGGGCTTTTGACGACGGACCACGTAATTTTGAACCATGGTCAAGTGACGTGGATGACACCTGAGCTGGCACCCCTCTCTCCTAACTACCACACCACACCAACGGGAAAACGTTTCAACTCTCAACAGATTTAACGTGCATCGCTGCCCTACACGGCGGGACTTTAGTGGTACTGGGCTCGAACTCGTGACAAGGCAAGCCACAATCCGATACCCATACCACTCGGCTACCGCGGCCAAATTCAGTAATAAGAAATTATTTATAAAATACCTTCTTCAGTACTGATACATCAAACGTATACTGGCTGAAACAACGACTCTTCGCACAAGTTCATTTTTTAAAAAATAAAACATTATTCTTGATATAATAGCTGAACTGTAAGGAGAGTAAAACTGTGTGCATGACATTGTATACAAAAATGTAAAATGATTTTTTTTTTTAGATAAATGCTATAATTGTAAATAACTGTTTAAAAGAACTGTAATTTTAAACCTCACACAATTAGCATTTAGAATTAATGTTAAATTATGAAAAGAATATAAAATTCCGATGAAGAATAATTGTGTTACTTTTTAACATTTAAAGCAAGAAAACCTTCAAAATGTTTTAACCCGGGAGCAGGCGCGTACTCGATACTAACATTAATGGTAGTGCAGGGGGACTCAGTCACCCCAATCATTTGTTTAGAATTATTTTTACTGTACACGATACAAATCGGAATTCTAGTGAATATTTTAATTTATAGAAAGTATACTTACCTTCTTTCAAGGACTATTCAATTCTTTGATGATTTGAGAAAAATCCAATAAAACTGAACTAAAATGATTCAGAAATACAAGACCATAATAAAAAGGACGCAAATCAGACACTTTTCAATTATCCTACAGAAATGTTAAACCAATCAATTCTTTTCCAAATATCGCAAAACTCAATTATTTAAAATTTCCTAAGCAAAAAGCAAACGCATAAAAGATGGGAGGGAACTAATATTGATAATAACCATACCATAAGATTGAAGGTCAATCAAATTATTAGCAAACGTACTATGCAGCCTGGCTGAAAAGTGAATCATGACTTCATTTTCTTTTCTACAACTAATGTACAGTATTTCAATAATAGTTACAGTGGTGAATTGTTTATCTTCTTAGAATTTTTCTCAGGGTCTGGGTTTCGTTTTTTTCTTTTAACGAGTAATATTTTATGTTAAAACGTAATTAAAAAAAATCTCTCATTGAGGAAATACAGCAAATGAAACAAAATGTTTTTTTTTCTTTAATTTGGTTTTGGGATCAAAGATAGCTATTTGATGACGGAAAAAAGCCAGATAATAAACATAAATTATGTCAGTGTTGTTGTGTGTATTTTTTTTATTATGGAAGAAAGCATTTTGTTTTACTTCTTTTTCCGGTTATTTTTTTTAAAAAAAATCTTTAAATTTTCGATACGCTCGCGCCCCCTCCCTTGTAGGGTCATCGCGCCCCCCCCCAGGGGGGCGCGCCCCCCACTTTGAGAAACACTGATATATGTATTTCTAAAGAAAGTAAGTGAGAATTTTAATTGTTTTTCTGGTCATTATCCCTATAAAGAATTCTTCCTTCCCTTCAAGCGTAAAGTATTTTAGTTTTACATGTAAAGCGCTTTCGAAAGCAAACCTCATTATTATTTATACCTCACAGTTTAATTACTTGTAAAATCTAATTATGCATTTTTAAAGCGCGTAACGAATTCCTTTAAAAGAAGCGAAGCGAAAAATTTTCAAAATCCAAATATGTGTTCAGAGAACTACAACAAATATCTTCTACCTGGAAAAGTACACTCGTTTTCCCGAACTACAAAGATTCATAAGCATTCGTAAATGATTTCAAAGGTAATTTCACGTTTTCCTTAATTGTGGTTTGTTGCAACTATTCATTCCTCGTGAAGTTTTGAGAAAGTAGGTTTCATAGTAACACTATATCATGATATGAAACGTTTTAATAATGAAAGGGAAAAAAGATTTCTTTACAGCCGAGATACCATTCTAACAATAATTGACAAACACAAAATCTATTATTGCTATTTTATTAACTTAAGCCTGTGGTAACCTCGATAAGCAAGCTAGGTATTGCTAATTTAATTTTTTTGCAACACAGATATTATGCAAGATAAAATTAAGAATCGTTTGATCTTATTTTTAGTAAATTTGAGAAATGAAATATATTGACCCGAGTTATTAAAATGAGAGAGAGAGAAACTTTCTTTAACTTGTGAAACCAATGTTCTATAAGGAAGTGAAATTGTGCGTGCGCGCTAGGGAAGGGTGTGAAGACCTTAAGGTTGTGTTTCATATGGTATATAAAACATAACCAATGTCTTACAAACTTCATGTAAAAATAATTATTGCATCATTTCTATTCTTGGGAACAAAGTAGAATTTTTATTTCAGATTTCTATCTTCCTAAATAATCAAATTCAGAATTTCGGTGAGCTACAAAATATAAATATGTAATTACCGAAGAACTCTTTACTATCTTCAAGACCTTAAAAGTGAAAAATTCGCAGAAATGATAAAGATTGCCTTTTCTGGAAATTTTTTCGAAAAAAAATCAAAAGTTATTTTTTAGCTACATGTACAGGGTTCTTGATCTTTCTTTCTTCCCTTTTAAATAATTATTACGAAATATACAATTTAGATTTATTCTTAAAAAAAAGGGAGAGATCTTATAGATTCTTACCCTTCCAATTTTTCCTTCCCTGTATGCTAGGGAAAATAAATGAGAAAATGATTTATTTATACAGATTAATGTGGATACTCCTTTCTCAATAATAAATACAATCCCTAATTCCGTTTTCGGGAGTTGAAATTTAGCAAACATAGATAGATCAACTGATTACAAAAATAAAAAACCATATTAAATCATTACAACTCCTTTGTTACATTATATTGGTGTTCGATAACTTAATTTAGTCAGTCTTCATCAGTTTTAATATCACTTGAAGATAACAAATATTATTTGATTTCAGAATATACGTTTATAAAAATAGCTGTATATAAATAATTATTTAAATATTGAATACAAAAACCGAAGAAACTTTAATAGTTCAATGAAAGGTTTTGCCACAGATTTTTTTTCTTTTTCATTTCTTTACTAAGTGCATTAAATTACTTTAGAAAATGAATCAAATAGACGTAATTATTAGCATCTTATATAGTATAATGATAGAAAACACAATATAGAAAACACAAACAGAAAACACAATATAGATGTTACTAATAACAATCGTAAAATTATTAATACGTTATTACCGTTGCTTAATTCAACAAACTATATATAAAAATACTTCAAAGAAATTAGTACTTTAAGTGCCTGATTTTCATTCAATGCAGAAAGAACTGGGAATTTTTTAATCATAAAATCGAGCAAAATCTATTTTTTTACAGGACAGTGTGACACGGAATATAAAACATTTCTGAATTTATTGATTACTCACTCTGACTGATGAGGGAGATTTGAGAAGGTTTTTGCACTCCTAGATACCCTCCAATTTTGATAGGAATTCCTAGTAAAATCTCAAAAAGATTCTTATATGGATGTAGAAAGTTTGTTCTAGGGAGATTGATACCAAATTCCTCCTCATAACAGTTTTTCAGGAAGAATCTCCTGATCGGATTCACGATATGTATGCTCTGGAAGCATATTCTTAAGAAATATTTCAGAACATATTGCGTAGTACTACTGATATATAAAATAAAAGCAATAATAAGAAAAAGATATATCGAATGGTATAGTTTCGTAAAGTAGGATTTAACTTCTTTTATTCGTGAGACTCTTATTAATTTACAGTCAGGAATATTTCTTATAACAAAGAGGCTTATTTTTATACATGTAAAACTGTGCTATTATAAAATAAACATTTTTGTATATAAAAATAATTTTGCAAGTAAATACACATCAATAAACTCTTAACTGCGTTATATTACACTGCTCAAAACAATTAGGGGAGCAAGCAAAAAAGTGAAGAAAACCGTGTGAGACAGTCACGTATTGGCATACAATGCATAGTACACGCGTATTAATGCGCAATACAGAAAAAAGGCGTAAAAAATTTTGGAATTAAGCTTTAATTCTTTGAAAAATATGGAAAAAACATGAAAAGATGATTTAGGGCAACAATTTGGTTACATGTAAACGATAAAAAAAGGTACTGTTTAGACATGATGCATGAGTTTTAATAGGGCGTGTGGTCTCCTCGAACAGCTAAGACTGCTGCACACCTGTTTGTCATGGATGCGATGAGGTTATCGATCAGACTTTGGGAATACTGTTTCACTCCTCAAGAAGTGAAATCTCCAAGTCTCGGACAGTAGCAGGCGGCCTTGGTCGCGCAGCAATGCGTCATCCGAGCATATCCCAAACATGCTCGATTGGATTCAGGTCAGGAGAGCACGCTGGCAATCCCATACGCTGTATTGTTTCAGCTTCAAGCATGTTCTCCACTAGACGAGCTCTATGCGGTCGGGCATTATCATCCTGGAAAACAAAGGAATCTCCAATGGCTCCAGCATAAGGGATGACATGAGGTCGAAGTATCTCGTCTGCATACCTTCGGCCCGTCAAAGTGCCATTCCGAATGATATGCAGGTCTGTACATTCGCCTATGCTGATCCACCCCATACCATCCAACCAGCTCTTCTGTATTGTGACCTTTCACGGACGAATGCGGGGTTATTTCGAATGCCCCTGTCCCTCCATACAAGAACACGTCGGGTGTCACATTCTAGACTGAATAGGGACTCGTCTGTAAACAGCACTTGGCTTCAATCATGTTGCTCCCAATCTCGATGTTCAGCAGCCCATCTTCTTTGGGCTGCACGGGGGCGTGGGGTCAACGGAATGCAGACCATTGGCCTACGTGCATAGAGCCCTCCCTCATGAAGCCGATTACGTACTGTTTGGCTGGACACCTTTCGTCCTGTTGCCAAGAACAACTGTCTTTGCAGCTGCGTAGCATTCTCTGTTCTGTTTCGACGGGCTGTTAACTGTATATACCGGTCATCAGTTGATGTAGTGGCGCGTGGCCGACCTGCCCCGGTCGACGTCTAACATTTCCTGTTTCTTGGAATCGATTCCACAGCCTTGCAACAACACTTCTGGCGACTCCAACAGCGTCCGCGACACACGTTTTGTTTGCCCGGATTCCAGTCTGCCTATAACACGCCATGCCATGGATTCCGGTAAATCACGTTGTTGTGACATTCTCAAGTAACCTTGTCTCAAAAAAAAAAAAAATACTGCGCAATCGAATTTCACAGTTACGGCAATAAAACAGACGTTTCTGCAACATCCCGATTTCTGCCCTTATCTCCTTTTTCTGGTTTTTGACGTCATGAACTTTGTTTGCATATAAAGTTTTCTTCTTCCATTTCATGGTAGGCTTTACATTATGGATGATTCATTTTATGTTACTTATTGGTATATATCTTTGCTTACTTTTGTTAAAATCATGGGCTCCCCTAATTGTTTTGAGCAGTGTATTTAATTTTTTTAGATATAAAAAGTATATTTATTCCTTTTCACTAAATCACTATTTTTAGCGATTCATAAAAATAACATTGTTTGCGTAAAACCTTTCTAAGTGCAATTTTTATTACAATACGTGAGACATTTCATAGGATACAATATAAATTAAAAATAATATCCACTTATGTTTAGTTAAATTAACTAAATTTATAATTAAACATATTTTATTAACAAGAGGGATGAACACAAAACAAGGAAATAGAAGGAATGAATGAATGTTGAAATTAAGATTTTCCACAAGAGAAATAATTACAAAAATAAAGTTTCAAAAATAATTAGAATAAGAAAAACAAAGACAAAAACAAAAATCTTACCTATATATCTACTTACCCAGTAGTTCTCAAACTGTTGGGCGCGAGAATATGGAAAAGTCGAAATAAAAGATTATTTAAAAAAAGTTATCAATTCACTGAAAAGAAGCAAAACAAAATACATTCTGACACATTTATACTGATATGATATACTTACAAATGTATCAGTACTACACAATATGTTTGATAATTAATTTATTCATGCTAAGTTAAGAACAGATGGGCAATATACTAAATTATATATAAAATTTAATACTATCTTGTTAATTTGGGCAGTTTATAATTAGAGTCGTATTGTAGCCTTGCGTCATAGCAGATTATTATTACATTTTATACGTTGTTATTGTACGGAAGGGGGAAGGCGCAATGAAAATTATGAAGGAGGCAAGAGTCGCAAGTATTGAAAGTATGTGAGAAGCACTGTGCCAACCAATAAATGTATAAGATTTTTTGACCACTACTGCGAACTCGCGGCTTGATCAGACGTATTTGAAGCAAAGAAATAAAAAACAAATGCCCAGATGTAATCAGAAACTAAATCATTCTTTCTTTTTTTAAAAAAATTTAGAACATATATACGTGGGAAATTTCCACGTGAACATTCATTACAGGGTGCTGGCAACGCAGCCACCAGTGAATTAACGAGGGAGATGGGGAATTCAGCGAGCGGACTTTAGACGCGAAGGTCGAAGATCCGGGGCTCAGAAAAAGAGCGACGAGAACAGTGGCCGAGTAGGGACTCACCACCCGTTGTTCACAAGAGAGACGCGTAGGTCACTCTCAAAACTATCAGGAACATTAAGTGTCATCAATTGTACTAGAACTGTCGTTAAGAGTCAGAGGTGTTTAATCGAATTGTAAATATTTTATTATATGTGCAAACGTCCGTCGTAGAGAGTAGAACTGAATCTCTTGTCCAACATTAAACGTTAGTTCAGCAAAAAACGAGTGTAATCACTGAATACCCCTGGAACTGAGCATTAATCCTACATATATATACCCATACAAAACAAAATTATAATTTCATCTTAAAGTAGGAAAACACTTAAATGCAATAATATTCCTAAATTATTTGGAATCTAAATTGTAATAACTTTTTATCTAATCAGGACCTTAGGTGCAAGAATTGGAAACATTATAAATGAAAAAAAATACTAGATTTGCGTCATTTTATTAATCGTAATTTGCTTCCAATCTTTCATTAAAGCTTATTTCACTATTCAGCTGCAAAATTCTCACTAATAATCTACCGTTCACGTACTAAACCTCCCGAAACTATTCGCTGAATCAATCTAAAAGCTCTTAAACAACTTATTTTCCACTTAAAATCTCTTCCGAACTTTCTTGATTAGATTCAAGATTTATGTGACGAAATGAGTTTAGATTCGTAATAGAACATTAATTTAAAGCTGTTCGCTATGTACATATTTAATATAAGTGTATCCTTGTCTTCTAACTCACGACTTTTAAACGGTGATTTTTAAGATTAAGTTTTCTACATTAAATCTTAGAAAAATAGATGACTTTTTTTCAGTTATTACTTTAAAAAAATCTCTCGCAGAAATACCATTTACATTTTTGAAGTCTGTTAAATTAATTATTATCTCTAGCTCCTTATAATATATATCTAAGTAAATTATGGATTTTTTCTTAAAAGCTTAAAGACGAAAATGAAGTTTCATTTTAAGACATTGAACGCAACAAATAAGATAAGAGCTTTGGTTTTCAGTGGAAAAATTCATCACAGTAACTTATAAGTGTATTTTAAAACTTTTTCAATTGAAGTTAAGAATAAATAAAAACTTTATTTCCCCAGGTAAGGCAGGAAAAATTTAATTTGACTAGTCACAACGAATTTGGGAATAACTCCTTATGTGAATTTAATAAAATAATCTAGATGAATGCGTGTGTGTTAGACTTCAAAAAATAAAGAAATCAATTCGCATATTATAAAGGTATATTTAAATAATTAGCATACATGGTGTGATGCTTAAATAAATCCTTTATCATAATTTATATTATTTTTTTCAACACTTGTTTGATAAGGTGCTCGTGATCGTATAGAAGTCTAGATAAGAAAATATAGACATCCATTTTATATTTATGCACACAAGCTCTAGCATGTATATATAGGTTGAAATTCCAATGAATGAGGTTATACGTTAGAACATTGGTTTAAAGCTAAGTTTTATTTTAACTATTTAACATTTCACTTTAAAACACTCATGTAGCATTGGTATTCGACATTTTTGTAGTATATTTAGGAGCACAGTTTGCAACCACCAATGATTTTCTTTCTATTTTCAAAATTTATTTTGTATCAAGGAACGTATCACAATGTACTCTACTTATATGTACTACACCAGGGGTTGGCAACATTGCTGTGTGCCTAACCAATCTACCTATATGATTCAGGGTGTCGCACAGTAGGAATATTTGAAGCAATTTGCTTCTCATAGAAATACATGCAAAGTTAGGGGATAAAGGTCAAGAATACATATTTAAAGTTTTATTTTACATTAAGAAATGCATTATTTAAAGACATTTATTAACATAAAAATATAAATAAAATTTAACTGCTCCTTCAATATAAATAGTAAATTGAAAATGTACATATATTTTGTTTTTTGTTTCCTTTAAACTTAATTATTAAAATAAGAAATTAACAACACACGCACAAAATATAAGTATGCTTTCACTATACTTAAATATTTTATTGCGAACCTTTTGTCCCGACCCCTCTATATTTTATATCACAGTATCAAGAGTATAATTTGTTTATTTATTATTTGACACATTTCTGAATGTTCAATTGAGTCCACAAAAGTTTGTTTTCTCATATGAAACTATTTTTCGTATGAGAAAATATTTATTCACATAATGAAGCCTAAAGCGGATAGCAGAGCACATGCAACTTTGTCTTTAAACACTTAAATCTCTCAAGAAATGGAATCCAACAACTTAAAATACCTGTTTATTTACCCTCTTAGAGTTGTTTTCCAGATTTTTTAATAATTCCGTACATATTCATTTCTGTAGCTTTAAAGATGTTTGTTCAATAAGCTTCATTTCAAAATTATCAACTTTACTCAAAAATTGACCAGCTTGTAGAGAGGTTCATAGTGCCACTAAGAATTATACCGCGTGCCCATAGTTTGCGGATCCCTGTTCTACACTTATAGTTTTGTTCAGTTATTATACCTTTTGTCAGTTTTAATACTTTGATGATTTGATGACATTTTTTTAATAATTATTGATATCCGAGATTTTACATCATTCCAAGTCAAATTCTTCCTTATTACAAATTAAAAACAACGAAAAAGCAATTCAAATCACACCATAGTCATTTGGTTAATGTTTATAATAGAGAAGTTCTTCCTCAAGAGAGAGAGTAGTTGGAGCATTCTATAACAAGGTTGTTCAAAAAAATTAACTCTTCAAAAAAAGTTATTTAAAATGAATTTATTTTTCTGGTTTCAATATATAATGAAACAAATATGTACCACATCTTTATATTTGAAGTATAATTCTGTTTTAGAGCAATTTAAACATATTTATTTTTGAGAAACGTTAATTTTTGTAACATAATATTTGAAACATGATGAATAAGTTTGCATTGAACTAAAAAGGAGGATTCTAGGACAACTGATTGAAAAAAAACTGTAGCCAAAAAGTATTTAGTAAGTAGTGTTGTTTATGTTGCAATGCATTTTATTTTACTTTTATTCCTAAGGGACAATAACTTTCGAAGAATCGAACACATGCGTTAGCATAACAACAAAAGAGAAACAAAAAGGGAACGTAGTAATCAAGCAACTAACCTCTTTTCCTTTTGTAATTGAAACAATGTTATTAGCAGTTTTTTCTGAGGAAGAAATGATTTCTTAATGTGTAAAAAACACTCTCAGTAATATAGATATTAATAATCCGGACTGTTATGTCAATTTAACTGATTGCTGAATATTTTTGGTTTAAATTGTTGCAATTTTTTGAAATCGATATATATAATATTAAGGATTCAGCTTCCTGAAATGTACTAGGTCTGCAATGGTAAAACACAAATTCGCAGCCCATTAGAAATAAAAAATATTTTATATTAAAGATTATATTTTAAAGTTTATATATGTTTTAAAATACATATATAGTCAGACCTCGATTTAACGAATCCATATTTATCGAATTTCCCGATTTAACGAATTTTTCTCTGTACCCAAGTAAAAAGAAGGTAGAAATCCCTATTGAACTAATAACAAACCCCGAATTAAGGAATTATTTCAACAGAGCTGGAAAAATTTTATTATTAGGTATTATTAGAAAAAATTGGATTTCTTTTTCAAATAGCATATCCTTTTTGCCCAGAACATTAAAAAGACTTTTCTTGCGAGCAGCAAATTTCAACAGGAAAGGATACTATCAGAATCAATAGACTTTCCAGGTGCAAAAGTGTTATGAGCGTAATCTATCGTGTGAGTTTTGAATTGGATAGAAAATTTCTTCCTTATATCAACCCACTGAACAATGTACGGGATATTTTAAGATTTTAACGATTACGTTACATTTGATTACGTTACATTGTCTGTGCAACTGAAGTTGAGGAAAGTTGATTTGTCGGAGCCATTGAATAGCAATTCTGATGCAGAAATAGATAATGAAGCTATTATCAAAACTGTAATATTTGTAAAGCTTTATATTGTTTGGAAACTGTGAAAACATACCTCTTGAAGCGGACATAAGTATATATAACGCAGTATTTTTTTCTCTACATAAAGTTGAAAAAGAATTCTTTTGAGTCAGGAATCAAAAAAAATATATCAAACATTTATTAGTCAGTATTTCAAAATTTCTATGTTACAAAGGCGTAGTAACTCACTAACAGTATTATTAGTTGTTGAATAAATAAAAAATGTGTAATTTTAAAACTATGGATAATTTTGTGTAGTTGCTTATAGAATTTTTAAAAGATAAGAACAAAACATTTGGGACCTGGCAGTAATTTCTCCCACCTCTTAAAGTAAACACGTAGGTAAATCAAAAATTAATTATTATGTAAGTACCCTGAAGGTAGTTTCTTAAACGAAAAATGAATTAGATAATTGAATTGATTTGTTCTTGGAAATGTATGGGATATCTAACAATCTCAAGTGCGATATTTTTACTTATTCCTGAATTCAATGAAGAGGAAACCAATCTTTTAAAAATAATTTTTTAATACATTTAAAATACAAATCCAATTCCTATTTTAAGCATCTCCTTAATATTCTGAAAACAAAACCTTTTTTTCATGTATTCTTCCTAGTCCGTTTCCTTCAAGCAATGATAAAATATGTTTGCCTTCTTTGCAATATTAAATTAAGCGTTCGCTACCTAATTAATGCCTACATTAATGTGTTTGGGAAAATTAAATTAATTTAGAGAATTACGAGAATATTTGTACGTTTCGTGTGAATGCCACATGTTAGAAAAAATCTGCAGAAAATTAGGAAGATAAAGGCTGGTAATTTCTTAGATAAACTCAATGTTACTATGGGAAAGGATACAACTGTAATACATACACTCGTAAGCGCATAGTAATTTTTGAATGCGACAGTCACTAATTTTTCTTCTTAGTTCTCAAAAGCAAAGTTACTTTTTGATATTTTCCCCGAAGGGAAAGCTCAATTTTATTCTTGAATTGAGTAAATGTTAAAATTGAAAATTCATTATGAGGAGCCAAGAAATAAACATATGGTACTTACATATTATACCACAGATCCATTTCACAAAATCAAAAGTCGTTGCCAATTGCCGCGATGTACAGCCAATATTGGAAACAGTTCCTGCGTATGTTCCAACACAGTAATAATAATAACAGAATTAGGTGACATTTTGTGAAATGGGAATTACTTCGGATTTGACGAAATTTGTCGACGGTATATGTAAGTAGCAAAAAAGGGATAATAGCTTTTATAGCCACAAAACCCATAATTGAAACTGAAGCAAAAATTTTTATTCGGATATCCAACAATATATTTTATCGGATAGCATACTTTGGATTTATTACAATGGACTAAATTCATGTGACGTCATAGCCACATGATAACTGAGACACGTGTTTTCGGTCAATCAGTTCATAAATTAATGTGACGTCATAATTATATCATAAATATAATCACGCTTTTCCAGCCAATTAGTTCATGTGCTTCACTGTTGCCAAATTTCGCTTTTAGCAGAAACTTTCTTTTAGAAAGTACATAATAGTCAACGATATAAAAACGCATATAGTTAAACAAAATGCATTTAAGTATTCGTATAATATAAGTATTTTTTTTTTAATTTTGAAAACTGTTTGAAGAATTTTAACACGTGAAATACTTACCCAATCATCTAATTTTATATGTTATCTTACATGTTGAACAAATAGTATGTAAATTTTTAATAAATGGGAAACACGTGATTGCCGTTATCATGTGACCATCATAAATTTAGTCCATTGGCTTTCCTTTTGAAAGCGGCAATGATCTTCAAAATTTCGAATTATGACCACATGGCATCTGAGTAATATTTTCAACTACTTACAACCTCGTTCTAACGTTCTAAGCTCAAGTTCTATTTAACATTAATCGAAGTTTATTAATCAACAGAAAAATACATTTTGGAAATCGGGTCTCTTTTTCGCTATTTATCTTGAAAATCACTGACTGCTAGGTTTATTATCTGTATAAAATATATACATATATTAGAAAATATCATCACAATATAACGAATTAAATGGGTAGGCCACGTTGTCAGAATGGACGAAGACCTTTTCACTAAAAAAGTTTTCAATGCCCAACCAATTGGCACACGAAGAAAAGGCAGGCCAAATACAAGATGGAATGATGACCTAGAAAAATATCTCTTACATTTGAGATTTGAAAATTGGAGAATGTTTGCAGCAAAAAGGCTGGCCTGGAAAAGGCTTCTTAATAAAACCAAGGTCCATCCTGGTCTGTCGAGCCACTGAGGAAGGAAGAATTAGAAAATATCAATTATTGTCTTTTGAAGTATAAGAGGCTAAATTCATGACGATCACATGATTAAGACAAATACGTGCTATGTGCCCTCCATTAAATTCAAAACTGACATTAAACTAACATTTACTTGCTGTTCTATTCGTAAGAGGACAGGGCACGACTAACGAAATTCATTTCGGGTCGAGACTTAGTGTAATAGTAGTACATCTTTAGAGTGTTCAATACTCAATGTAACTCCGCCGAATGGCCAGTCAGTTCGGAGAAAATAGCCTCTGAAATTCATGCTTAGCTTTTATACAATTAAGTTTCTATTTCTTTCACCGGCCCAGTGGCTCGACTTGCAAGTAATCTGACTTCAATGCGGGAGGATCCGAGTTCGATTCATGCGAAAAAAATTTTCTTTAAATTCCTTTAATTATTTTTTTAAATTAAATAAATTTATTTATGAAAGTTTTATTAAATATTAAATGATATTTTTGTAATTATTTTGTATTTTTTAAAGTAAAAATAAATAAATAATTGTATTATTTAAAATTATTATTAAATAAAATTAAGTATTAAGTAATCTTAATTATTAAATAAAATTATGTAAAATTAATATTATATAAGTAAAATTAATTATTAATTAAAATTACTTAAAAGAATTATTAATTAAAATTACTTAAAAGAATTATTAATTAAAATTATTTACAAAAGTATTAGTAATTAAAATTATTTAGATGTATTATTATTTAAAAAATTTTAAAATATTTTAATTAAATTTATTTATTCATTAAAATTATTTATAATTAATATTAATTTAAAATAATTAATTATTAATAATTACAATTATTTGAATACATTTATTAAAATTATTTAAATACATTTTTTAAAATTAAATAAATTTATTTAAAAAGGACTTATTAAACATTTCATATAATTATAATATAATTAATTTAAAAATAATAATATATTTTATAAATTATTTTATATTTTATATAGAATATTTCATTTATAGTATATTGTATTTCACATTGTAAAACTATTCGTAAGTAATTCTTTCCAAAATATCATTTAATATTTATTAAACATTTTATTATAAATGTTATTTATATTTATGTAGAAATATATTTATTAAACATTATATAAATATTTATATAATTACAGTAATTTTACTTTATAAAATGAAAAATAATTACGTAGAATACCATTTAAAATTTAATAAACCTTTCGCAAATAAATTTATTTAATTTTAAAAAATAATTAAAGCAATTGAAAGAAAAAAAATATTTTCGCGGGATTCGAACATGGATCCTTCCGCATTGAAGGCAGACGACTTACCAATCGAGCCACTGAGCCGGTGATTGATATTGAAACTTAATTGTATAAAAGCTAAGCATGAATTTCAGACGCTATTTTCTCCAAATTGACTGGCCATCCGGTGGAGTTACATTGAGGATTGAACACCCTGAAGGAGTACTACTATTATACCAAGTCGCGACCAGAAATGAATTTCGTTAGTCGTGTTCTCTCCTTGGTATATAAACTTCCAAGTATTATGATTAGTAAAAATGTTTAAGATGTGCGTTATTACTGTAGACACATTACGTACTTTTTAAGAGAAAGTTTCTGCAAAGAGCAAAAGTTGGCAACAACGAAGCGCACCAACTGATTAGCTAGAAACAAATGATTGCATTTATCATGCGACTTTGGCATAGCGTGAGTTTTTGAGCTAATTAGCTAGAAACACGTGGTTGTCGCTGTCATGTTACTATGACATCACGTAAATTTAGGCCATTCGATTTTAAAAGCCCTATTTGACCAAGGATATGGGGAAAATATTCTTTAATTTATTAGCAACAAAGTATGTTATGAAGAATAATTCTAATAAATGTATATATGTAATCCAGACATACATTAAAAGATTCACAAAAATGGCTGAAATATGTAAGTATGGAATCGGGAAAATAACTGGAGAATTCTGAGGTTGTGCTACTCATGTGTGTTTAATAGAGTAGAGTCCATGTGAGAAAGAATATTTCTTGGGTATCGCAGAGTCATTAATCTCTTACTTTACCAAACAAGTTAAGTCCATTAAGAAGCAATTTCAGAGACTGGTGTAAGAATTTGTTCTATTTAGTTTGGGTAAATAGATTTGGTTTAGTTCCTCTAACTTCCCAAATTGCTTTAAGTCAGTGTTTCTCAAACTGTGGGTCACGCCCCACCCCCTAGGGGAATGTGATAATCCTACGAGGGGGTTGCGAGCATATTGAAAAGTTGCAAACAAAAGATTGTTTGAAAAATTATTAATGAACTGAAAGTAAACAAATAAATTCTGACATAATATTTTATTATCCTTAAAACTACAATATACTTATAAATATTTCAGTAGTGCACAATCTATTTTATAACTAATTTAACAATACTAAGATAAGGACAAGTTTAATAATCATCAGTGACCCCATGGTTTTGTCATGTATAAAATTATATGATAACATTAACACTTATCTTGATAATTTGTACGGTTTCTAATTAATCCCTTAACTGCCTTAAGTTTCGCGCTCCCCAATGCCACCGTTTTGCACGCATACAAACGTATGTGGGGTCTTGGGAGGAGAGGTGGAGACAGGGAATTAAAAAGAAAATCCTCTGAAATAAGTAAATCCTTCGCAAACACTGGCAAGGTCATTTTATTGTTTTCCAAGGCCTTCGAAATAATTTTATGGATAGCAGTTCACAGAAAAGATAGTACTTCGGAAAGACGTATATATACGACAGGGCAAAAAACACACTGATGAGCAAAACGTTTATATACGTCGGGGAGACAAGAGTCTAAAAATCGTATTGTAGGCTTAACATCAAAGTATAGTACTTCGGAAAGACGTATATATACGACAGGGCAAATAACACACTGCTGAGCAAAACGTTTATATACGTTGGGGAGACAAGAGTCTAAAAATCGTATTGTAGGCTTAACATCAAAGTATAGTACTTCGGAAAGACGTATATATTCGACAGGGCAAATAACACACTGCTGAGCAAAATGTTTATTAACGTCGACAGAGTCTAAAAAGACAGGCTTAACATCAAAAAATCGTATATATACGACAGGGCAAATTGCTGAGGCGTTTTAACATCAAAGTAGGCTTAACATCAAAGTATTAGTACTTCGGAAAGACGTATATATACGACAGGGCAAATAACACACTGCTGAGCAAAACGTTTATATACGTCGGGGAGACAAGAGTCTTAAAATCGTATTGTAGGCTTAACATCAAAGTATAATATTATTGAATTTATTGTATGGAAGGGGGGGCGATACAAATTATGATTGAATGTTGGGTCGCAAACATTAAAAGTTTGAGAAGCACTGGATGTAAGTACTTAACGAATTTGTAACTACGCGTCTTTGTTAATAATTTTGAGAGAGAAAAAACTAATTTTGCAGAATGGGTGATGTAAAAACCTTTCCCAATTCGAAATAATTGTGGTTATTATTCTAGAATCTATATATATAAGAATTATCTCATATATGATTAGGGCTACACTTTTATTCTTTATAATGTGTATGAGTAATATTTGCTTATTTAAGTACGTTTTCTTTTCATTGCTACGTGATGTGCTGCATAACGTAATAGCTGAGATGTTAAAACTGCAAATTATTAAACATGCCTACGGAATTTATTCCCTTAAATACGTCATTTTTAGTCAAAGATTTCGAGATCTATTGAATCGATTATAAGTTATGTGATGGCATAAATTAAGAATCATGATCACAAGTTTTGTAATGTGAAGTGTTTCATTTAGGCATTTGCATAAAGACCGGAGATTCTTATGTCGTATTAAATTCTTATTCGAGGTAAATGAGAAAATGAATTACTTTATTGAATATGACAAGCTATTTCTTGCTGAGGTATGAAGTGAATTTATTAACTGATAACCTTAATAAAACCAGCTTGTGAGCAAATATACTACGAAACAATTAATTTTAAGTTTTTCTTCCAACAAATTAAAATATGAATAATTTTAAGCAAAGTTTATTTAATTCAACGAAACAAAAATGTACTGGAAAAATATTTAATTAAATTAGACTCAACATGATTTAGCTTTACATAACATATTTTTAAGGAATACGAATCCTTACACTTGAAGCGTTGAATTAGTATAGTGTGGGTAAGGTTCTAAAATGAATTCCTACCGTGAATTCGGTTTCATCTGTGGATACTTCATCTCCTGAGGTAGAATTGCTTTGACAGCTTATTTGTCAAAACCGTTAATCTTCAAGTAGGATATGTAAAACATTTTAAAACTAATTATATGTGTTTATAACTTTTTAACCTAAGTTATTTAATTAAGTAAGCTGATGAATTTCTCGTAAATAATGTTTAGAGTTTGCAGCTCAGAGATTCAGGGACTTAATTTTTATCTGAATTATATTTTGAAATGTTTTTCTCATCAAAATTTCCTAAGAATTTAATTCTTAGAAAATTTATATACAAATATTTTTATAAAATATGTACACATAAATTTTTTGTGCAAATATTTTTTTTTTTGCATTGATAAATATATTGGAAAAAATAATCCAACAAAACACATTTAAAACTCTGAATTCTAGACCCTTAGACATTTTCAATTTTTTTTTCATTTAATAAATAAGGTACAGAAAATCATATCAGTATTCATATGGTCTCTAAAAAGAAGAATTTATTACAACAATATATCTTAACAGAATTTTCCAAACTCATTGTCTTATTAACAGACAGGAAGACGAGGTGAAGCATCCTTTGGGTAATGGTGGAAAGTTTCTGTTTACTAAAAGATTGCATACAAAAAGCATTAATAGACTTAAAAATACAGATAAAAAAATCACTAGATTTATCTCATGATATCCAAATTTTATTCGATATTATTACTATTCTCGTACCAGTAAAAATAACTGTTGAAGCATTCTGCTGACGAGTTAGCAATCTGTTTGCAGCAGATATAGCCATAAATTTTATGCTAAAAAAGCTTAAAAATACAAATAGTGTTATAAGTAAAAAATCATATCCCAGCTCTCGTTTCTCGTATGGGAGAATGTCGTACAAATCTAAGTGATTTACGCCAATGCTTACACTATCGTGTAAGCAACGTCTGGGGCAGTTTTTCAATGTCTTTTTTGCAGTTCATTCTTCAACTAAATACTGTAAATTAATAATGGACATGCTTCAAGGACTTGACGCTTCAAATATCACTGCGTTATTAACAGCTCATGAAACTGGATACTCTATTTAAAATGACGTAACACTTGAAATTGATTAACATTCTGATTCAATAACTGAATCAATTTGTACACAAATACCATTAAGCGTAGCAGAAGAACTAGATAAAGTTATCAAAGAAGGATATGCATTAATGCAGCCTGTTAGAGTTGAGACTGTTATCAAAAATTCAAACAGAAATGTCTTTCTTTGAAAATAGAGGGATATGTGATGATTACCAGGAAAGAATATATTCCTATTTAATGACGATAAAGCCTACTTTTGTAAAGTCTGAAAGAGTATTTTCTTCAACAGGATAATTCGTAACAAAAATTAGATGCCGTTTGAACAATGAAACGCTGGACAAGCTGTGTTTTTAAAAGTTTATTTACAGAAACGCAAGAAATGAATAAATGTTTTTAAGTTCTTTATGTACTATTTTTATTTGTTTTTTTATAATGAATTAAGTTTTGTATTTATTTGTTTCAATAAATAATAATATTTTACTGATTTTTTAATTATGTTTTTGTTTATATTATGTAATTTCAACTATGCTAATATGTAAGTATTTTTAGCAAATAGTCAAATCCTAATCGCCAGATTTGGATAATGTAATCTTGAAATCCAGTACTGAAAATATAACTCGGAATTGCAAACCTTTATAATTTTCCATCCCATAAATGTGTTGTTACTTCAACCCGAGGAAAAGAAGGACCTATAAAAAAGATTAAAAGATATTCGTCCAAATAAAGTTCAAATGGTGAACTATGGAGAACTGTATATGAACACAAATGTGATGTTCTAATCACGCAAGACTTGGTATAAAATTACACAGGGCTTAAAATTTCTATAATATCTCTTTATATTGAAGTTAAATCAAACCAACCAATGATTTTAAGCCTAAATTTATAACATCCATTAGAAAAAGCCTTTATTATACATTTTTTTAATATTTATTATTTGTATTGTTTTATCTTATGGTATTATTATTTACTTTTCGTATAACTCTTTTTTTCTCTTCAGTTTATACTTCTTTCTCTTTATTACTTCAAAGAAACATACCACTATATAAAATGAGTGCTACATGAATTATTTTTTTGACAAATTATTCAGCTATAACAAAAAAGTTTAGATAATAGAATGTAATAATCGGGATCCTCTGTATATTATTTTAAATACTACTCATATGTGAATTGATTATTTCATTACTCGAAGACAAAACTTTAAAGAAAAAGAAAATAATTCTTTATACTTCTATAATAAATTACTAAGCTTAATAATAAAAAAAATTCTCTTTCTCTCCCAATCGCTCAAATATCAAAATATTCTCTCTGAAACATAAATATATGAAATATTTAGAAATTTAAATTACTTTAAATTTATCATCAACTTTGTGACGGATCTATCCGCGTCCTTTCATTTATATAATCCTCTTGGGAAATCTTTGATCTATCAATTCGAGTTTATTCACAACCAAATCTCTGACCAAGAAAACTTGATTATGTAAATTAGGTCAGCTATATATAGTTTAGGTTTTCAAGCAAGAAGGAGAGAAAGTGAGGAGATAGATACAGTAGAGTGAGAGTAGGATAGATTGCTACTCATCATTTTTATTTAAATTTTATAGTACATTTAAGAATTTGGAGAAGTGTTAGAATTAAAGTGACGATTAGTCACTACAGTTTAATTAGTGATAAAATAATCTGGAAAGTAGATTGGAACTAGAATTAAGTTGGTTGGTATTTCATGTCTTCTCACCCTCGGCGTATCTCGTTATTAATCCACATATTGCTTAATTTGAGAACATCTCTTCTCATTGAAATTAGTTGAATTGTGTTGCTAATTGCATTGCTAACTGTGTGATAATCAATAAATAGATTGTTTTTGGATTAGGCTAGTTTTCCTTCCCTTCCTCTAAGATCTCTAGGCGAGAACGAGAGAATATCTCGTTCTTCACAACTTTGAGACACAGAACATTTTTAATACATTAGTTTTTAACTTGTTTAGCTTTTTTATCAACTTTTTACCGCAATTCAAAGATGAAAAGGAAAACAATTTCAAAATCTTCTTTAAATATATTTATGAATAGAAAAAGAAGCTAAAATTAACATATTTTTTTTTTTTTTATAAAAAAATATCTTGATAATAAAAATGTATATTCGAAGAAGTTTTGAAATAAATAATTGCGAACTTAAAACAAAAAAGGGAAAGGCTTAAATCATTGCGAAAAATATAAATTGTAATACGAAAAAAGATAACAAGTGAAATTTGTGGATGAAAAGAATTTCCATACAACAAATATTTCATTCTTTGGACAGTATATCGTGAAAGGCCTTAAATGTGGTAAGAAAAAGTATTTGTCTTTCTTCTTTTATACTGAAAAATAAACGTAATTTCTCCATGAAAATTTAACAAATTCAAACACCCAAATATAAACTAATTTATATATATATATATTTATATTTATATTTATATATATATATATACATACATATATATATATATATAATATATTATATATATATATATATATATATATATATATATACAGCTCAAAATAATTAAAGGATATTGCGGTTTTTTAGGTGGATCTTGTGGCTGGGAAACTTTTTAGCTGATTGATACATGGTCGACAGACGTAGTAGGTTATATGATAATAAATTACACATGTTTGGCAGAAAAAAATGCATTTTATTGCGCATTTGTGTACAAAAGGAAAAAAACACAATTTGTGAATATGAGAAAAAAAGAATAAGAAAAGGTGTTTTCTTCAAAGGAAATCATTTTCAGTAGGAGGTATGGTTTCCAAGGACGGCCAGCAACGTTGAGCACCTTTGAGGCATGGAGTCAATGAGGCTATTAATCACAAGTTGGGGTATTCTACCCTACTCTTTCAGAAGAGCTCTTTCCAGTTCTTGGAGAGTTTTGGGGGGTGGTTGGCTGCCAGCAACTCGTCTCCCTAATGCGTCCCAAACGTGCTCTATTGGATTCATGTCTGGAGAACACGCTGGCCATTCCATTCGTACGATTTCTTCCTCGAAAAAGAAATCATCCACCAGGTTAGCACGATGTGGGGGTGCCTGAGGTTATCGTCTATTAAAATGAAGTCATCTCCGATTGCTGCAGCGTAAGGGACTACAATAGGTCTGAGTATCTCATCCCTATATTGGCGAGTAGTCAGAGGTCCACCTCGAATGATGTAGAGGCCTGTGAGCCCGTCAATGGAGATGCCACCATACACCAACACTCCCCCACCGCCAAATCTGACACTTTCGTGCACAAACGCAGGATTATTCCTACTGCCACGGTCCCTCCAGATGAAAATACGCCTATTATCCGGATGAACAGAAAAACGAGACTTGTCAGAAAAAAGAACATTGCTCCATTCAATTCTCCTCCAGTTCACATGCTCTGTTGCCCACTCCCTGCGGTCGCAAAGATGCCTTGATGTTAGTCTAACACATACCATCGGTTGGCGAGCATACAAACCTACACAATGGAGCCGGTTTCGGACAGTCAGAGTTAAAACCGTGGTGCCAGTAGCCGAGCGAAGGTATTGTTTGAGAAGAGTAGCTTTCATATTTCGGTGTCTCCGAGCCGTTAACACTAAATAACGATCTTCATTGGGCGTTGTTGCCCGTCTACGACCTTGTCCCGATCTTCGGCCTGCACTTCCAGTCTCCAAAAAACGGTTCCAGATCCTGGAAATCACACTTTGTGACACTCCAATGGCTTGCGCTACTTCGGCTTGAGTTTGGCCCCCTTCTAACCTACCAACAACTCTCCAAGCTTCTGAATTGGTTAAATGACTTCGCTGAGACATCATACTCATCAAAACAAAGCCGTCCCTGAATGCCGATCATCCTTGTATTCATTTCAGTTGAAAGTCAAATTTCATTTGCTGCCGCTGAAGCGACGTTTTTGACGTCGAACTCAAAATTAGCATACTCCCCAGTTTGAAAATCAGAAAAATTGGCATTTGTGATTTTCTTCTTCCATTTTCGGCAAAAAAAATTTCGCTTATATCTTTATTTTATATAAAATTTACAATATCCTTTAATTGTTTTGAGCAGTGTATATATATATATATATATATATATATATATATATATATATATATATATATATATATATATATATATATATATATATATATATATATATATATATATATAAATGCATTATTTCTTTTTACAATTCACTTTTTGAGGTCTATACAGTTAGAGTTTTTTCAACTTTATCCGGAAGGTGGGATAAATTTTTATTTATTCAATCCACTTATCGTATAGAGATGAAAAATGCTGATTCTTTATCAGTTGATAACAGAACAGCACATTAACAGAACTGCGTTAGAAGCCCTCCTGTATTCCTACGTTAAGTGGATATCTCGTGATATTTCAATGTCATCATATTAAAACTGTAGATTCTTTCACTTTTTTGTGATTTTTCAACGTTAGTTACTTCTCTGAGAATATATATTCAACATCAAAAATACTGTATAACATTAAGGTTTTCTCACTTTAGAAAAGTTGGAATTATTCTTTAAAAGGTTTCAAAAATATTAAGAACTGCTTGTTAACTCTGCTAAAGTGCAAAACATTTTTTTTTTCAAAATACAGAAACACTTATTGTCCTTAAATACTTTTAAAAGGAAAACTTTATATAAAAATTTTCTTGTTCTGTTATTATTTTCGATATTTATAATACCAGATTGTTTGAAAAGAAGCTATTTTTAGTGTCTATTAAATCTCATAGAAAAGAGTGACATATGTCCCGCATTGAAAAATGGGAAGCAAAAAATGTAATCGGTGTAAAGCTTAAACACATGTGCGTACTTCTAAGTAATTAAACTGATTCGTATTCCCCAAGTTGTTTGAATTCAGGAGATCCTAAATGACTGTAGTGATTGCTATAACATATAAGCCAGAGACTTAAGCGACCAACGGTGACAAGTAGTTGATAGAATAGAAAGAGCCATCAGCATATTCTCATTGACTATGTAAATAGATATGTTGCTTCGCGTAAAGCCGCCAACGTTGGTAATGCATCCTTCTGATTTGAGTTTTTTTTTTTACTTTGCACTACAAGTACCATTTCAAAAAAAAAATCGCTTACTGTTTATTTATGTCTCTTTATTATCAATTTTTTTCATTTCCTGGGTATTTCTTGGTGTTGTATGTTCAATGCCATGATGTGTATATCACTATTTTGAATGTTTGCACATAGGCCGTGGTTAGCGCATCGGACTCCAGACCGGAATGCCTGGGTTCGATGCCCGATGCCGCCAAACACCCTCCGAGTACACAAGGAGTACGTGCTCCTTAAATCAGTGGGTCCGTAGTCTTGTGGGCTTAATCACGAGCGCAGGGACTGGAGAATATTTCCCACCCCTTCAGTCTACATGCAGAAATTGTGGAGGTGGAGATAGAGGTCGTGTTGCCATCTATCGTCCCTTCGGGGAATTTCGCCGAGCTAAATCGTACTGTCACCTGTATGGTGCTCAAGGCCAACGACAGGCGTACCTCTTACCCATGCCACGATGAATTTCGTGGGCCTCGATCTGACTAGGCCAGACAGGTGGCATTAGAAAACAACAAACAACATGTTTGCCCATATATAGTTAAACAAATTTTTTTTAAATATTTCCAGAGAGAGTTATATTAACGTCGAACTATAAAGCAACACGAAGGTTATTGGTGAAGGGCCATGTAATGTTAAGCTTAGGTCAAGAGACGAGAATGACACCTGAGTTGACACACATCCCTCTCCAACCTACCGCACCACGCCAACGGGAAGCTCTCATGATCTCAACGAATTGAAAATACATCAGCACATCTAAGCAAAAGGTCTTCATAGTGCACCAAGCCTTGAACCTGCGAAACTCTGGCCATGAGTTCATGACCATAGCCACAAGGCTACTGCGGCCTTCAAATCACTCCTGAAACCCAAATGAGAATTAACGTTAATTTTGTTTCCATTACAATTTGTATTTTTTTAAGCTCAATCAGTAAACATGATAATAAAAATTCCGCGCAAGCGATATTTTTACTTTGGAACAAATTTTTAATACCTTTAAGATATCCGACGACGTTCGGAACCGCGATTTTAGAAAAGCGCATAAATAGATATTTTTCATAATATTTAGTGTCACTCAGATTAGAATACATGCATAAAATTGTTTTAAGGACATTTTGACAAAAAAATTATTTAAATATAATATTTTGACAAAAAATTAACTTAGAATAATCTTTTTTCAAATGTTCTCCTTTTGTGAAAAATGGTTTTATTATAATAATATTGTGCCTGTAAATAGCTCAGACCTCTGTACAAAGGCTCAAGAAAATTTTTTGAAAAATTAAGCATTATTTTCAGAGTTACCAGCAATTAAAATAATTATTGACGTTTTTTTCTTAAAATTGCTCTCCCCTCTGTTGTCATGAAATATGAATAAACCCACTTCTAAGTTATATATTTCAAAAATTCTAATTGAGCCTCTGTAGAAAGGTCTGAGCTATATACAGGCAAAATATTATTATAATAGAAACATTTTTCACAAAAGGAGAACATTTGGAAAAAAAGATTATTATTCTAAGTTAATTTTTTGCCAAAATATTACATTTAAATAAAAATTTTTATCAAATTGTCCTTAAAACAATTTTACGCATGTATTCTAATCTGAGTGACATTAAACATCATGAAAAATATCCATTTATGCGCTTTTGCAAAATCACGGCTCCAAACATTGTCGGATACCTTAAACCTCTTTTAAATCTTAAGAGATGCATACTAATATCCACTCAACAATTAAAATTTTGTCAAATTGTCCTTAAAAAATTTTTATGCATGTATTCTAATCTGAGTGACACTAAACATCATGAAAATTATCCATTTATGCGCTTTTGCAAAATCACGGCTCCAAACGTAGTCGGATACCTTAAACCTCTTTTAAATCTTAAGAGATGCATACTAATATCCACTCAACAATTAAAATTTTGTCAAATTGTCCTTAAAACAATTTTATGCATGTATTCTAATCTGAGTGACACTAAACATCATGAAAATTATCCATTGATGCGCTTTTGCAAAATCACGGCTCCAAACGTAGTCGGATACCTTAAACCTCTTTTAAATCTTAAGAGATGCATACTAATATCCACTCAGCAATTAAAATTTTTATCACTTCCCAATTAATAATTCTAAACTTTAAAGAATGAAGCAGGGAACTGCAATATTATCATTGTTCATTTCTGAAGATTACATATAATTTCCTCCTCTTTTATTAAGATAAGGCCACCAATTGTTCATCTAATCATTATCCAACCCTACGTAATGAGGTGTTTGTTAATCTTAAACACGCGTGCATAATTCAAGGGGATTTTCATCACGCATTATTTAGTTCAGCCAGTACGCAATTTAAAATAGTTTAAAGTCTAATTACTGGTAGTTTCTAGTAAATGAATCCTGAGAAACTGATTCGAGAATACCAATTTTATCTCACCTTCGTCTCATGAATTGATAAGATCTCTTGTAAAGGCACTGAAAAAAAATTAATAAGTTGAATGTATAGCTCCTAAAATTTTCTTTTATTAAGACTCATTCCGTATTTATATAAATACATGAATAATTTGGTTATTTTTAAATGAAAAAATATTTCCCTGTTTTCTTTTCCTGTTATTTCTAAAGTCAATCATGTGGATTAATAAGGCGCTGAAAAAACTAAGGTTATTTACATTTGTAATTACTGTTATTATATTATTTATAAACTAAAAATTCCACATAATTATTAACTATAACTACTAAACGTGGGAGTAAATAATTTTAATGACTTAAGATGTAATTTTTTCAGAACTAGCCAAACATTCGCTTAAAAAAGTAAAACAATAACAGCAAATATTTAAACTAAATATTTTTGTCAAAAAAACATCCCAACGCCTAAGAAAAAACCTTTTTTTTTAATTAATGTTCCGTTTTTCAATATTTTTATTTAACTCATTTATTTCAAAATTATTAAATTATTTATTTTTTTTCCAAACAGTTCATTGAAAAAGTAAATATGGGATGAAGAGGGCTATTACCTCCGCGTGTTTCACAGAACTGAATGAAAAAGTTGAATTTATTGCTCTTTCTTCTACATGTTTGATAGGAAAAGTACACTAGTAAATACAATGGCAGTGAGTGAGTGTTGGGATTTATGGCTCAAGATCCAATTTCGGCTAAACTGAATGTAAAAACAATGGAAAGCTCAAACAATGTCGAGGACAGCAAGCGTATTTTTGAATGTATTTTTTACTGAAAAGTATCTAATATATACAAATCATATACCTTGAAAACTCTCTCTATAGCTATAGATTACTAAAAAAAGTAAGAAGCTGATAATAATATTATTTATGTACATCCATCATGATAAATAAGTTATTATAGTATAAGAAAAGAGAAGAAAAAGTATTCAAAAAATATTACCGTATATTCTTTAATATTAAGAATACATTTAATATATTTTACTTGATTTTCTTTCATGTTAAAATACACTTTATATTCTAACTTACAGCTTAATAGGATATTATATATATTTCTTACGTGATTTCTACCCCATTCATAATGCATAAATGTGTAACTATAAAATTATGTATGTGTAAATACATAACTTATCTGCAGTCTAGAATTAAATATAATTTATTTTCTCCTATATCAAACATTATATAGGTTTGTAGAAGAAAAAAGACACACATTGCACTGAATTGTAATTGCGCTATCACAATCAACCATTTATTTATTAATTGGGTTTTTCGGAATTTAATATCTGACGAAATTATGTTATACGTAATGGGCTGAATGACAAAATTAAAGGTTTAATCTCATGGATTTCTTATAGTAATACTGAAGGTAATTGATACGGAAAACTGAAGAAAAGTTATGGTACAATAATCTTAATACGCTTATTACATTAATTGAATAAACATTTCCTTTGTTCCGATTTAGCATTACAGCTTTCATTTATAGGAGCATCATACATATTCAAATCTCTTTGGGATAGTTGATTTCGAATAATTTCCAGCATCTTATTTTATTGCTGATGTATCCAGAAAATCGGATCAAGTAATTAAATGCTTTGATCATAATCATGTTTGAAGTATAAAAATGGAATCATCTTTCTATGAGAGAATTTGTTCGAACTTGAAGTACTTTTGTATTTTTGTCTTTTTTATTTCCTTTTCAAAAGACCCATATTAAAATTTCATAACACTAACTGGCTTGTTTTATTTATAAAATTGGATAACTTATACTTTTTTTCTGACATGTTTCGTAAGAAAATTAAGTTACGTGCATTTCAAAATGACTTTTAGAATTTGAGCTTTCTATCAATTAATTTCTATATAGACTTATTAAATTTAAAAGAGATAAAAAAACAAACTTTTAAATTGAAAAGTTGTAAGCGCAACACAAATCAATAATTCTGATTTTTAATATGTTTTTACTAATAAATATTGGGTAAGATCAACCCTGTGTGAGGAATGTCTCAGAAAAAATTGTCAGTGAAAATTTGGTTACTACGCATTATACCGACGACCAATTTGCATAATCAAAATACGACTCCAATTCAAAAAATGTCGTGAAATTCTCTCTGTCAACGTTATTATTGTATTTGAATATGGTTCCACAACCAGTTGTGTATCGCATAATTTGGTGACGTCTTTTGAATTGGTAAATTTAATCGTGGGTATAATACACAAGTACACACACACACACAGAAAAGTTTAATCACATACACAACTAATTTATGTTTTAGAAATATTTACCAATACCAACATATAATAAGAGAAACCAAAGAATAAAAGGAATCTTTTGATGTAGAATTAAATATTATTTTGATATATTATTTTTCATTAAAAAGCAATTTTTTATTAAAGTGTAATTATATATTTTATAGCAATCATTTGAACAGCGGAAAAAATAAATGTAAAAAAGTTATTTCGTTTTGTGTGATTTCTCTTTTTTCTTGTAGCAAACATCCAGGATTTTTTTCTTTTATGTTCCATACAAGCAGAATCACCCGCTTTGCCTCAACGTTTACAAATTATCAAAGTTAGTGATGCATGCACAGAATCAAAATATTGCAAAGCGTAAGATATTTTGTATCATGTATTCTGCGTCAAATATTTGTAGACAAAGAATCATTTTTAGCATGAGAAAAAAATTTATTCAAGGAACAGAAGTGGAATATTTTAAAATAAGGTTTTGTTTTTGAATTGGAGAGCCAGTTGTAAAATTTAGAATGATAAAGAAACTTTTTTATTGAAAACATTTATAAATCCCCGTGCACTACAAAGTATCACACTGGGTTTACAGAAATAAGTATAAAACACATTACATAAAGGAATAAAAGAAGAATATTGAAGATTATTGAAAAGAGAGAAACGCGTTAGAAGAAATTATTGGAACTCTTTGCATTGATAATATAGATTTGTTCAGAGACAAGTCATGGAATATTTTGGTACAGAAATTCAATTTTCATGCAATGTGCGTAGTTTGATTTTTTTTAATTCGGAAAATTTTACTCGGATATTTTCTAGATAATGATTTTTGGTTGGATAAAGCATGATATAACTTTAGTAGCCATTTTTTTATAAACAATATATGCCTTGTTACATTTGTGTTCAAAAGTTCCTAATTATTCACTGAAAATATAACGCTTTGAAGTTTCGTACATGTATGAGTTTCGAAATAAGAGAAAATAATGAAATTTTCTGTGTTGCCAAGTTAATGAATTGTTGCTGAAGTAATTGATGAAAAATTAAAAATGACTAAATATTATAAATGATAATTAGAAATCAAATCTCAACAAACTCAACTTTCTTAAACAAATCTCAAACGAATAATATTTTAGAGTATACTGTTATTCAAGTTTTTTAGACTTAGTGTGATGTTAAAAATGATTCGAAATTCTTACAGCTGGATTGCACAGAGAGAACTACATTGATTTTGAAATAAAAAAATACAATGTGAAATAATTTAAATATAATATGCCGGTTATATCCACACATGCCAATGTAAAAAAATAAATTTTCTAAATATGAAACGTCCTTTGTTTCAGAAACGGACTAGAGTTGCCATCGTTCTTGGCAATATTCATGAAACTCCAAGTGTATTTGGAAATTTCAAGGGAACAATTTGACGTCATCAACAAGAATTCTTTAGCAGTGAATAGTCAGAACTTAAATCACATCTTGAAAAAACATTTTTAGGTCTATTAAAGTTATACAATGTTAAATTTTAATTAGATAACATTTTTACATTGCTTATCTTAATGTATTGCAGCTTTGGAATTCACCTTATTTCAGTGATTGGAGTTCTTAATCATGAATTGCTGTGCGAACGATTTTTAAATTGATATTTTATACCTTCTTTGAAAGTTTGTACTTGAACTGACTAATGCATCTTTAAATTTATATTTTTGGTTATATATGAGATTATGCTATGTAACAAAATTAAACTTAAGACTAGTGTTTAGACAAAATGATGCATTTTTGATGCTTCAAATGTTTAATAAAGCTTGAAAGTAAATTAAAAATAAATTAAAATTTACTTAATCAGGTAGAAATTCTCGTGCAGAAGAGAAATAAGGAGTTTTTACATTTGGAAACAATTAATTACAAATATTTCACTGTTCTTTAAAACAGTTCTACAAATTGAATCGTATAAATTAGAGATAAAGAAAAACGTGCATATTGAATTCATACATCTTTTTTAAAAATTCTTCAGGAAATTTAAATTTAGAAATACGCCAATTCAGAAATGATACACTTCTCTTATCCAATATTTCTTAACAAATACAAATTTTGATTTTATTAAATTATCTTTTTAATTTGAATAATGTGTGCCGAAAATAATTTATTTCACTTTAAAAACTTAAATGGTATACATTAAAAGTTTTTTCTCATAGGTTTATTCATTCCTGCGCATAGTTTCCCAAAATTCAGAAAGATTATACATAAATATGAGAAGAAATAAATCAAAGAATGTGTCTAGGGTATTTACTTAATCCACTTAAAGCTTCAATTTATACTCTATATTGTTTTAAAAAGTACCTTTATGTTTTTAAGAAAATTGCTTTGGTAATAGTTACGACAAATGTGATTGATCCTTGAATGATTTATATCTTGCAGTTTTTTATTATATGAAAGGATTTGACCATTTATTTCAATCCAAAAAGGAAAGACGTGAAACTTGAGACAAAATTCCCACAACATCGAAAATATTGAATTGAAAAAGTATTTTAAGTAATTTTTGTTAACAATATTAATTTTTAAATGGCTAATTAACGCTTAATTCTGAAATAAACTTGGTATTTTGAAAGACATACTTATTTTCCTGTTTGTTCTACAAAAAAGAATTGTAATCATATTTAAATCAGTTATACTCTTTTTTAACCATTCATTTGTTTCAAAAAGCATGTTTGACCTTTTAAAATGTATGTGAAATTATTATTTTACCACGTTCCGGCTTTTTCCGGCTGAGCTTGGGTGGGTAAAATGCACCATTCTGACACATCCCAAGTGTAGATCGAGCACTGTGAAAATTTACACTGTGCAATTGATCCTTCCCGAATTATTTCCCGTGTGTACTTTTTATGGTTTCAAATAGTTGAAAAATACCACTCGGGGAAATTTTCTGCAAAAGAGGAAGTTCTGCTGAACACACCTCTTCACATTTGTCTGAAAGACACTCTGTTGGCGAAAATCGACAACAAAGAAAATTGATCCCACGTGACAGTGTATTATTTGTATATATATACACTCAGGAACATTGAAAATAGCGACCCAAGAAGAAAGCATCGGATTGAAATGAAATTTAATACACATAATGACACAGATGAGAGATTCACTTGATCTCAAAAACAAGACAATTAAACGAATGCAGGGTGTGCAACGACACAAATACTGGGCAACTTCAATAGCGCGTTGGACCATCTCCCGCTGCAACACATGCCGCCACACGGTCCGGCATTGAGTTGATTAGACACCTTATGTTGTCCTGATGCAGATGGGCCCACAAATCTTGAACCGCCAACTCTAAATCATGTACAGAGTGACACGATGGCACCTGCCGTTTTAGTCGGTCCCATACGTGCTCTCAGGGGACAAATCGAGGAGCGGACCGGCCATGGAAGAGTCTGAGAATGACGTAGGAAGTCTTGAGCAACTCTTGCTGTATGCGGACGAGCATTATCTTGCTGGAAAATTGCCCTTGGGAGACCATTTAGGAACGCTCCTACATAGGCTCGAAGAATATCATCAACGTAACGTTGGCCCGTTAAGGTTCCACGCATCACAATTAAAGTAGACCGGCTATCACAGGCTATGGTCCCCCAGACCATTACACCAGCTGTGCGGGCAGTGTGACGTAGAACAGTGTGGGGGAATTGTACCGCTCACCAGGGCGCCTCCACACCCGTACCCGGTTATCATCTGTCCCCCAAACAAACCGGGATTCATAACTAAACACAACCTTTTGCCAATCTGTGACATTCCACATTCATCTTGCTTGGCACCACTGTAGACGCAGTGGCCGATGCTCCGGTGTTAAAGGGAGTGCACGGAAAGGGCGCTTGAATTTAAGATTTGCTTCTGAAGGTGTCTGAAATTGTTTGTGGAACAATTGCTACACCTACGTCTGCTCGTATCGTTGAACGAGTCACTGTGGGGTCCAAAAGTGCTTGCCGCACGATCCTTCGATCTTCTCTCCTCGTGTTCTTCCTGGTCGCTCCAGACCAGGTTTTCCGAGCGTAGGTACCTTCTCGTGTCCACTGCTCCCAATAATTTTTAACGGCTTACTCCGAACGATCCACCTGGCCAGTAACACGGCGCGTCGACCAGCCTGCAGTTTTCATCCCGATGATCAGGCCTCTCTCAAACTTGCTTAACTGTGAGAAATGTCTTCTAGCACGTTTACCTGGCATGTTTCGCTTACCAAAGTCTTCGTACAATCGGCGGGTAATCGTCACGTTTATGAATCTTCGAATTTGCGCTGGCTTATCTAGCACCCTCTTCCTGATTGTAGCGCCACCTCGGTGTGTATAAGCATGCGTATTGGCACAAAACTTGGATCATTTGCATATCACATTACGCTGTACTTATTTGCAAAGTTTCGCAATTGTACTTAGTTTCCTTCTTGGGGTGCTATTTTCAAAGTTCCTGAGTGTATATGTATCTATACATTCTATTCAAGTTGAAATACAGTTTCATCAAATGTTAATTAATTGATTAAATAGAAAAATTAATAAATTGTAACAGAAAAAAATAATAGTCCAATAGCACATATAGAAAGGAAAATCGTTTCATTATTAGGGACATTAATTCTAAACATTGTGATCTTTTTAAAATTATAATCTTATTTCTTTGACATTCTATACAGGGGCATGAAGGTTACATTGAAAATCAAAATTTCAATGTCACAAAGATTCAAAGGAAATTTTCTATTATATTTCGATTTATTTTTGATATTACTTCCTCACAAAAGACATTCATGTTAACCACAAAGTGAAAAATATTACATAGTTTTTTATAAAATAATTGTATTCAATTCTACAGACAAAGCTCTGTAGGTTAAATAAAAAGGCTTTTACTCTGTAGGGTAAATAAAAAGAAAGCCCTTTTGCGAAATGAAAGACACAAAGAAAACAAATTTTGTGTAAAATATTTAGTAATAGTTAGAAGGACCTTTTCGCTCAGACGAAATCCATTAAATTCTTCCTCTTGGATAACCTAAATGATAAAACGTGATTTTGTCATAGTAATTATAAAATATCAAAGGAAATGGTATATTTTTAAATGATTTTTAAAAGATAATAGTGTATTCATCTAATTGTAGTTCCTTTGTTTCAGATTAATGTTTTTAAAGCGATTTAATTAAAAATTCTAATTGTACGTGTATCTGGGAAAATTTTCAGTAAGAAGAAAACCTTGGAAATAAATTGCATTTTACTATTCATTTCGATTATTTTATATTATTAATTTTATATTTTTGTTTATTTCTGTGGAATACAATAAGTTAGAATGTATAAAATAGTTAGATATTTACATTTCTGTGCTTCTATGCTTTGTTAGTGCACCATATAAGTGATCACTAATTTTCAGAAAAGCCGTATTTCCCATATATTAAACTATGCTTTACCTTACTAAATTAGTTTAAGACTGAAGTACATTGTTTCTCTCTGAAATCTGAATTATCTGAAGAAGTATTCCCAGTTTTATGCGTAATATAATTCGAATTCCAGGTAAATTTTAACTAAGTTGTTTCATCACGCGAATGAAGCGAAAGAAACTGTGTTTCCAGTTTTATACACGCATAACATCCGAAGTAAGGAAACTATTCTATTATATTTAAATCTCTGAACGATGTACTTAACAACAAACATTCAAATAGTTATTTCAGTTTTACGCTTTGTGAAAACATAGGACTGTAAAATGCGTAAGATAAGGTTCATTAAATATTATATTTTCTAATTAAATATGAAATAGAAGTTAAAACCACAGAAAATTTACTTTTCGACTGAGTGATATACTAAGTTCTATAATGTATTTTTCATTGCTGTAATGAAAATTTAAGAACAAAGATGTATGTAAAATTCTTTGAGTAAATACGACGTTACTTTAACGCTTAACATTTTAATACTTTAGAATATAATTTGAATTTATAAGGAAATAACAAATACTTAAGCCTAATGTTTATGCCTAATGATGGAATATAGTCTTATATCTTTCTCAAATTGAAAGGAAAGGCTCCAAATTTTTTACTTATTTTATAGAGAGTACAGCATATTCTTCATATATAAATATTTTTTACTCTATTCAAATCTACAATTACCGTGTATAGTATGTTCATATTATAATTTCTTAGTATTGAATAATATTCAGTATAAAATAAACACATGGCCACTTTTCAAAATTTTATCGTCGTAGTAATAAAACACACACACACACATATATATATATATATATATATATATATATATATATATATATATATATATATATATATATATATATATATATATATGTATATATATATATGCTGTGGGTTCTAGTTATTCTTTACTTTTATTTTATTATACTATATATATATATATATATATATAGTCAGACCTCGGTTTAATGAAGTCGTTAAATCCCGCAAAAAAGTTTGTTATATGGAAAATTCGTTATATAGAGGTTAATCTTTCAATATACTTTATAGCCACGTAATGCAAATTTAAAATTCATGAACACTATATATATATATATATATATATATATATATATATATATAAAGCACCTATTCACACCTTTTTGTAAATTCGCATATATTTATTTTATATATCTTACCCACAAAAAAAGTGTAATAGGAAGAAAAACTGCAAGGAAAACATGACAAACGAATGTCATTAAGGAAAGAATTTTATATTAAAATTAATGAATTTTTTAAGTACATTTTCTAATTTAAAGCATACAAGTACATTTATACATACATTATTTTATAACTAGTAATTCTAAACATGCATTACCACATGCATCCTTAAATTTAATTACCCATAAAATCTTTTAATTTTATTTTAGTATTATATTTGAAAAAGTACTGCAATTTTTTTGTTCCAGATGAGTTAGGCCCCTAGTAAAAACAGTTCAAAATTTATTACATGTTAAAATTTATGATTTGTTAAAAGAGAGAATAGCTTGAGATATCCAGAATTTTTTTTAAAAACGGGAGAAAAAAATTTGATCACAAAAGAAAAAGTTCGTTATATATAAAATGCATTTCGTTATTGAGAGGTTATTTTACTAAGAAAATCATAAAATGTTCTTGGTTCAACCTAAAAGTTCACTGTATAGAAAAATTCGCAATATAGAGGTTCGTGATATGGAGGTTTGAATGTATATATATATATATATATATATATATATATATATATATATATATATATATATATATATATATATATATATACATATATATTTATTCTCATCCAGGTGTGAAAGTTTAAAGATTTCATTCCAGTTCATGTGCCATCTTCTTCTCTTGACCGAGGTTCAAAATAACAAAGTTCATCGACAGTAGCCTTCATGCAGATTCAAATTGTTGTGTTCATAAAAATGAAAAGAATATTAATTGATCCACAGATGGTGTCGTACAATATTAACACAGAAAAAGAAGCAGGGTCGAGAATCATTCAAATGATGCAGTCTTTTTCTTAAGCAATGCTATCAAGTATATGAACGAAAACTGAGTATTGCTTGGATGTGGTTGAAAGTACAATGGGTGTAAACTTTAAAATACAGAATTTATTGCACATATAAATGATACGTATCTGCGTAAAAGCTGTGTATATGATTCTATAAAATAAATGTGCTAAATTTTTACGGTAAATTCGTTCTTCTTTCTATCTATTTTTATTATCCAGTCTCATTTATGGATGTCTCGAATTGTCGATTTTTATATCTAGATAAAACACATTTTATCGTGGAAAGCGTTTCAGTCCAAACTTAAACGTTTCAGTCCCTTGTAAACTGATTAGCCGATTTTATATTACATTTCATAACATGTCAGAGGTTTTTGGTCTACCTTATACATTCTACCCTGCATATCCCATGGTAGCTAAAATATTTCTTTGTAAAATTTTGCTGCGATAAAATTTTAATAATTAAATTTATTACTGATAAGATTAGATGAAAATGAATTTTCTCTGTGATTACTATTATATTTGTATTGTCTGGAAAAATTCATTTATACACCATCAATATGTTGGTTAATGGTTTACATGATTAAGATTTGGTTCCGTCGAAGGTAATTTTTCAAAATAATTAGACCTGATGCACACTTTTTTTTAGCTGATCCTTGAAATTACATGGAAACTTTGAAGACTGAAATTTTCACTCAAATGTTGAACTCTTTCCTTATCAGCGATTCAACATTACAAAATCCATCACAAATAATTCATTAAAAATTTCTAAACGAGACTTATTTTACAAAAATATATTTTTCTTTAATACAATTTATAGTTATCAAGAACAACATCCATAATAACAATTTTTTCATTTTTTATTTCTGTTTAATTAAATGATTTCCCTAAGATATTGTTCAAAAACACCTACTATCAGTTTTCATTCTAATTTTTTTGTGAATAATTTGCACTCTTCTAAAGGAAAAAGAATATCATTATTAGTATTGAAAAATTACAAGAATTAATTAGAATATATCCTTTGTTATTTTTTAGCTTAGAAAAAATCAGTTAAATATTTACCTTCGTTATGTTAATCAAAAGCAACTTAAATTACTTTATGTTTTAAAGTTTCATGGTACTTTTCGTTCTTTTGATAAAAGAGGGAAAAGTTAATTAAATACTTTAACCAAAATGTGAACTTCCATGAGCTCTTTAGAGCTTGTTTCAATGACTTTTCATAGTCCATTAAAATATGGATTGTTACTGGAGAAAGCAATAAATTCTCTTAAGGCAAATATACCGTTAATCACATTTTAAGTTTAAAAAAAAGCCACTGAATCAGTGTGGAAATGTAAATTACTTAAAAGCTTAACAATTAAGAAAAGTCAAATGTTCAATATATATTATTTAAAAAATAACATCAAGGTGTCAACCTTTCCTTTACTTGTATATTATTCGGATGAAATAGTATTATAGAAGTGTAAAAGATTAAAAAAATTAAATACTAAAGTAAATTTGCAAAGATCTAGATCCCCCTAGAGTCCTAAGTTAGGATCCCCTATGGAGGTAATAAAAAACTATTCACTGATCTAAGTCAACACCAGATTTAGAAAACATAATTGTTTTCCATTTTGATTCATTACCTTTTTTATATATGCTTCATGCTTTTGGTAATGAATTTCAAAATTTAAGCCCCTCTGATAGGCAGAATATATAATTTTTCCACAATTCTTTTGGTTTATTATTATTATTATATACATTTATAAATATCATTACTAATTTTCTATTCCGAACAAATCAAATAAATTAGATATATTTCAGAATCGCTAATAAATGACATGTGTATGCGTTTGCTTACCCTCTTAAGCGATCACTTTTTTTGTCCAAAATTTCAAAAATAAAAAATGCACACTTTTTATTATATAAAACTAAGCATAATAATTATCAGAATGCGAAAATAGTAGAATTTTATTTAAATTTTTAATTTTAAAGTTATCGAAATATTTTCTTTGTTTTATAACTGTGGTACACAAAACACCCTAAATGTTTGCTTTTTATAAGCGTACTCTGTGCGTTATGAGGAATGTTTCAAGAATCTCAAAATAATATTTCTTATACTTACAAAGAAATTTCATGATCTTACCTTTTCTCAGACGGTTGAGATGTGTGTGTGTGTGTGTGTGTGCATAGATGTACAAGCAATTTGAAGCTTGGTATAATACTAAGTCTTACGTTGCACTGTTAACAGGGATAATATCAGCTTTTTAAGATTATCTTTCCATTTTTATTTCTTCTCAGGCAATAAAGTAATAAATTGCACATTATCTTGCCAACCCCTATTCTGTATCAAATATTTTCAAGAATCTAAATTCCTGATTTCAATTAAAAATTCCCGACTTCACCACAAAGAAAATCTTGGATGAGAAGTACTTCAATTCTATGGATAAACCACACACACACACATCTCTTAAAAACACTAGCACTGATATTCTCACTATAAGAATCAAAAAAATTTGCAAATCAAAGATAGGAAGAAGAAAATATCAGTGCTTAATCAGAGTAGGAGCAAACCGGTTGAGGCCAGCTTTCAGTAACCCGTATGGTGTTCGGGGAAACCAGTTCAGGGGGTTAAGAAAATGAAGGAATATTTGTTGTAATAATTGTTAAATACGTAAATAATTATTATTGATCTAACGGTTCTTATCTAGCGGTATTATTGGGGAGTGACCCAATCGCATTTTAATTTTATATCTAGCCATGTCTCTATATGTAAAGAATTAGTAAAGTAGACTTTTAACAAAAGCACAGTCTGGAAAGAAAGCAACATTATTTGATCAAAGTTTGCAATTTCAAAAGGTAATTTCAGTTTCAAGAATTCCGTGATACATATAATAAATGTGGTGATTAATTATTGTGAAGTATTTGTAATAACTCGTCTTCTAGCATATTCGTTGTATGACAGATATTGCTATAGTTTAATGATGTATATTACCTAATTAGTTGAAATGTGTGATTGTGTCTGTAGCATAATGTTGGTATCCGTTAGAAATGTAACTTTCTGATATGTTATATACAGGCATGTTTTAATAAGTGGGTCTTAATATATTTCTAAAATAAATAGGTATTTTTATACATTTTTTTTACAATTATAATTTTTGATCATTTTAACGCATTGATATTCGAGTTTATTATTACGAAAAAATACAAATAAAGAGTTAACACTTAATTTTTTAGAAAATTAAATGAAAAAAATTGAAGATGGATGGGAGTATTTTAAAATAGTTTTAAATAATTGTAGGTAATGTTAATTAGTTAAAGTAATTTCAACTTATTATATAAGTTTGTAAATATGCCCTATTATATAATGTGACCAGTTTAATTCAGAAATTCAAAAAATGAACATGGAGATTATCCATTTGATTTCATTTATAAGAACCACACACTTATTTAGAAGTGTATATTGTTATCATGAAACGTCTTTTAATTTTTAGATGTTCATCAATAAAAAATAAATAAAAAAGATGGATGTCCCTGTAAAACTATTTATATTATCACGTATAATACACGTTTATTACATTTGTGTATTTCAAATAATTATAATTTGTACATTTCAGCCATTTTGTTTTTTTATAAATATATATATATATATATATATATATATATATATATATATATATATATATATATATATATATATATATATATATATATTATATTATATTTTATTAACTCATTTTGTAGTCGTAAAGTATTTATTTCTGTAGAAACATTGTTAGTACCTATGTAAAAGAATGAAGTACAATTCAGAGTTTTAAATTAACTCTTAATTTATCCATTAAGTCTTTTCACGTTTGTAACTATTTCTAATGAAGAGATAATTTAATTTCACAGAAAAGTTTCTCTATAGCAGGCAAGAATATAAATTCTTATGAAATAATTCTGTAGCATAATGTACATAACACAGTTGGAAGAATACTTTATGAAAACTATTAAATGGGTAGGTTGATCTAGAATTCACAAAATTTAATAATGTCATTAAGATTTTTTAATCTAAAAAATTTAATGTGCGTACATTTGTCATTTACCATTAGTAATTTTAAAAAAATATATATATATATATATATATATATATATATATATATATATATATATATATATATATATATATTAAAAAATGAGCTGGCTGGAACATCAGTAACAACAGCATTACATTATTTCACCAACCGCATTATAATATTAAGCCGAAGCCTATTAAATACTTAAATAAAATTTTTTAATTTATCAAATATAACAATGGATTTGAGCTTTTTGAAACGTTGGGATATTTGCAATAAATATTTGGAAAATCTCTAAAAGCTCTAATGTTGTTTAGAAATAACGCCTTTTAAACCTATATTTACCAATACATATAGCTAATTTTTTGTATTTTTTCCCTTTTAAAATTTAAGTCAGATTGCAAGAAAACCTATTTATAATTTTGCCTTTTGATTTATTTGGACTGAGTTCAAAATAAGTAAATAAAACAAATTCTCGAAGTAGCTTTATGAGAATAAAATTATATTGTATGTGCTATATTGATGCTTTTATTTTCTTGTAAATATTAGGTAGGTTAAAAATATATCCTTTGGATTCCAATAACTTTTTAATCAAGAATTCGTAATTCATTCAAAATGGAGGCTTAGATCGTACGTTTGAAATCTTAATCTGGATTTGCCTCAAGGCACCAAGCGTTCTCTAAGTATATAATTTGGCCTGAACTGTCGTATATTTGTTCACAGATCGAAGCTTCTCAATATGATTTCAGCTTGCAGGGAATTGAAATCTTCATTACTTAATCACTTATTTACAGTGAAGGATTTGTAATCACCATTCCTTCTTAAAATGTTTCCTCATTTGGCCGGTATGTCAATAGCGTGATGGAGAGTTTAAACATGTAATTACTAGGAATTTTGGACTGTTTCTCATTTGCTACACCCATCATTGACTGTAACTGATGTGCTATGAATTAATACCACAATTAAAATACATAACACAATTTTATTTATAGTCATCTATATAAATAAATCTTAAATTGTGTGCATTACACTATTCCTTTTAGCTAAGTAGAATGTTTTTATTAGTTAGTTCTGTGTGTGTGAGAGAGAGAGAGAGTTTTACCTATATATTTAAATACCTCCCTTCTCAAATCATAGAGGGCAATAATGTCACTCCCCCATTCCATGTTGTTCATAATGATAGTTTATTATTATTTTAGACCGAACAGTGATATATTAAAAAATATATTTTTTGCAAAGTGTTTCAAGCTTTGAAGATTTTCTTAGATCACTGAATATGGCAATACCTAGTTTATGGATCTTTAATTCGAGCGTTATCTGAACATTTTTGAATGCCTCCTTAGGCAAATAAAATTTTTAATAATAATGTTTTTAGAACTTCTGTCCATCGTATTTTACAGAAATTTGCTAAATATTATAAACAGAAAGAGGGAAGGCTGGCGGGAAAAAAATTAGTTAAATCCTACTTTGGATAGAACATTTCTCAGTCTGTAATGACTTATTGAATGGACGTTATTTTACTTTCTTAAAGTTGATTGAAAAAATTTATTAGCAATTTATTCTATTTTTGACACATTTTGTCTTTCGTGTTTATAATATAAGTTGTAAAATAAAAATTTATATATTCAGGTTTATATAAATACAGCATTCTGATTCAAATGTTGTTGTTTGTAAATTTCAAATAAGATTTGATTTGATAATGTAATAAACTAACAAAAATTAAATTACCTATACTATTTCAACAAATATTTAAAAACAACCAACCAAACAGTATCACAAAACAAGAGCTATTGCCTACCAAATAATCATGAAAAACGATTTTCTATGCCTTTATTATTTGTTGCAAAAAAATTTGTTGAATGAAAAATAATTCAGACGAGCTATTTGTCAATTATACTGGAAAAAGGAAAATTTACCTTTTTAAATTTTTTTATATTAAAGAAAAAGATCCGTAACTTAGAATAAATTTCAATACGAAATAGTATTGGTTAAAGTTACAATCTTTTTGCTAAAAGGAGATAATTTGTTCAGGCTATTGCCAAATTTATGGTTAATTTAAGAATGAAGGATTTAAATGAACGTTATATTATATATATATATATATATATATATATATATATATATATATATATATATATATATATATATATATATATATATATATATATATATATATATATGTATATATATATATATATATATATATATATATGTATGTATATATATATATATATATATATATATATATATATATATATATATATATATATATATATATATATATACATGTATGCAGAGTAAGAAAAACTGTCAATGTCTTTCATATATTTTTAAATTTGAAATAAAATTTTGGTTTTACCCGCTAAAGGAAACTAAAATTATATAAAAAGGAAGCGAAATCTACTATCTGAAAAAAATAAAAACTGAAAGTTTACTTTATCTACTACCTAAAGCAGAAAATCTTAAAAAAAAACGGCACTTTGCATATTTTAGAATAAATGTATATTCTACAGCAGAGCTATTAAATCTCGTGTGTGAATGTTTATGGGAGTTTGTTTGAGTAGCAGGTGTTTTGGGACGGTGTTTGAGTCCGTATATGATTATTTTTGTTAAATAATGAAAAAAAAAGAATCCAAACTTTCTTTTCCTTTCTTTTTTTCAGATTCTTCTTC
This sequence comes from Trichonephila clavipes, assembly GCA_019973935.1. Classification (NCBI taxonomy): domain Eukaryota; kingdom Metazoa; phylum Arthropoda; class Arachnida; order Araneae; family Nephilidae; genus Trichonephila; species Trichonephila clavipes. The sequence goes on from BMAU01016226.1 coordinate 188,443, forward strand.
TTAAAAATTCTTTCGTTTTAAGTTTTTAAGAAAAATTTGCAATAAAATAGTTCTTTTTCTTTTCTATAACATAATGTAAACAATGTCCCAAAATGATCTTGTTTACAATGGAATGCTGGATTAAGACTTTAAAAACACTGCCTAAAAGACAGGTTCTCCCTATTTCTATCTATGTTTGCTTATAAATTTCTGCTTGAGAATTATCTGGTTATATCAAGATAGAAAAATTGGGAAATCTAAACAGATTTTATTTGTTGAATTTTATTACTTTTTTACTTTTACAATTTTCTTTTCATAAATTCGAATTATTAATCGTTAACTGCCGATTAAAAGTTACTTGATTTTCTCGCGTGAGTGCCACGCTTTTATTACATTCTAAAACATCTGAATAGTTTTACTAATTGCAACGCAAAGAAAAGGATCCTATTTTGGAAAGACATATACATACGTCAGAGGCACACTTAAGGTATCCGACTACGTTCGGAACGGTGATTTTAAAAAAAGCGCATAAATGGATAGTTTTCCTGATATTTACTCAGATTAGAATACTAGCATAAAATTGTTTTAAGGACATTTTGACAAAAAAAACTTATTTAAATATAATATTTTGGCAAAATTTAACTTAGAATAATATTTTTTCCAAATATTCTCCTTTTGTGAAAAATGGTTCTATTATAATAATATTTTGCTGTATATAGCTCAGACCTATATACTGAGACTTAACTAGAAGTTTTGAAAAATTCATATTATTTTCAGAGTTACCACCAATTGAAATAATTATTGGCGTTTTTTTCTTAAAATTGCTCCCCTCTGTTGTCGTAAAATATGAATAACCCACTTCTAAGTTATATATTTCAAAAATTCTAGTTGAGTTTCTGAACAGAGGTCTGAGCTATATACAAGCAAAATATTATTCTAATAGAACCATTTTTCACAAAAGGAGAACTTTTGGAAAAAAGATTATTCTAAGGTAATTTTTTGCCAAAATATTGTATTCAAATAAAAAAAAATTTTGTCAAAATGTTCTTAAAACAATTTTATGCATATATTATAATCAAAATGATACTAAATATCATAAAAATTATCCATTTATGCGCTTTTGAAAATCACGGTTCCGAACGTAGTTGGATACCTTAAGGGGTTAAATCAAGCTTTTAATGTAAGTTGTGAATGACAATTCAGCTATACTCTATAGAAATGCTTGTCTTTCATCGTAGACATAACCGATATTTAGCCACATTCATTTAATGTTTTTTCATTCAATGAAGATAGCTAGAATTACGAAAATAATTAAATAGTTTGACAATATTTTGGGAAGAATAATACATAATTGTGACAATCAGGAACTATAACTATAATTTTAAAAAGAGTTTCGTTCACACACATTTCATAAAATTATTATTTGCAAAGCTAATAATCTCAATGTACAGTCTGTTAAAAGATTCAGAGAAATTATAGACATAAAATCATAATTGTTATTAGAACAGCATTAAAGCATTATCAATAGTTATGTAGTTAATTATATTATTATTGCCAGCTAGGTGGCGTGGTTGGTTTGTCACTGGCCTTCTGCACTTAAGGCTGAGGGCTCAATCCCGGCCCAAGTCGGTGGTTTTTCATGATGCAGAAAAACGAAAGTGGCCATGTAGTATGATTATACGGCATGTAAATAATCTCTAGAGTGTCTGTATGGCTCGGATGATCTTGGCAAAATTAAATCCTAGTACAGGTTCGCATCGTCAGAGCTCAGGTGCCTCCCTCTAGGGAGGAAACTGGGTGTCAAAATTACCTGCTGTGATTAGTATCCGCTTATATGGTGCCACACTAAAATGAGATACCAGCATCCGGAAAATGCACTAGATCTGCAATGGAAAAATTCCAATCCGCAGCCCATAAGAAATAAAAAAAATATTATTTTAAAACACAAAGTTTACGAATAATGATCACCACTACTTTGAATAATGTAATATCGTTTTTACAGCTCTTTTTACTAACCAACAAATTGAAATTTTCTTAAGATTGGCTTATTTTGGGGTGAGTTATCGCTATTTTTGTTATTTTTACCTTAATTTATGATAACCAGTGTACATATGCTATTAGTGTAAATTAATTGAAGTGCATGCTAAAACTGCAATGATGAATAAATTTTTATTTGAATAACGATATTTGGCAAATTACTGAAGTAAAATATATTCTATCAATTTCTATTCTTCTTTCTAAAAAGGGGTTGGCCTAAAATCCAAATAAATAAATAAAAATTATCAGATAATTATCGGACAACTATTTTGTATTGTATTGTCCATGATAAATTAAGTAATGCAACGTTTATTTGTAAAGAAGGTAAAAATAGTTATAAATAAAATAACGGTAGAAATATATGTTTATGTATTTAAAAATGTTTAACGTGTATTTTTACACATTTTCTCTTGCTTTCTCTCTTTTTAGAATAAATTCCAATATTTTTTTTCAGCATCTGATTCCACAATCATTGGATCAGATTCAACGTAAATATTTTAATAATACAGTGAAAACGAATTACTAATAACTAATGCCCAGATTTCCTAAGGTAAAATAAATTATTTACCTCTATTAATTTCGAGTTATTCATTCAAACACCTTCTCTTCCTAAATCATGCGTCATTTATCGATACAGCCTAAAGGGGATTTCCATAGGTTGTGAACCGTGTTATAAACCGGTTTAAGCCCTCAAGTAAGTTATTTTCCACTCAAATACTTAGAGAAATTTGTAGATTAGATTCTGAAATGATGTGAGGAGATAAATTTAGAGTCGTGGTGAAGCTTTAATTTGTGTCGTTTCCGTTTGTAATTATTATAAGCACTCGCGCTAAAAATTGTATATTCACAAATGACTGAATTCCCTGCAATAGTAAATGAGAAAGTAGATTGTTTTATCGATTTTAGTGGCAAGACACCATGTGTATTTCTGGAACAAAATACCACTTTTAACATTAATAGTAACATTTTATTCTAGTGTTCAAAATTAAAAGAAATTTGGTTTTTGTCAATTATCTCTAGAACTACTTTACAGATTTTAAAGAAATTTGGTATGCATCTACGACCAAAAAAATAACCATTCAACAGTTAAAATACACAAGCGTTATCGTGCATAACATTCATTAAAGTCGGAAGGTATAACACAGCAGTTGCAGAATATAACAAAATAATGATTAAGTATCATAATGGTATAGTCTCATCTTTCAGATAAACAAACATCACACCGTGATTTTATACGGGAAATAAAGGGATTTATGAGTGCATATGGCAATTAATCTCACTCATTCAGCAACTATGTTCTTAAACCTTGGATGGCTCTTGGAGGGGAGTTGCGAGTTGCAATTGCACTCCCTAGAGTCCTATGCATGTTCTGTATGGATGTGGTCTGAAGATCTAACTGGTCAATCCATTTGGAAATACAGCTAGAATATATGAAGAGAATCATGGACCTGCTACCTGCCCTCCAATGTCATTGTCCGGGAAATCGACCATTACGAGAGCGGGGGGTTGCTGGTCTGGACAGGCATCCCATTGAATGGCCTCTCACATCTCTATATATTTGCAAGAGACACAGTGACTGCTGTGAGGTATAGGGATGAGGTCTTCAAACCCTATGTTTGCCTTTTCATGGGTGCAGTTCTTTCTGATTTTACGAGGCACATGGAGCTCATCTGGTGAAAAAAATTCTGGAAAGTGAGGATATTCGCTGAATGGTTAGTTAGATCTTCCAGTCCTAATCCGTAAAGAGCATGCATTTGACTTTCCGAAGAGGGCAATCGCAACCCGAGATAACATTCCAAGGCTTGAAAACAGATTTTCTAAACGAGTGGGATCAATTGGCACAAGAACTCATAGATTCCTTATTTCTAATATAAAATCACGGTGTGAGGTCTGTTTATCTGAAAGATGAGACCATACCCTTCCCCTGACTATTTTTTTGTTATATTCTGTAACTACTGTTTCATACCTTCCGGATTCGATGAATGCTACGCACGATCATGTGTGTGTCTTTTAACTGTCGAATGGTTATTTTTTGCTTTAAACTAGCCCTATATGCATACCAAATTTCATAAAACCTGCCCAATAGTTTTAAATATAATGGACAAAATCAAAAAATTCTCTGAACTTTGAACACCAGAATAATATGGTACTCTTAATGTTAAAAGTGTTATTTTCCAACTATAATAAAAGTGGTACTTTGTTCCATAAATACACCAGGATCCTTGACTCTAAAAACGATAAAACATTCTATATTATCATTTACTATTGCAATTAATTCAGTCAATTGGGAGCGCGGGTGCGTTTTATAATTACAAACGGAAACGACACAAATTAATGCCACACTCACCTATTAACCTTTTTCTTTTGTTTTGTTATATTCTGCAACTACTTTTTATAACTTCCGACTTTGATAAATATTACTTACGATCTCACAAGTGTTTCTTAACTGTTGAATGGGGTTTATTTACATTATAAAAGCCTTATATGAATACCAAATTTCATTAAAATCTTTTCAGTAGTTCTAGAGATAATCGAAAAAATCTAAAAATTCTCTTAATTTTGAACAGCATTTTGAAAGGAACTTCAGTTACAAAATGTATCATACCATTGAAAACATTTTACGAAAAACAGATACAATGAGCTACTCATGTTTGAATTAAAATAAAATAAGAAATAATCTCATATATAAAGATTTTGAAACTAAAAAATTAGTGTTATTATAATAAATATATTTAAACATTCTGTGTAAATATTAAGTTTATTTATTTCACAGGAATATATACATAAACTTTAGTGACTTCAAAGAGAAAGGTAAGTGAATGAGTGTTTATTAACGTCACAGTACAGAGCAACACACGAGGGTTATTGCTGAGTAAACTCAATTAAGTGCAAAACTCTTAAGCTGGCAATCCCTGACACTTGCCACCTGTCAAAAACAAAGCTTGTACCAAAGAAAAAGCAAAGATACCTCTAGATCTCCATTCCCCTCCTTACGGGACGACAAACTCAGCATACATATAGGTTTGTCAACTAACGGTGTTAGACAAAATAAAAATATAGAACAGATATATCTATGCGAATATAGAACAAATCAAAGCATAGCAAAATGAAGTAAAAACTACATTTGTTTTTTACAATGCTGGTAATAAACAATCAAAATAAAATTCTTAGAAGTGTGTTCACATACATAATTTAAAATGTTTATCTATGGTCTAGACAGGAAAAGAATAAAAAGAAATACGCATCAAGAAAGAAGATTCAAAACAGAGAAGTATCGCTGAAAGGTGTTTTGTGGGCGTGATAACTGTGTTTACCAAAGATACTAAATTCCTTGGGAAAAGGAGAACAGCATTGGAACACATCAATATAGTGATTTCCGTACTCATCTAAAGGAGATGAACTCACTGAAGACTAAAAGAATGCTACAGTTTTATATTACAGTTTGCTCCATTTTATTATAATTGAAAACCTTCTCCGAATTTATTTGCTTCATCTTTAAGTCTTTGGATCTGAGCTCCTTTTATGTTATTATACAAATTTCAACAGAAATTTCTTTTCAGTAAAATATGATAAAGTCTAATCTATAATGTATAGTATATAACATTTATTTAAATCACTTTTCTTTCGAAAAACTACCAATAAACTATCTTTGAAATCATCACACCCATACTATACGGATAATAAATTAATTTGATAATTATATATGTAATAAGTTAACACTCTTGTATAAAGAACAATTCCATTAAAAATACAAATGTAAAAGGCATTTTTCTGATATTTGTTTTGTTAAGGAAGCACAAAAATAACAACATAAATGGAAAAATTAAACATAACATAAATGGTTCAACATAAATGAAAAGCAAATTAATTTTCCTATGCAGAAAGTCGTTCACACTTTATGTAAAAGATTTTGGAAGTCAATTTTTATCAGTAAATGCCGTATTTTTTGTGGCGATTTGCTTCTATCCGATAGCCGTGATTCTTGACAATAGATCTAAATCAAATTTCCTGTGAAAGTCAACTTTTTCTAAGCACTGTCATGTCACTTTTACTTCATTCCTCTTGGATTATTTTCCAAAGTCCATTCAGTGTTCTTGGATGCCATTTTTTTGGATGAGGGGGGTTGGTTTTAAAAACCCGAAAGCACATAAGCCCATTGAAGAAACGTCAAGTGATTTGATAGGAATTTCATCAAATGGGATATACTTTATTCTTGTTTCTAATTCTTTCTTTGCTAGATAAATGACGGTTGACTTAGATGTGTGACGAGAGATTGCTCATATAAAACACAACTTTATGAATGTCCTTTCTGCATAAGGCTGAAAATTCTCCTTCAAAAATTGATTCTAAAATATTCTGCTCATAGTAGAATAAATTAATTTTGGCTTTACTTGAGACTTTTTTGATTTTTAATTTACACCGTTGTAACAAAATCCTAAAACTCTCATGAATCCCTTTCGGAACTTTTCTGTACATCGACGAAGCCATTTCATACGGACATTCCCATCAGTTGCGTACCAGAAAATATTGATCTTTCATTACAGTCATTTAAATATATCCATGTCTCATCGAGTGTTACTGCAAATTTCCCTTTTTCAGCAGCTAAGAGTTTTTAACATAATTTTCTGCAATTTGTATTTCTTTAAGCAATACGTTTTGGAAAAAACAAATGAATTTTATGTTTAAATATCTTTCTTAACATTAACTCTTTGTGAATAATATTACTTCTAGTGTCGGAAGAAATTCTTAGTTTCGATGCAAAGAATCTTTGAGTAGGCAGATTTTATTTTAGGATCAGAAATTTCACTTTCTTGATAGTTACTTGCGTTCTAACAGACTGAGGATGAGGTTCCGTGATCATGTTTTAGTTTTTACTTTTAGCTAGACGTTTTTTTTTTTTTCCTTTCAGATTTAATATATTATGAATATCTTTTTTCTTTATGCAATAACAGAGATTTTTTACACCGCTTTATAATTTGTTGATACGAATATTTCTCCTCTGAAAGCGAAGTTACGTAATTTTCAAGCTATGTATCTATTTTAATGGGCATTTTCCAAAAAAATATTTTATTTTATATTCCAGTCAAAAGAAAACATTAGCAGACGAAATTGCTAGAGTTTTATGTGAAACTTTAAACCGGAAAATAAATTGCAAAATCGTTTCTACACAGTACGAGTGACCTTCCGTATTACATTAATCTGATATCTAATAATATAGGATTAAGCATTTTTCTTGATGAGAGAGTTGTTGGGATTATGAGAATTTACAACACCAGAATTAAATTCTTGCTAAGCTGCCTAGTTTCCTCACAAAGATATTTTTTTACATTTACAATAGCTTCATATCTGCAGGTTACATACCAATGGGCTTACGAAGATAAATCTATAACTTTATATATATATTTAATTTAAGGGAATACTATTGTACGTTTAATGGTAATCCTATCATATATAAATGCGTTATTTTTTAAATGTGGATATTTTTAGTTTGTGTTAAATGTTAATTTGTTAAGAGCTTTATAAATAGTTCATTTCAATCCTCATTTTATCACATTTATTAAAAGTAAGGGCTATCAAATGCGTTTATTACTTCAAGAATCAACTTGAGGATTCCAATTTTCGTTGAACTTTTTTTTATTTTTCTGATTTGGTTTCTTCAATGAATGAAACAGTTTTACTAGTTAAGAAATGCATTATTTAGAATCCTGTAACTATGCACACACACACACATATACATATATAAAACACGATTATTCTATGTATCTTGTAATCATAGCATTCAAATTTTAAAAATTATTAGTTAAACTTTTAATTAGAAAGAATCTACACTATTAAAATTCTTAGGTAAGCAAACGTATCTATCTATGCATCCCTATATTCTCACGAACCGCATGACGCAGAGCTTGCCGAAGGTACCAAAAGTTCGAAAATGATCCGAGGAATCTGTTTCGACTATTTATACTTCCATATTCTAAATAGTTAAAAATATATTGATTAAAAACCCTAAAACGCAAAATTAGTGCTATTTTTCCCCACCAGGGGTCAAGTTCAACTTTTTTTTCAGACGTTTTTAAAACGCAGTGTAATTTTTTTCTTGAGAATCAGACAAAAAATAATTACAGATTCGGAAAGATCATTTACTTTGCCAAGATTGTATCACTTATTTTACAAATAATTATATTTTCTATTTTTTACGATTTTTTTAAATGAGTCAAAATCGATACGTTTTAATGAGTAGGATTTCTAAATCATTCCGCGTGCATTTTCTTTCGCTCTAATGAAAAAAATATTTTACACTAAAAAAGTTCATGCTTTTTCTCTTTTAGAATCAGTCATTTAAAATAATTAAATCTTAAGAACTGTTTGTTTTTTTTACGATTTTTCAAAAAATACTCAAAATTTTATTTAAATACTTAATAGTTTCTTTATTCATAAAAGTAATCTCACAAAACTTTTTTTGCGAGTGTAGAACAATATTATACGTAATCTGTACAAAGATTGATAAAATATCTTAAAAATTACGGTTCTTAAAATAAAAATTGTGTTCTTCGTTTAATACCGTTTTTACGAGAATTCGTTAAAACAATGTTTTCCTTAATTTTTTTATTTTAAAATTACCGTTGTTTGTTATCGATGCAGGAAATTTGGAAACTTCAACTTAAAAATTAACTACTCAAAAAATGAAAGCTTTAAAAAAACATTCGCAAGATTTTTAGTGCTTTGCGCATGCGCGGGGGAAATCGGGGGGACTCTAATCTTCACGTTAGCGGTATTGCTGTTTAGAACTAAGCCGGGTGGAAGAAGAGGGTTGTTTTCAGGGACGAAGACTGTGGGAATTTCCCCGTGTTATGCTCGCTCTTCACCTGAGTTATTTATAGAATCATTTCATTCATTACAGATAACTGTTTTAAAGTGCAGGCTTTTTACCCTTTTATCCATATATATTTTTAATCTAACATTCTAAAACAACGCAATAAAGAAATTAATAGTCTTTTCAATAAACAACGGGGAGAACTTTTGTATAACAGAGGAATTAAAAACCTTAAGAATTCTGTTTCTACAAAACAATGAAACATTGCATATAAATAGATTTATTTGAAAATTATGATAATAAAATTAATAGATATCTTTCTTTTGATTAAATTATTTTACAATTTTTTTTAAATATTTAATGAGTCTTTATCAATAAACGAGATTTTTTTATTTTACAGCCATCTTTTAAGGAAACGGTATGTCACAACTAATTGTTCAAAGAACACTTTTTTATCATTTTTTTTTATTTCAAAACCTAAGAAGGAAATTATTGTTGCGTAGCGATTGATTGAGCAAAAGAAAATAACGAATCCCTTTTATTATTTTGTTTTGTATGATATACTTTTTTCGTCGGATACATGTTTAAATGATTTACTAAACACAGCGGCATGAAAAACAAAAAATATTATAAAATACTAAAATATTTTTATCAGACAGTATTCTTTTGTTTTTGAATATTATTTTTAGTGAATGTAAACATATATATATATAAATATATATATATATATATATATTTATTTATATATATATTGATGAGTGGCCAGATTTGTTCCTGTTTAGAATTCGCCCACGGAATTCGCTTGGAATTTTTATACGAGTCCCCCCTGACCGGATGTGGTGAAATTCCTTTTGGTGGGATGCGTCAAAAAAGTTCCCGCGTTAAAAAGTTCACTAAAGTACACTTAATTTTGAGGTGGTGTAACACTGCGACCGCCTCGGGACCAATCAGAGAAATTATACTGGACAAGACAAAGAGTCCTGCTCTAGGAGTTTTGGGTGACAAGGTGCTGAATAAAAACGGCACTCACCCGATTTTAGAGACGAAGAGCCGATCCCAGAGCTACAGAGGAACCGTACTCCGAGATTCCGGGCGTCGACCATGTCCTTCCCCCAGCACCCTTCCCCTCTAAAGCTAAGTTAATCATTTTGATCTTCTTGTAGTAAAATTAAATTTCTATATGCGTGGGCTTAAAATAAATTTATCTTAAACGTTAAAAAGTTCGTTCTGTTAAATTATTGATTTTCGTTTATTTTACTGTTAATTTATGCATTCCAGTTTATTTTAACCATGGTTATGATGCGACGTGAAATTAAGAAACTGGGTCCACAATTTAGAAAATGAAGAAGTTAAAATAGCGTCGCATCAATATATGTGTATATATATATATATATAGTTTTTTTACACTCCATATGTTTAATCAAACATTCAAACAAATAGAAAGAAAATCACTTCAATAGCTTTCTGTAAGATTTTTTAATTCATCATTTATAAATAATGGGGGTGGAATAGCTCTACACTAAAAAAAAAGCTACTGTAACGCCGGGCTATTGAGAGATAAAAGAAAGGTGTCTGACAATGGGCAGATGGGGAAAAAATTTCGAAAAAGGAAATTGTAATGACGTTAATATAGAAATCATACATACACAACACAGGAGATGCTGACAGATACAGGAGAAGGGGATTTTCCATGATAATATGTTATACATTCAAAAATGTTCATGCAGCGCAGGGGGTAAATGAAGGAGAAAGAAACCTGTCTAACAGTGAAAAGAAGTCGAAAATTTTCGAAAAAGGGAACTTTACTGACATCATTATAGCAATCACGCACATTGTACAAAAGTGCTGCCGTCATGAAGAAAAGAGGAAATTAACGTGAAAATTAAGTTGTACACTTGGTAAAAGCCCTTGCAATGCCAGGCTAAGCAGAGGGGAAAGAAACAAAAAAAGTCAAAGTAATTTCGAAAAAGAATAATGGAAGTGCTGATTTTGTGAAGGAAAGGGAAAATTTAAAAAAAATAGAGAAAACCAGTGCAAAAAAAACACCGGGTCATGCAGCTGGTATCACATTAAAACCATTATTTAATTGTTTTAGCTACTTTACGTGAGACTCAATGCATTTAAACTTGACAGGATCATAAGGTTATTATATTTCTTAGTCATAAATAAATAAAAATCTTATGAATGAAATTCACCTATTTCCCAGAACAATTTTTTTGCATCAATGTATAAGGAGTGACAAAAAAAACGAGACGAAGTGTGTGCTTGAAAAAAGAGAGGGGTCGGCAACAACTGTTTTGGTGACGTCATTCCACACACCTCTATCTCTGCGGCCAGTTCCGACTTAGTCGATCATGCCATTTGGGAATACTGCATCATTAAGTGAACACGTTCAACTGCATTCTGCCGGGAAAATGTTGGATTAGCATCAAGTTTCTTGGGAAATTTAAGAAATCAGCCCCGAAAACATTTCAAATACTAACCGAGACGTATGGAAATGAAACTTTTTCTCGGGTACATGTGTTCGAATGGTACAAGAGGTTTTCAGGAGGAAGGGTTAGACTTGAAGAGGATGAACCTGCTGGGCGCCCAAGATCAGCAATTACAGACCAAAACATAGCCAAATTCGTGATATAAATGAGTTCCCCACCTCCCTCAGTGGTCATGCTATTAATCAACACTTCTGCATTGAAGTGGTAAAAAGAATTCGTGAAAAACATAGGGATAAAAAATGCCAGAATTGTGGGAAGCGGAGGATGGATGTTGAACCAAGACAATGCACCCGCCCACATGACCCATCCGTCAAGCAGTTTCTGACCACCAAAAATATTACTGTGATGGGACATTCTCTTTATTCACCTAATTTGGCCCCATGCAACTTTTTTTATTTCATAATTTTAAATCTTGCAGAAAGTTTGCCCGTTTTATCTCAGTTGAAAAGGTTCAGGAAAAAACGGAAAATATCTTAAAAGGACTTCCAAATACTTCTTTCCAGAACTGTTACCAGCAATGGCAGCCTTGAATGCAATACTGAAAGGAAGTACTTTGAAGGCGTTATTGTCACGAAGAACTGATTCTGTGAGTACTATGATTTTTTGCATAAGTCTCGTTTCTTCTGTATCTCACCTCGTATTAATTCAATTAGGATCAACATGTAGATTCATCAGGTATTTGTTTCCATTCGTTCAAACAGATTTTATTATAGCATAAACCATTACTTACCGAATAGCGTAAGACATGTGAGAAAGCATAGCAATGTGTTGTTTCACGACATAATTAACTGAATTGTTCAAGAACAAAAATATAGCACATGACTGTTTTATCATAGACGGCAGCTGATTCAACTGTTCTTTTTTTCTGCAGAAACGTTCCTTTTTACGTAATTACATTCGGCATACGTTCTATTTATAAATTCTGTATAAAAAGTGTAGATAATATGACAATTAAATACAACAATGACTATTTTTTTTTAAATGGAGGAAATATTTCCGTAACTCTTGAGTAAGTGAGTGCGTGTGCTTATATATATGTGTGTGACGCAAGAGTCAATTTTGGCTAAATTGCGACAATGATTTTCCTTGGTTGTGAAAGGTTTAATTTTCCGCACATGCACAGTTAGTGTCCTCAAATAAAAACAGAAATAATCTATGGAATGGTGGAATACCAAGAGAAGTCTATGTTTTCAAACGCAATGCGATCCGTCACTTTGTAGCTTATGAGGTTTAAGGTATCCAACTACTTTTGGAACTCTGATTTTGCAAAAGCTCATAAATGGATATTTTTCATGATATTTAGTGTCACTCAGATTAGAATACATCTATAAAATTGTTTTAATGCCATTTTGACAAAAATAAATTTATTTAAATAAGATGTTTTAGCAAGAAATTAACTTAGAATAATCTTTTTTCCAAATGTTCTCCTTTAGTGAACAATGGTTCTATCGTAATAATATTTTGCCTGTATATAGCTCGGACCTCTGTACAGAGTCTCAAATAAATTTTTTGTAAAAATCACATTATTTTCAGATTTACAACTAATTGAAATAATTATTGGCATTTTTTTTAATTGCTCCCCTCGTCGTAAAATATAAATAAACCCACTTCTAAGTTATATATTTCAAAAATTCTAGTTGAGCCTCTGTACAGAGGTCTGAGCTATATACGGGCAAAATATTATTATAATGGAAGCATTTTTCACAAAAGGAGAACATTTGGAAAAAAGATTATTCTAAGTTAATTTTTTGCCAAAAATTATATTTAAATGATTTTTTTTTGTCAAAATGTCCTTAAAACAATTTTATGCATATATTCTAATCTAACTGACACTAAAAATCATGAAAACTATCCATTTATACACTTTTGCAAAACCACAGTTCCGAACGTAGTCCGATACCTTAAGTAGTCACCGATGATTTTCTTTTGTGAATATCCAGCATAATAGCTTTGAGTTTTATGTAAATGGTTCTACTTCTACTACTTTTATATATTTCGTAATAAAAGATATTTAAATATTTTTTTACTTAAAGATAACTGCAAACTCTTCCATATCGTCAGTGTTGACATAAATTTTGTTTCAATTAACTCGAAAGCGCAAATATTTATACATAAGTTGAAATATTGTCACTGTATTGTTTTAAACTATTTTCTCACCTCATTTAACTGAAGCAGAGAAGTATTGAATTCAATTAGGAAACGACTGAGTAGCATAGTTTTAATCCTAATCATATTCTGCGAAGGAATCTCAAATCCTTACATTGACTATTTAGGTCTGATAAAATGCATGTGATTATGCACAGACACAGTCACAAGATAATTCTTTCAATTTATTCACTATTCCGCCTCAGAAATTCTATCTATAAAAGATAATATGTATACATGTGTAAATTATTACAAATATTAAAATGTGACACAAAATGTTTTATGATTTTCAATGTTTTAAAAAATAAGTTTCTCGTTTCTTTTTTCTGTATGTGTAATTTGTTTTTCTATTAAAATACACACGTCGACAACTGTACAGAGATACTCTCACGTTTGGTATATTTTATGGTAATTTGAATAAGACTGTATTTCTTCTCCTTTTGGATCGTTTTATTCTAAAAATAAATATAAAATTCATATAAAATTTTTTACACTTCTTTTTTTTTCAGCTGTAATGTATTGTTAAAAAAATGTGTAAACTGTAAAGTTGGTGTTTTGAAAAAAAATAATTTATTGTTGTCTGCTAAGAAAAGGATTGATCTTCTGCTGTGCGAGTGAATAAGCGTGGGTTTGTGGCACAAGTGTGAGAGATTTTTGGAATTTATGGCGCAAAAGCTAATTTTAGCTAAATTGCGCCAAACATTTGCTAAAATTTTTGAAAAGATAATAAGATATAGCTAAAAATTGATAAATATACAGTTTCAAAGTAAAAGGTAATATCTCATGTTAAATAAACAAAAACTAAACTCAGTAGCGCAACAGCCCATGAGAGTCCCCTCCTACTGCGCCCATCTCAGTATACATGACCTTTGGAAGCTGAGCTGCATGAGCAAATGTCCCGATCAGGTACTCAGTTCAAAAAGAAAACCCATCTATTGACCCATTAAAGGGATGAAAGGCTGAGTCGACCTTGCCCAGCCCGTTGGCGGATTCCAAGACCTATGGTGTGGAAGCGCAATACGTTACCACTCCACCACTGGGCCACAAGTTAAGTATAAAAAAATCAAACTTTAAAAATGAAAGCAAAGAAATTTTAATGGGGGCTTTCCTTGGCCAATTAACATAAGGAACTTCTGTGGAAATACCTTGCTCCTTACACTTAGCTCCTTGGGAAAACGATGTTTTTCTTAAGAAGTATTGCAATATGTTTGATTTGACTCACGATGTTTCTGAATGAGTGAGTGAATGTGGTGTTTTTTGGCGCAAGAGCCAATTTTTGGCTATACTGCGCCACACATTTGTTAAAAAATTAAAACATTAAGCATTAATGCAAAGTTATATATATATATATATATATATATATATATATATATATATATATATATATATATATATATATATATAGTATATAGTATATATATATATACACACACTGGTGTGCAAAAATTAAGGACGAGACGGTTTTTTCAATATAACTTTCTACAAGAGCTTTCCAAATCAACACATTTAATACCGTAAGATCCCCAATACGTAAGAATATGTGTAATATGTAAGCAACACTTACTAAAAGAGAAATCAGAGGGATAAAAAGAAGCTTGATTGAAAAAGTAGCATGGAGCGCAATGCGACTGAAGGCCGAAACATCCCTGTGATGGGTGTCCAGCAAGAAACATCCGGTCTTTAGTAGGGGATATGATCTCCCCTGACTGCTAGGCAGATTTCACAGCATCTGCCCATGCTAAGAATGAGGGTGTCAATGAGTTGTTGAGGCATTGCTGCCCATTCTTTTTGCAGCGCCAATCGAAGCTCCCGAATCGTTACTGCTGGTAAGGTACGAGCTGCCAAGCGTCTGCCTAGAAAATCCCAAACATGCTCGATGGGATTGAGATCCGGAGATCGTGCCGGCCAATCCATACGTTCAATATCCTCACTCTCTAAGAGCTGTTCGGCAGCTACTGTGCGATGACATGGTGCATTGTCGTCCATGAAAAGGAACTGCAGACCCATAGCGCCTCTAAAAAGACGCACATATTAAAGAAGAATCTCGTTACAATAACGGGTCCCGTTGACTGAACCTGCGTCGGAGATGTGAAGGTCTGTACGACTACCAAGCATGATGCCTCCCCAAACGAGAACACCGCGACTTCCATACCTGTCCCTTTCAATAATGTTCGAGGGATGATTGCGGCTTCCCCGCTCTCTCCAGATGAGTATGCGATGAGAATCGCTACTTAAACTGAATCTGCTCTCATCTGTAAAGAGTACTCGTCCCCATTCATTGTCTCTCCAATTCCGGTGTTCCCGGCACCACAGAGAACGCCTTCTCCGATGGGCAGGCGTTAAAGGTACACACCGTGCAGGGCGTCGTGCAAACAGACCACCACCGTGCAGTCTTCTGGCCACGGTAAAACGCGATATCGGTCGTCCAGTCGCCTGTGTCGTGTGTCTAGCGATTTCTCCCGCTGTCTGCCGCCTGTTTCTTCTGGCCTGTAAGACAATGTACCGGTCATCTGCGGGTGTGGTTCCTCGTGAACGACCACTACTGAACCCCCGGATAGCTGTTCCTGTAGTTTGAAATTGTCTCCAAAGTCCTGAAACGATGCTGTGAGCAATTCCGAACTCTGCAGCCACACTTGTCACACTGCGGCCTTCCTCCACCTTCCCAATGATTCGACCTCGGTAAAAGCATCTACATGTCGTCTAACAGATTGATTATTTGCCATTTCTCGCTGAGGCAGCAACTCGGTGTGATTTTAACTGCTATACGGCGTGCAATCTCTTTTCCAGAAATACTGAACTTACACCGACAACATGCTTTATACTACTCAGACACTCCCCCATTACGTCTACCTGCATATCTGCGCATGTGCTACCGTACATCACCTTACTTAATCTCCTGATTGGTCTTTCTGTCCGCTCTGCCTCTTCGTTCAGCTGATATGCTAATTTTTCGACTTCGTCCTTAATTTTGCACACCAGTGTATATATTCGGGTAATTCGGGGAAGATGTCAGTTTGTTAATAGTACTTTTATGCTTCACTAGATAGCAAAACTTGGCCACTTGTGCAAAGAGTCTGGTCCGACATTAAGTAAGGCTTTTGAATTTATCTGAATTAATCGTCTTTCATATGCGTTATTTTTGGATCGCGTGAACATTTAATGTGTTGAGTACATCTTTTAGAATATTCCGTTCCTCATATTTAAAGTTCATATAAACGTATTTGTTATTTTAAATAACATATTAGCAATATAAGTGAGAACACAACCCTTTTCCTCGGATCAGAAAATGCAAACCAAACGGGCGTGAAAAAACTAGCATCTAAAGTTTTAACTAAATCAGTGAGGAGAGCAACTATGCTGTAAGAGGCCCTAACAGAGCTGGAAGAGGCGGGTAATGTCAAAACAAATAAAAAATCTTCGAAAAACAGAAAAAAAAAGACTTGTCATCCTCAAGCGAAGAAATTCCTCTAAATATTAGCGGTGACAGTTTTGATGAGGATAATAATGACGATTTTTGTGCAGTGTGTAAAAAAATATTTTCGTACTAAAAAAGGTCCTAAGTATAACTGGATTCAGTGCAATGAATGCAACAAAGAGTTGCAAGAAAATTGAATCATAATCATTTGCACCAAGTGAAATGTTGCGTACGTTATTATTCGAACCTCTCCTCTGTATTATTATATTTAACAGGCTAAATATGAAAGATTTTTTTTTTGTTTTTCTATAGTTATTGTTACTTCATATTTAATTTTTTTCATGTTTGCCTTATTGTTTTATTCAATGTGATGTTTTTGCATCTTACACCAAGATTGATGGTATCATCTCCCATATATGTGGAAAATGCTACAACTAAATTAAGTTCCTTGGCATTAAATTTCTTATTTATTTTCATGCTAAGAAGAGAATTAACTTGTAAACATTACCGATTAAATATTGAAAATTAATATATATTTTTTTTATGTTCGTATCATTTCAATTTTCAATTTACTAATCAAAAATTCCTTAAATGTGGCGCCTTCCCTAGATTTACCTTATGTATATGTATATATATGTCAGGCCCCAGGCCTGCTGGTAAAATGAGGAGGGCATCATCACAATAAGAACGTCTTTATTTCGCTTCAATCACATAAAATCCAACATGGCGGCCCCTTAACGCGCAACCGGGTGGTACAAAAGACAATATCTCGGCGAGGAGTCACCAGCTAAGCCTTTTGAATCTTAACTTTTCCAAACCTGACATATATATATATATATATATATATATATATATATATATATATATATATACCACAGTTTAGATTAAAACAGCTAAAAAATTGCATCAAAAACAACTCAAATTAAAAATAAAGAGCCAATTTTAAAAAGCGATGTTCCTGAAAAACATGCTTTGAATCCTCTTTTATACTTTCAACCTTACACGTTACTTTATTTTTCAGATAAATTTAAATTATTTTTATTTACTTCAAATTCAAAAAAATAATTTTGAAAGTTCCTCTTTTTAAAGATTTCGTTTTTTGTATAGATACCTTTTGTATTTTTTAAAAAAACTTATTTGACTTTAACTTCTCTAATTTAAATTTTCATAAATGACCAAGAAATAAACATTCCGCTGTTTACTTAATGAAGAAAATAAAATTCGTTTTATTTCAAACCTTCGAGCTGAAAGGTTGAATGGGAATGCGTGAATGATAGTATTTTATTTTAAGACAAAATCTAAATTAGGCTACGCTTATAAACAAGGACAGAGTACTTATTTCAAAATCATGGAAACGCAAACTGTGTTTTCTGCAGGTATTTAACTTTCTCTACTGTTATAGAATTAAGTGCATAAAAAAAGAGGCTATAATTTAAAGATGTTAAGTGTTAATCATTTCAAGGCGGGGAAAATCTTTACGTTTATGAGGTCTGCTGTCGGTAGCAAAATTGCCTAGTTAAATATGAAAAGAAAACTATTTTAAAAAAATCTCATTTTTCAATTACCATATAATTTATATTTTGCACACATTGTTTCATAAAGGAAAAAGTGTTCCGCTCTTTTAATATTACTTAATCACCTTATGGCATCAGGAGATCACTTTTCAATTTATCCTACTTATGAGAAAAGTTGACAAGAAAATTACGTTTGAAAAACAAACCACTCTATCCCAAACAACTTGAATAGCTACATCATTTGCATACTTGTTATAGAAAAATATTTTGATGACAATTAAAGAATTTTATTCATCAATTTTATTCACCGTCAAAATTGGTAACGTTTAGAAAAATGTTTAAATATTAAAAAGTGTCAATTAACTTTACGGAGGTATAAGGAAGTAGGCAAGAGATATCAGAATAAAAGGGCAAATAAAATACGATTTTTGATAGTAAATTCACAAAAGCTACAAAATAAAAAATTCATTATAATTTTATATTAAATTTTTCAATTAGGGGAAGTTTAAAGAATTCAACTTTAAACATTAAAAATTAGAATATTAAAACCAACAAAAATTAAATTAGACTAGAATATTAAATATTAATTAAATTAGAATATTAAAAATTTAATATTTAAATTAGAATATTCATTAAATATTAAAACCAGCTTTGAAGATGTAGAAAATTTTATTTTTTCGATTATATAATATACATACACACAAAAGTTCCAAAGTAAGTGAATGATAAATATGTTGCTCTGCAAAATAACACAAGGACTACTAAATTGTTAATTAGTCAGGTGACGAGGACGATCTTGCACCCCCTTCTCTAAATTATCACACCACGCCAAATAATGAACTTACACCTTCGACAAATTTAACGTGAGTGTTTGGTTTAATAGTGCAAGAACCATGAAATTTAAGCTAAACTGCGCCACACAGCTATTACAATAATAAAAAATACAATAAAGTAGGACTAAAAATACTGGTAAAAGTAGTTTCAGTAGTAATGTGTTAAACCTCAAATCTAATATAAAAAACGAAGTCTGAAAATAAAAGCAAATGGCTTGGTGAGGCAGACCTCTCCCCCAATACACCAAGTCAGATAAGTATAAAATAGATGAAAGAAAAGGGATACAATAATGATTTTAAAAAAAACAATTTATTAAAATGTTGTGAACACAGTAAGAGACCTTGCATGAAAATAGATTTAACGCGCTTCAGCTCCTCTACACAGTGGATCTTCAGTGGCACAAGAGCTCTAATTTATGGCGCGTCTGTCATTAAAAGGCTAAAAATATGGATAAATATAAAGGATCATAAAAATATGGACAAAATAAATAGTACAAAAGAATATCGTACTAACATCGGATAGTAACATGATTTACAACAATCTGAGGTATTGAGCTATTAAAATTGTAAAGCCCACGAGAGCCATTGAAATAAAATGGAGAACTAAATTAGAACAGTGAAATAGGGTTAAGCATCATTTTATGGAATCAACTTTACCCGATTAGTAGAAGTTTTCGACATAATAGAAAAACAGAATCATGTTGAAGATTAAGCTTATACCTATCTAATCGTGGGAGGAACACAAAATAGTAAAACTCAAATGAATATATGAATATCGAATATAGGTTTTTCATATAGAGATGATAATTAAAAGAAATTTCAAAAATAATTAACAAGAAAAGCAAAGATTAAAAAACTTTGAAAAATTTATTGGTTAAATATCCAATAGGCGAACTCGAGCGCTAAATGACGTGTTTAGGGTTGGTGCAGGGAAACAAAAAGAATAGGTGCGACCTAGACAGATTTTTAGCAACTAAAAAAAGCGTATGGTATCTTAATAATAAGGCTAAAGTAACATTGAAATATATTTAAAAATGAATTTAATTGTGTACGGGATATATATGTACTTGTAGTCCAGACAATATTGACAGAACTTTTATCATTATCATGTTTTCTATATACATATATACACATACATGTAAGGATAATTAAATTAGATTAAAAACTAAATTCCCTATTTAGCACTGAACTCTTTTTTTTTCATTTCAGCTTCAAGTATCAAACTAATCACCCATTTATTTCTTCCGAACATATGGCCTAGCCAATAAACATGTCTAATTGCAGATCGTTAAATATAATAGCCCCATATGTCAGCATTAACTTTCAAGTACAATCATAAAATCCGTGGTACTTACCGTATATGTGTTTTTTAAGTGTTAACTCACTTAAAAACACGGTGGCGTTATTTTTCTCTCTCCCTCTCATTGTCAGAACTTATATAGATTTCATCAAATAAAGATCCTTTTTAAAACTAACTCTGATTCTTTCAAAAAAATCATATATATATATATATATATATATATATATATATATATATATAAAATCCCTAAACATATATTAATAGCTTTATAAACGAAGTATAACTAGTCAATATATAGTAGGAAATATTAGCCACGTTAGTACAATAGCAAATTCCTGGTCTTAAGAGCTCAGATTGCATGTTTAAACAAAATTTTGGGGCTAGCCAACCTTCACCTATAATTTGCCTATACTGTGAGCTAAAAGGAAAGGAAGGAATAATATTAGGAGAAATTTAAATATTACAAATAAAGTACACTATACTATTAAAATATATGTATAACGATAAAATTTTAACCTACTAATACTTACAAGTATAGAGTTAAAGTTGATGCAATAAAGTAGATGATAAGTCTTACTTCGTAAGCACAGCAGCAAATTATGTTTTCCACTTAATGAAAGCAAAGCTGTAGTACCACATAAATTAAAATTAGTAAATTATAATAAAATTATTAAAAGTCTATAAATATAGATTAAAAATGCCTTAAATGCTGATATAAAATATTATAGAAAAAAAATGAAAAACTTCACAGACATACACAAGAATATTTAAATTAAATATAATATTATTAATTTATAAAATATGTGGAAATATATATATATATATATGAATGTATGTATGTATATAATTATCATTAAAACACTATTTAAAAATTATAA
The DNA here is from genome assembly GCA_019973935.1 of Trichonephila clavipes. Classification (NCBI taxonomy): domain Eukaryota; kingdom Metazoa; phylum Arthropoda; class Arachnida; order Araneae; family Nephilidae; genus Trichonephila; species Trichonephila clavipes. The sequence continues at coordinate 209,847 of BMAU01016226.1, forward strand.
TTCTAATTAAACACAAAAATCCAATTTTAAAGACAAAAGCAAATATATTTCGGTGGGGGAAGAGCCCCAACCACCATGTCAGTTTTCTTTACTATTTTTGTAACCTTAGATGTCAAAGATGTAATTTAGTTAATGATTTGCATTTTTTTCGATCCATTTCCTTAAACTAGAAGTGAATGAATATTTAAAACAACTATTAACCAAATTATATGAGGCACTTTGGTTTGAGTCCATAAACGGAAACCAATTAGATGTTTTTATTTTGATCAATTTCTAAATCTCAGCTTCAGCGCGAGAGCAATTTCGTATGGTGTCGTTAAAACTGAGAGAGATAAAGGCTTACTTCACACCAAAGAAACTAATTATTTCGATTCCCCATTTGCTTTTTCTAATCAGGATGTTAACTAGTGGTAAGCACGTAACGGAGTCTTAATTCTGATTAGAGAAAAGTTCCTTAACTGCAGAAGTAATCATCCTAAAGCCGGAAACGATCTGTTTTTCCCGAGGCATGCGTGATCGAATTTAGAAGTTCTGGAAGTTTCCGTGCGTGTAGTTCCACAACCACAAAAAGAAATACAAACACGAGTATGCATTCAAATTTAACAAGTATACAAAATCTATTATGATTAAAATGCATATAATGTGTGAAATGCTTTAAATTTTTTAAGCAATTTTGTTTAAAAATTTTATTAAATATACACTGGTGTGCAAAAATTAAGGACGAGACGGTTTTTTCAATATAACTTTGTACAAAAGCTTTCCAAATCAACACATTTAATACCGTAAGATCCCCAATACGTAAGAACATGTGTAATATGTAAGCAACACTTACTAAAAGAGAAATCAGAGGGATAAAAAGAAGCTTGATTGAAAAAGTAGCATGAAACGCAATGCGACTGAAGGCCGAAACATCCCTGTGATGGGTGTCCAGCAAGAAACATCCGATCTTTAGTAGGGGATATGATCTCCCCTGACTGCTAGGCAGGTCTCACTGCGTCTGCATATGCTGAGAATGAGGGCGTCAATGAGTTGTTGAGGCATTGCTGCCCATTCTTTTTGCAGCGCCAATCGAAGCTCCCGAATCGTTACTGGTGGTAAGGTACGAGCTGCCAAGCGTCTGCCTAGAAAATCCCATACATACTCGATGGGATTGAGATCCGGAGATCGTGCCGGCCAATCCATACGTTCAATATCCTCACTCTCTAAGAGCTGTTCGGCAGCTACTGTGCGATGACATGGTGCATTGTCGTCCATGAAAAGGAACTGCAGACCCATAGCGCCTCTAAAAAGACGCACATATTAAAGAATAATCTCGTTACAATAACGGGTCCCGTTGACTGAACCTGCGTCGGAGATGTGAAGGTCTGTACGACTACCAAGCATGATGCCTCCCCAAACGAGAACACCGCGACCTCCATACCTGTCCCTTTCAATGATGTTCGAGGGATGATTGCGGCTTCCCCGCTCTCTCCAGATGAGTATGCGATGAGAATCGCTATTCAAACTGAATCTGCTCTCATCTGTAAAGAGTATTCGTCCCCATTCATTGTCTCTCCAATTGCGGTGTTCCCGGCACCACAGAGAACGCCTTCTCCGATGGACAGGCGTTAAAGGTACACACCATACAGGGCGTCGTGCAAACAGACCACCACCGTGCAGTCTTCTGGCCACGGTAAAATGCGATATCGCTCGTCCAGTCGCCTGTGTCGTGTGTCTAGCGATTTCTCCCGCTGTCTGCTGCCTGTTTCTTCTGGTCTGTAAGACAATGTACCGGTCATCTGCGGGTGTGGTTCCTCGTGGACGACCACTACTGAACCCCCGGATAGCTGTTCCTGTAGTTTGAAATTGTCTCCAAAGTCGTGAAACGATGCTGTGAGCAATTCCGAACTCTGCAGCCACACTTGTCACACTGCGGCCTTCCTCCACCTTCCCAATGATTCGACCTCGGTAAAAGCATCTACATGTCGTCTAACAGATTGATTATTTGCCATTTCTCGCTGAGGCAGCAACTCGGTGTGATTTTAACTGCTATACGGCGTGCAATCTCTTTTCCAGAAATACTGATCTTACACCGACAACATGCTTTATACTACTCAGACACTCCCCCATTACGTCTACCTGCATATCTGCGCATGTGCTACCGTACATCACCTTACTTAATCTCCTGATTGGTCTTTCTGTCCGCTCTGCCTCTTCGTTCAGCTGATATGCTAATTTTTCGACTTCGTTCTTAATTTTTGCACACCAGTGTATATAGATGGACAGTTGCAAAAAATCAATCATTATAAAAAGATGTGCATTCTCTATTTTAAAGTAGAGAGAAATACAGGATTATTTATAATTCCCTCCAAGGTTTCAGAGCAATATAGTACAGCGTTTCTCAAACTGTGGGAGGAGATAATCCTTTGAGAGGGAACTAACAAATCGAGTGAGTGAGTGAATATTAACGTCGCCCTGTTCAGCTACAAGAGGGCTTTTGGCGACGGACCACGTAATTTTGAATTATGGTCAGGTGACGTGGACGACACCTGAGCTGGCACACACGTGCTGACCGTAACATTGATAGTACCATGTTGAGCAGAGTGTGGTAAGAGCTGGACTATCACATTGATGTATGTCGTGTGACTAAAGGTTCACATAGAGAACACTTTGCACTGTAAAATATAGAAAATTTATTTTTTTTTTATTTTTTTGCATTTTTTCAATTGTCCTTTTTTGCTGCTTTGGGAATTATGAATAACCTAAATATATATGTATGCATTTTCAATGTATTGTGCAGAACATGAAATTATACGTATATGGGTTGTAAATTTGTGTTTTATACTAGTTTTAATAGACCATTTGAACTAAAACATAAACATGAAATATACTTACCTAGTTTAAAATAAAAACACAAGTGACGACCGGTTAACTAAAATGGAACATGTAATTATCCCACAGCAGTTTTGCAGATGAAACCGATACGTTTAATGACACTCAGAAAATTAAATTCAGAAAGCAGATTTACTTGCATGATAGTATGTTCATAAATTAATAAAATTTTCCGATTTACTTTTCTCTTAGATCTTAGCAATATAAAGGGTGTTTTTTTAAAGGTACAGAACTTTAAATTGCAATAAAACAACGATGTATTATTTGATTGACATGAATTTTTTTTATTCGAAAGATAATCTTGTGGCATTACATTTTAAATATGATTTCTGGCATAGGACTGGCACGGCTGGCTCGGATGTAGTCCAATCTGGACGTCCAATTTTCGATGACTTTTTCCAACATTTGTGGCCGTATATCGGCAATAACACGGCGAATGTTGTCTTCAAATGGTCAAGCGTTTGTGGCTCATCCGCATAGACCAATGACTTTACATAGCCCCACAGAAAATAGTCTAGCGGTGTTAAATCACAAGATCTTGGAGGCCAATTCACTGGCCCAAAACGTGAAATTAGGTGGTCACCAAACGTGTCTTTCAATAAATCGATTGTGGCACGAGCTGTGTGACATGTTGCGCCGTCTTGTTGGAACCACAGCTCCTGGACATCATGATTGTTCAATTCAGGAATGAAAAAGTTAGTAATCATGGCTCTATACCGATCACCATTGACTGTAACGTTGTGGCCTTCATCGTTTTTGAAGAAGGATTCCACCAGCCCATAAAGCGCACCAAACAGTCAGTTTTTCTGGATGTAACGATGTTTCGACATACACTTGTGGATTAGCTTTACTCCAAATGCGGCAGTTTTGTTTGTTGACGTAGCCATTCAACCAGAAGGGCGCTTCATCGCTAAAAAAATTCGCTTATGAAAATCGGGAACAACGGCAATCTCGTTTTGGGCCCATTCGACGAATCTACGTGTTGCCTGATCATATTTAAAATGTAATTCCACAAGATTATCTTTCGAATAAAAAGAATTTCATTTAAAGTTCTATACCTCTAAAAAAACACCCTTTATTCATTGAGTCTGAACTAAATCTTCAAGTGTGTGTGTGTGTGTGTGTGTGTGTGTGTGTGTGTGTGTGTGTGTGTGTGTGTGTGTGTGTGTGTGTGTGTGTGTGTGTGTGTGTGTGTGTGTGTGTGTGTGTGTGTGTGTGTGTGTGTGTGTGTGTGTGTGTGTGTGTGTGTGTGTGTGTGTGTGTGTGTGTGTGTGTGTGTGTGTGTGTGTGTGTGTGTGTGTGTGTGTGTGTGTGTGTGTGTGTGTGTGTGTGTGTGTGTGTGTGTGTGTGTGTTCACCGAACACAAGGAGTATACGGATCCATTATATGTATACCGATGCTAATTCAAAGTTAAACCTTAACTGAAATTTATCCAAGTATAAAAATAGATTAGAAGAATAATTTATCTAGTCTATATATATAAATATATATATATAGAGAGAGAGAGAGAGTAAATTTCAAGAAATTTTCGTTATATTTTATAAGCGAAATTTGCAACTGGATGAAAGCATTCAATTTGATGTCTTATTTTATTGGACCATTTATGTGTTCAGAATGAAAGTAAATATAGTTTATGTTTGAAAATGTCAGAAACACACTCAATACATCAAAAGCAATTAAGTTCGAAATCTGTAGTTATACAAATGTCCATGTGAATCAATGTATGACAAACTATCTTGTACTGTTGTGTCTCTCAAAACATGAAATGACAATTGAATACGATATTTTTGAAATATTTGTCATTTGACACTTAACTGACAGTTATCATTACAAGGCGCTATATAATTATCGGATTTGAGACACGAGTTCCAAAATTTGATGTGAAATATAATTTGAAACAATATACATTGCAATGAGTCGTCGAATATAGTAAAAAAGTACTTTAAAAAATTAACTAGTTTCTGGACAAAAGAGTTTTAAAAGCAATATATATTTTATAAAAGAAGAAGCACAAAATTACACTTCCTACTGTTTCTATAACAGGTTGGTGTTAAGGTGTATTACTGATTTATTTATTGAGCTTACTAATTTTTTTTTCCTCGTACGATTTTTAGAATTTTGTTGCTAAACCTAAATTGTATCAGATGCAGAGGAGAGTTAAATATCGGATTTGGAACTGGATAACCCTTTATCTACTGCATTATGATTTACTGCAGTTTTTTCATGCCATATTTTTTTTTTGAATCACTACATTTAAAATTAGGGAATATATATTAACAAAACACTCAACTTTGAAAATTTTAATCCGTTAGATCTAATTCATTAATTAAAGGTATTCAACTGTAAAATTAATAAAATACAATGTTCACTAAAAATAAATAGTCAAATCGTTTTCTAAGCTCTTCATTAACATAGAAAAAAATAAGACACTTTTTGACATTAACTATATTTTTGAAACAAAAATTACAATCTTCGCAATCCGCTGAAAACGCAATTTCTGCTATAAAACTATTTGCCTTCCCCGCTAAAATACTCATCATAGAATCCGTGCTGCCCTATATCTTAAAAGAGTGGATTTAAAAGAATATTCCTGCTAAGTATCGTCAGAGTATTCGTATGTATTTTAAACTATGTATTTTATTCTATGTAATTTTAAAGTGGTACATATAAGTTCCGTCGGTAGATAAAGGGTTAATGGCAAAATATTCCTTTCATTCAATAAGAATAAAGGAGCTGATGAGCATCGCCTCTTGGATACGATTGCTAAAGACGATACAACTGGAGTAAACATATTGAGATTGAAGAAGCAATGACAAAAGACATAAGAATAGGTGGTTGAGACTGACATTGTAACTGTTATGAGAGGGATAGATAGCAAGAGGTGTGCGTGGGTTGAAGATATGTGGAAACTGTAAGAATATATTGAAAAATATTTGGTTTCGGGGGAGTTAGAAGTAGTTGAAATAATTCTAAATATAAATATTTTATTTTTGTGATATTTTTATCTGTCTGTGTAGTAGTGGATATTGTTGAAGATTTAGCACCCAGGTTGTATGTCTGTGATATCTGTGGGTGATAGTAATTTTCTGGTTTCCTTATAAGATATATATTTCTATTAGTTTAATTTCTTGTATTTGTTTTTCAGTTTTCCATTATGGATACAATTTAGAACCGGATGAATGAAGTTGCGAACAATCAATACATTTTGGCTCCATATTGCAATCTAAGGAGGCATCTAAAGCTTGTTAGCTGTCCACGGCAGACAGTTAGTGAATGTTCAAACCTCTGACACTTGAAGCAGCGCATAGGATTCGGAATATATGTACGCATTCCATAGTTTAAATAACCAGCTTTTATTGTAGTCGGAATTTCCGGCTATTGAATGTTAGAATTAAATGTTTTGTCGGAATAGTTGTTGCATCTTTTTTTTATTGTGATTCTTCTTACCTGAATTACATCCTGCTCAAAAAATGCCTCTAGAATTTCTGCTTCAGAAGTGTACAGCGGGTCAGGTTCAGAAATAACGCCTCGGCAAGAGTTGGCTGATTTATGAGGACTTATTCAGAGAAGTTTTGTGACAAGAAAGGACTTGTGGTATGTACAGTGGTATTTGTTTCAATTAGTAGATCCCTGAACGCAACCATTTTGTGGATTTCGGTTGACCACATATTCCAATGAGGACTTTAAGAATAACAAGTAAGGATATTTTAGAAGACCTTGTTAGGCAAATTAATACAAACCTCGAAACAGTTGCAGTTTGACGGTGGGTAAAACGAAACCTTTACCCTCTCACAGCTTATTTAGATCCATAAGTGCAAAATAAACTTCATCCTGGCATGTTTCCATCCACCACGGAGTTCAACAAGGGTGGCAGGGTGCCGGTCAACTGACAATAGTCAGGCTCGGTGCTTACCTGAAGTACACACAGGATATAGCACTACAGCATCAGGGTGGGGACCAACGTTTAAACCCGATATCCCTTATCTGCAGCACTAGCCCTGCAGCAATATCCTTCATGGGACTCTGAAGAGACTGATCACCAGCCGATTGACTGGAGCGAGTTCATTCTTGTATCCCGTCTACAGTGAAGCGTATGCTCAACAGAACATGTAAGGTATCCAGAGGACACCATTTTTCTTCCACACGGGACGACTCGCACGGCAAACATGTGGGTTGGTAAACCAACTGTGTTAGTAACAAGTAATATAAATAAAATTAAGTCAATTCCTACTTTCGTCAACAAAGAAAAGCTTTATTATAGTGACTTTTTATTAAATAGTTACAATTAATATAAATATGTATATACATATGACAGAATCACAATACTAAGTGACAAAATAGAAAACAATTTTTCTTGAAATTTTCCATTTTACTTTCTACATATAGTGTTCAACTATGTTTTAATGTTTTTTACTATTGGTATATACTATTTTTTTGGTATGTAACTATACTTAAACCAAGGGGCTCCGTATTTTACACTTAACCGTTACTATTTATTCATTAATTAAATTTAATTATTCTAATAAATAGAATAGTAAAAATGAATCGCATTCTCAGAAAGTGGGACACCCCAGGTGGGATTCGAACCCACGACCTTTGGATTAGAAGTCCAACGCGATATCCATTGCACTACAGGGATAAAATGGACGATTTTCCTTTATATATGATTTGCTGGACTATTATTTTTGTGTATTAATATTTATTAATTTTTGATTTAATTAATGAATTAATATTTGAAAAATCTGTATTAACATCAAGTGCCATCTATTACAAGTTTTAAAAAATGTATTTGACCTTGAATGGATGAATAGAATATATATATATATATATATATATATATATATATATATATATATATGTAAAATTAAGAAACATTGAAACTAAATTAACACAATACAAAATGAAAACCAAAATTTCAAATTATTTTATTACTAATGAATAGAAGTAATCTAATGAAAACAAATTAATCAATAATTGCATACACGTACATTTATAAACATTTTTCTGTGGTCTAGACGGGATAAGAAGAAATGGTAAAAATGAATAACAAGAAAGAAAGTCGAAAATAGAGAAGGATCACTAGGGTACCCCAGAGTCATGACACCGGTGTTTACCAAAATCAATAAACCCCTTAGAAATCAGAAAAGATGTTTAGGGCAACTCGGGATTGTGACACTCGTACTCATCTAAAAATGAGCCCCCTGAGGGGCAAATAAGATTCTTCAAAAAAGGGATTGACAGAAAAAGATTAATATGAAAACTTAAATGCTCTTAAGTTCATTTTAATAAAAAAAATTTAAATTCTAGATTTAAAATACATAACATAAAAGGTTTTAAAGTACAAAAGGATCGTTTCAATTTTTCCTTAAATGAAATATGTTTTTTTTAGTGAAATACTCTGTTTAATACATATATGGATGGATTTGCGAGAGAGAATGCCTAAATATTAATTTAAGTAAGATATTGCAAAATTAATGGATAGTGCATATAGAAAATTTCAAAATTGAGGCAGAGTAAAATTTCATCAATATTCAACAATCTGTGAAATTTGATTTTAGTAATATTACTCTACACCCTTTTGATCGGATATTAGCGACTGACCTAAATTTCTAGTCATGATCAAGTGACGAAAACGACAGCTGAGTGTCGTCAATTTCATACAGTGACAAAGACTGGATTTAATACCATCCCTGTATTGATCATTTTCGGCAGAAATAAGCCAGGAACTAAATATTTACATGGATGAAATAGGCTTATGATTACCTACTAATAATAAGAAAAATTAACTATTTCAAAAGTTTATAAGAATTTTAACTAGTCAAAACTTACTAATGAACTAATATGCCTATATAATTTAAAACTTTAAACGTCTTTACATAAATTTCAAATAACTTTTCTATTATATTAGAACTGTACGTATTAAAACACTGCACGACTATTTTAATAAAGTTTTTTCCAGGACTGATAAATATTCACAAATAATTCTCTCATTGCGGTAAATATTACAAAACACTTTTTAAATCTATTTAATTTTCAGCTGTGTTGCTATTGATAGTTTAATAAGTACATACTACAGCTGAGCTTTTCAAACTTTTTCAATATTTGTGATCCAATTTTGAATCATAATTTTCATCGCGCCTCCTAATACAATAACATTATATTAAATAATAATATATTATGCAATAATAATGCACTTTGACGTTGAAGCTACAATACGACCTTAATTATAAACCATACGAATTATCTCATGATACGCAATAAATTTCGTATATGTTACTTTTAAGTAATAGAATAAGTATTATGTTACTTTTCATTTCTAATATTTAAATTGGGTGAATGAATATAACGTCACACTGTTCAGCTACACGAAGGCTTTTGGCGACGGACCACGTAATTTTGAACCATAATCAAGTGACGTAGCCGACACCTGAGTCGGCATCTCCCTTCTTCTAACTACCACACCACACCAATGGGAGGACCTTTGAGGGATTAACTTGCATCGCTGCCCTACTCAACGGGTCTTTAGTGGTACTGGGCTCGAACTCGTGACAAGGCGAGCCACGATCCGATACCAGGACCACTCGGCTACCGCGGTCACAATATTTAAATTGGAACTGATTGCAAAATAATTTTTAATCAAGTTAAATATTTATTTTCTCAAACATTCATATCGATCTCTGCTAAATACAGAAAGAAAAATTAGAGTGTCGATTTCGAATGTTAAACCATTCTTTAAAAGACTTTGCTCTGCAAGACAAGCTCACAGGAGAGTCACTAGTAATCATATTAAACTTTTTCTTATATATTTTAGTACAGAAGAAATCGGTAAATATATTGTACAGTCAGAATGTGTGTGTTTAGTAGTTGGAATGTGTGTGTGTTTTTATTTTTTTTTATTATGTCATAATGTATTTTATTTTGATTTCTTTCAGTAAAATAATTTTGTTTAAAAATAATATTTTTTCTTTTCGATTTTTTTTATATGCTCCTACCCCTCAGGGTTATCACACCCATCTAGAGAGCAATGTAATTGGGGTAGCATTAGGGATATTGATGGCGAATCTCGTAACTCTGAACATAGTCAAGTAATCCAAGATGGTCCCCCCTTTCCAATTTGCACATTATGCTATTGTGAAACCTTGAACCGATACGTAACGGGCCTCGAGCGGTGACTTTATGGTGACATTAACACCAGAAAGACTAAAACTTATATATAGTATATACGTATATATTGCCCAAAAGCGGTCAAAATTACTGGATTGTAAAAGAGTAACTAATGTGTACATAAATTTGTTTAAAATTAATTTTTAACATTTTTATATTATTTACAGTTGTATAACAAGTTATTAGTAACTAATAACATTAAAAGAAATTTACTTCAGTGGGAAAAAAAATACTCTAAGAAAGTCTAAGAAGTTGAGCCATTATATACGCCATTATTTTTCTAATCGAAATTAAAAAGCAGTCGAAATGACTTCCTTGGGCAATCTAGTGTTAAATAATATATCTAGGAAGCGTTCTAAAAATAGAGAAAACAGTAAAAACAAATTTTAAAAGTTTATCTTCTATAAAAAGCAAATAGAACCCTGTAAGGGAAGAGATGGTCAGATACGTTCAAAACTGATGCTCTAGAAGGGAACTAGGACTCTAACCCGTAATATTTCAACAATATCCATCATTTTGAACTTTTTCGTCGACATTAAAAGTTACCTAGTGGTCAAAGTAACGGACTAGTGGCTGGTGAGTCATGAATTCCAGCCTTGTTACACTGAAAACCTGCCGTGTAGAGAATCTGATGCACGTTAAATCTATCTGTACTTCCCATTGCTGTGGTGTGGAAGTAACGAAATGGGGTGCAACCTCAGGTTTCCTCCTCGTCACTTGACCATGGTTCAAAATTACGAGGTCCATCGCCCAAAGACCACGTGTAGCTGAATTGGGCGACATTAATATTCACTCGTCGATATTTCAGTTAAATGTTGACAAAAGTTTAAGCGTAATTGGGGGTTGTCATGTATTTTATTTCTCTCTTATAACTTCTCACATCCATCAATGCAAATATAACTAAATCTAGATTAACTCATTTCTTGATTAAGTACTACATCTTGATTAACATGAGTTCTATTGATTAAACACAATCAGATAACAATCAAACTACAATCTCAAATCAATCCCAAGAGACACTATTCTTCTCTTTTTACCAGACCACACCCTGTGGTCAATCTCTCACCGAGAGAATCCCATTCCCTCCAGTCCAAAACAATTCCACACTTCCCACCTGCGAACACAACCAGGGAGCCTTCCTTCACTCGACCGTCTACTCCAGGGTCAAATAGACTTCGCCTCCAAAATACATTAATCCTCCCAAAGCCGCGCCAACATTCCATACTCTCTCCCCAATAGCAGTCTCATACACTACAGGGGTAATCTCTTGGCTTAAGTGAAAAAGTGAATTTAAAAGAGTTTTTACCATTAAGGTATCTGACTACGTTCGAAATCGTGATTTTAAAAAAGCGCATCGATGGATAATTTTCCTGATATTTAGTGTCACTCAGATTAGAATACATGCATAAAATTGTTTTAAGGACATTTTGACAAAAAAATTTATTTAAATATAATATTTTGGCAAAAAATTAACTTAGAATATTCTTTTTTTTTCCAAATGTTCTCTTTTTGTGAAAAATGGTTCTATTATAATAATATTTTGCCTGTATATAGCTCAGACCTCTCTACGGAGGCTCAACTAGAATTTTTGAAAAATTCACATTATTTTCAGTTACCACCAATCGAAATAATTATTCACGTTTTTTTCTTAAAATTGCTCACCTCTGTTGTCGTAAGATATGAATAAATCCACTTCTAAGTTATGTATCTCAAAAATTCTAGTTTAGCCTCTGAACAGAGGTCTGAGCTTTATACAGGCAGAATAATATTCGAATAGAAGCATTTTTCCCAAAAGGAGAATATTTGGAAAAAAGATTATTCTAAGTTAATTTTTCGCCAAAATATTGTATATAAATAAATTTTTTGTCAAAATGTCCTTAAAACAATTTTATGCATATATTCTAATCTAAGTGACACTAAATATCATGAAAATTACCCACGTATGCGCATTTAAAAATTACGGTTCCGAACGTAGTCGGATACCTTAAGCTGTTGAATATAGAAAGAAGAAATCAAACAATTTGATAGATCAAATTATATGAGAGTACACCATTAATTTTTTGAAATATAAGGAAATGAAATTTTTTGATGAAATCTTAACATGCGCGTTTCAGTTCATAGAATATTTAATTTTCTTATACTTCGTTTTAATTATACACAGATTTATACGATATTAATGTCCTTATTTAATATTTAATTGCATAGAAAAATTGACTTCCGTTGCATTTAGCTTTATAACTTTCACTACTTAATACTCATCTGTTATAAATTTCTTGAGGATTTAAATCAGTGAGTGAGTGTTAGGTTTTACTGGCACTGGAGCCAATTCTGGCTAAACTGCGAGGTTTTAATTCTGATAGCTATGTTACGAGAAATCAATTTTGAACTATAAATGAAGCTACAATTATGTGTATTTACTTTAATTACGCTAGATCATAAATTCAGGTGATAGTTATATCTAATAATTATCTTATTTTTGTTGTAAAAAAGGCAATATATGTATTTATTCTAGCAAAAGACTGTCTCTATTAATCTTTACAATAAATTTAGAGTTCCTTGATAAAATTTATGGAAAACCTACCATGAACTTTAAAACGTTTCATTTAAGCAGATTACAGATTTTTTGTACATTTGCAATTCGATCTTAAATTTTTCGATAAATTTCTGAAGTTTTACAGTCTACTTCTCTAATCCACCATTCGTCCATTCTAAATTTAAACTGTTGAATATAACTCGATCTATATACACATAAAGGCGGAAAATACCTTCTTGAGTGTCATGCATTGTAAAGATTTCGGATCTTAGAAATGCCAACATAGAAGAAACGATTTCTTTCTTACTCAAGAATGTCGCGGCACCTACAATACAGATTCTAGAAAGAAAATAAAAAAATTCTATTCAACAACAACATCTACATTTCATGGGAGATGTAAATAAGATGGAAAATGTGTCATCTCCATAGAGAAAAGTGTGTATCACCAACCTCTAAAGAGCGAAAACGTGCACCCGAGAATTCCAAAATCCCACTTATTTTTTAGAATCTTATTGATAGTTCTATAGCGAGTGATGTCTGTTCTTCTCACAGAAGAAAAGTCCCTCTCACTTGCATTTCTTTTTCAGAATTTCTCTTCCCTCCATTTTTTTTTTATTCGTCCCGATACTCCAAAGTACTCGCATACAAATAGTTAAATGCTGAACTTTTACTGATTTCCCGACATATTCAAATTTCTGGTCGAAATTTAAATGTTTCTCTCTTCATAGTATTAAATTGGACAAAAAAAGGTAACATAACGGACAAAAAGTTAACAGTTTAACATTCAAGTTAGATCAAAGGAGGAAACAGCCTTGCTGCTCTTTTACATTATGTCAGATCATAATGTCAAACCCTTCGTTAAACCCCTTGGTTAAAGTGAATAGGTTGATTTGAATAGGAAACCCCTTAGGTTAAATTGTAGAATAGGGCGCCTCTTGGTTAAAGTGTAGAATAGGGTGCCTTTTGGTTAAAGTGTAGAATAGGGTGCCTCTTGGTTAAAGTGTAGAATAGGGTGCCTCTTAAAGTGTTAAAGTGTAGAATAGGGTGCCTCTTGGTTAAAGTGTAGAATAGGGTGCCTCTTGGTTAAAGTGTAGAATAGGGTGCCTCTTGGTTAAAGTGTAGAATAGGGTGCCTCTTGGTTAAAGTGTAGAAGGCCCCTTAGTTAAAGTGTAGAAGCCCCCTTGGTTAAAGTGTGGAAGCCCCTTGGTTAAAGTGTAGAAGCCCCTTGGTTAAAGTGTAAAACAGGGAGCCCCTTGGTTAAAGTGTAAAACAGGGAGCCCCTTGGTTAAAGTGTGAAACAGGGAGCCCCTTGGTTAAAGTGTGGAAGTCCCTTGGTTAAAGTGTAGAACAGGGAGCCCCTTGGTTAGAACTTATTCTAACCAAGGGGCTCCCTTTTATGCACTAAGCAAAAATTTAATTACATAGGAGCCTCACAGGTTTTATATTTCATATAATGCAACTTTTATTGTAGCAGTTAAGCCACGTATATGAAACTGAAGTACAAAATGTAAAGTAATGTATATAATATACATGCATTAAAAATCAAAAGTATGCATATAACTGAATAATATTGAAAAAAACTAATACTAGCATTAATATAAAGTTGAATTCTTGGAATTACCATACATATAGATATTTTTTGTTGCCATCAATGCTCCTTCAAAGAGAAAATTACCATTTTTTAACCCTCTCGTTGTGCATTTCCACGGGCAAACGTAGGCATAACACACGTAACACTACGCAGCGAAAGGGTTAGCATTAAATACATTAAATAATTAATGCTATAATAAAAAAAACTAAAAAATACGTTTTTATATTGAATCGAACTAAAAAGTAAAAAAATAATTCTTAATATAAGAATAAAATGATTAACGAAAAAATTAATGTCATTGGGGTAAAAGCGTGGGGTGCTCTATATTAATTGTTATGATTTCTTACAAGTTCTATTACGAAATGCTGAGTTAGTGTAAAAATGTAATACAAAGCACACCCCACGCTTGTATCACAATGACATTAATTTTCCCATTAATCATTTTATTCTTATATTAAGAATTATTTTTCTAATTTTTAGTTCGATTCTCTATAAAAGAGTGTTTTTTAGTTTTTTTTAAACTATAATTTATATTTCATTTTATAGTTCAATCTACAATAAAAGCCTGTTTTTTTTAGGTTTTAAAACTATCATTTATCCTTTGTTGAACTTATCCTTGAGTTAGATATTTGGAACCGGAATTACGTGGCTGCTAGAATTAGTCTTGCTCTTCAATGGATATTAATTAACGAGTCTGACGGGTATTTATTCTATCCGCTTGCGGGGCCTTGTACGAGTCCTATATCATTGTTTTTCAAAGATTCCATCTTTATAGATACAGGTCTAACTTATAAAAGTGTGTTAAGAAGAAATATTAAATGTCAATCATATTATAACATTTTAAGCGTATTGCTATAATGTTAATTCATATCATCACTTCCAAACTTATTGCTTTATTAAATTAAAAAAAATATTTAGCAGTTAGAACATACATTTATCACGTTTTAAATGTATTGATATAATGTTAATTCATATCATCAATTCTAAACCTATACTGTCTTACAAAAATAAAAAATATTTAGAAAAGTTAGAACATAACTTTTTTCACTTGCACGAGTCTTGCGGTTTTTGGGTTGCACCTTAATCTTTTAGTCGCTAAATCTGAAATTAAACGCCAAATCTGGAAAGGGCATAAGGAATTAGTCACCAAATTTGAAAATGGTTTATGCAATAAGTTGCCAAGTGGTATACGGAATTAGTCGCCAATTCTATAAACCATATTCCTAAATATCCTAACCAGGGTAATGGAAAAAAAATATGAAATTATTGCACTGTCAAAGGTCCTTGACAAGTGTGCAAAATTTTGAATTAATCTGACCTTTTAAAGTGGGTAAAAATCTAGTTCAAAGATTCCATTACATACAAGTGAAACTTATAAAAGCGTGTTAAAAAAGGGAAACATCTACCAAAATAAAGTAAACTACCTTATATATATATATATATATTTCATGTTTTTACTGACCCTTTATTTTGTGTATTTTGGCATTATATAAAAACTATAATATAGCATTGAAATTTGTTTAATCTCCCTCTTTTCTCTTCTTGACGATAAAGAAAATTATTCAGAAAATGTGTTTATCTTCTACTCTCTAAACGGATCAGATAAAGAACAGATTATTTTCATTTCATGCTCAAAGTTTTTTGAAGGAAAACATACTTTTGGACATTTCGTCTTATTACTTAGCGCAACAGTTGACAGAAAAGATTAATTCTCCTGTCTGGAACTTTTGCTAAACTTTGATTTTTCATGTCACGTTATAAGAAGGGAAGATAAAATGTAACAGATAGAAACGTGTGTCGAAGCAAAGATTTGATGCGAATAATCACAATTTTTTTTATGTAGGGAAGACAAATAATATTATAAATGTATATATATATTATAAAACTACGATAGTTATCAGGTAAATAATGTTACCAAATTCCCTCTAAATTTAAAACCCTCATTAAATTAGCCCTAATGGAAAACTATGTTAATTTTAATGATATATAATCTGTGTAATTAAATTAAAGTTTTGCTTCAAGTAGAACCGGGTAACAAAAGTTTAGCTTATATCTCTCTATATTTTTTAATAGTTATAATATTAACAATGATTTTTTCACAGCTGTATTTATGATTTGTGTGTGATTGTTTTTGGTAAAAACAGTAAATATATTCCTAACATTGATTTCTATCGAAATTATCTAAACCTAATTAAAACAATCATTAATAAACTTTCTACGGATTGCTTTGATGTAACGTTGAGTAATATGGATAATACATTAAATAGTTTTGTTTTTATATAAAAAAATAAGTTTCAATATAATTAAGTAGTTTTATCGAATAGTGATATTCATATGTGTATTTATTGAATAGTGATACTCATATTTGTTTTTATTGAATAGTGATACTCATATTTGTATTTATTGAATAGTTATATTCATATTTGTATTTATCGAAATATTATTCTTAATTACTTGTAGTTTAACATTTTTTAATAAATACAACAGTGGCATAATTATTAATATTGAAGAGTTTTTAATTATTGATTAGAGTATGACATTCATATTATTTTTTGAGTACATACATTTTTGTAATACGTTCAATAGTATTGATTTAAGATTTTATTTTTGGTTGAAGTTCTTATTTTTAATTGGTTTTTATTTATCTATTATCCGTAGATCACTTTACTTTCGCAAGATTGCCCCACAGGCCATTTTATTATGCAATTTCCATGTATCCACTTTTGTTTTAATTATACAGGTCTTGTTTTGTTTACATTATTTTCATGCTTCCTTATTTATATTTATAACATGTTTTTGGAGTATTTTCAATGAATTTTGCGAAAGTGCGATATTTCTTTGTCTGGAGAGATCCGGTTGAATCTTCGCTTCTACTATGCAGATTTAGTTCTTTTAAAGCAAAATAATAATAATAAATTTTAGGATTTTTAGGGGAGGGGGGTTTGTATATAGGTTAATGTTGTTTTTAGGCATTTGATTTTAGAAACTAATTTATAATGTTTAAATTTTATTGTATCATTTTGCAAAATTTTATAGCATTTTTAGAAACTTATACTATTTTCTCTTCCATTAAACACTGAGAATAGGTAAACCTAAGGGAAGGTTGGCTGGCCTTACGAAGGTCCGGCACATGAATTTTCGAAAAATTATCGATTTTCACTTTTTTACATTTTCTAAGAGTTCAAACAAATCTATTTAAAATGATATATGATATGAATAAATACGATAATTAAAAGTATTTTTATTTATTTTTTAAATGAAGCTACTCCTTGATGCGCACCAAATCAGCTCTGCTAGGAGCATCTGTGTTTCCCCTTGCGTAACTTTCTGATGAGCACGAATCCGTATGATGTTCAAGTGGAAAAATTTGACTGAACTGGGCTTATTCAAAAATATATGGGTACACGTCTTTTGGATCTTAAAAGCGAAACAGGGAGGAAAAAAAATTGATGGAAAATGCCTAAGTGGTCGTGACCGACTCACCGACATTTTAATATAAAAAATTCAAAGAAATTATAGCATGGCTATAAGAAATAATATCAATGATTTATGCAGCATGAGAACTTCTGTTTGGGCTGTATATTTTCATCTTCTGTCTTCAAACGGGAGCCTTCAACATGGATTGTGTCTCGAGGGTATAAATGCCTGGGGCAAGTTTTAAAAAACAGAATCTGAATGTAACGAAATGCACTATGATCATTAACACATACACCATAATGAACTAAATGAAGCCAATTCTTAGAGATCTAGGTGATCCTATGTTATTAAGCTAATGTTTACATCTAAAGACCCAGAACCCAAATGAGTAAATTAATAATACCATACAGACATTGATTCCAAGTTCTACATTTGTGGAATTAAAAACTCTAAAATTAGGGGTAAATATGGATATTGCACCGTTTAATATGAGTCATGTAGCAAAATTAATGATCTTAAAACAATGTGATATTGAACCAAGTTATACAACTGTGTGTCGTGTTTCAAAAAACTAGATACACGTAGGGTTCGTGTAGCTCAACGAAAGTATCTTGAGATCCAGAAAAAGGCAAAATTGTTAAAAATAATGGAAAAAAGAAAAATAAAAGTGTCTTTTGTAAGGGCAGAGAGTAAAAAAATGCTTCATATCCTTCCTGAAAGTACTAAAAAAGTAAATGCTCAAAAAATTACAAATTTTTACTTTAAAACCTGTTTTCTCAAAATGTAATATTTTTTTTCACTTTATGTATTTTTTATCAAAAGCTACTTATCATATATTGTTCACGTTTTTATTGAGGAGACTTTTGACATGTTTACACATTTACATGGAGGGAATTAGACGTATATAGAAAACATTTTTAGATATGATGTTTTAAAACTAAATTTTAGGGGAAAAATTTGACAATTTTTAAAAAATTCATATTAATTTAATTTTTAACAAAAAAACAAAACCCTTCTTTAAAGTGTTATTGATAGTACACATGGCCTAATGTAAAAATTTTATTTATGAGAAGTAAGTAGTTCCAGAGAAAAAAAGTACATAAACTTACGCAATTTAACATGGGATCCTATGGAAGTGCAGGACCCCCTTAAAATTACGTTTAATTTCTACAACTCTCTTTCCTAAGAAAAAGAGTGTTATTATATTATTGTAGTTAGTTAAGCTTTTATTTTTTGCTTTTAAAATAGATTTACAGCAATTTTGTCAATTATTAATATTTTTATATGTGTAAATTCTCTTCTATTTAATGAAACAGAATAAAAATCATTTTCAATAGCTTTTTAAATACGTAAGGGAATGATGTTTAAAAAGCTTAACTTTTAATCGAATATAGGCAAATACATTGAAGGGTTGACTGGCTTTAAAAATATGTTTAAATTCACAACCATAGTTTCTATAAGACTAAAAGAGTTTTTATTATATTACTGTGGTTTGTTATAACACATTTATTTAGTTTTAAATTAGATTTATGTCACTTTGTAAATTATTAATTATTTTACATATTTTATATATTTTAATACAACAGATTAAAAAGTCATTTATAATAGATTTTTTAAAAATATGTAATGCTTAAAAAGCTTATGTTATTCTGAAATTGGAGAAAGACTAAGTTGATTTACACATCATGGTATTCTTGAATTTTAAAATACTTGCAATGGGATCAATTCATGTAACGTCATAGTCACATGATAGTAAAAGCCACATGATTCTAGCCAATCAATTTAAAAACTCATGCGACGTCATAGTCACACGATAAAAAGTATCCAATGTTTCCAACTAATCAATTCACGCGCTCAGGTGTTGCCAAGTTTTGCTCTTTGCAGAAACTTTCTCTTAAAAAGTACATTGTATACAAAATGCATTTTATTTAAAAGTATAAGCAAAATATACGATTTTTTTAAATTAAAAAAAATATTTTTGAAGAAATTTTTTTCCTAACAATCAAACATCTTTATCCAAATATGAAATTTGAAATTTTATCTGAGTTTTACAAATAGAACAACAAGTACAATTAGTTTAATGTTTGTTTTGAATTCAATGGAAAACACGTGTTTGTTTTTATAATGGGACCCATTGAGATCTTATTGATCTAATGGTATGGTAACAAACATATATTACTGTTTTAGTTATATCTTTTAACTCTTGTCAACTTACATAAGTGTAAATTTTGTGTTAAGCTTCAGATATAAATCTTAGTCAGGAAAGTGTATCGATCTCAGAAACTGTTAAATGTTAATATTCCTTCAAGCTGCTTCATTGCCTGATGAAGGATGGAGGGACTCACTAATTAATGAACTTCAGTAAACTTGTGGGCTAAGTAATTAGAAGAAAATTATTTACTTCAGTTAGCACTCACCGAGAGACTCCTTATACTTAAATATTAGATAGATCCTGATTAATGATATAAGGAAGTAACTCGTGTTTCGTAATTATTTAGAAGTAGAACTTTAATAACGGAACACAATATATTACCGAACTATAGCTTTTACTAAGATTCTGCTTAAGTGCATTATTGTTAGTTAAGAATACAAGGTGGTGGTTGAAATCACCCTATAAAGATTATTATATATTGAAATTTCAGATCCATTTTTATACTAATACTAACTGGTATACCCTTTCTTCACACGGATGAATTGAAATATTAAATAAAACAGATTGAAGGATAAAAAGTTTTTAATGAGTTAATTTTACATGAATTGCAAATTAAACAAAAAAAGCTTTTTGCATATCTTACCGGAACAAAAAAACTATATTTGTTAAATTTTAAGCCTGAAGGTCTAATAGTTAATAAAAAGGATTTTTTATTTAACACACCCCGTAACTTCCTTGTGGGTTGATTTTTGAAAACACCTTCCTAAGCTGATCTCTGCTAAGCAAAAGTAGCACATAATTACAAATTTCGTATCCTGAACGCTTAAAATAGTGTAAATAATCAATTCAACCAAGGGGCTTCCTATTCAAACCAAGGGACTAACTATTCTGAACAAGAGTGACCTATTCTGCACTTTAAACAAAGGGCTCCGTATTCTACACTTAAACCAAGGGGCTCCTACACTAACCAAGGGGCTTCTACAACCAAGGAGCTCTTTATTCTGAGGCGGCTCTGTATTCTACTCATTAACCAAGGGATTTCCTATTCAACACTTTAATCGGGTTCCCTCTTCTACGACTAAGGAGCTCCCTATTCTAACCAAGGGTCACCCCATTCTAGCCAAGGGACATCCTATTCTACAATTTAACCGACTCCTTATGCACTAACCAAGTGGTATCCTATTCCACAATTTAACCGACTCCCTATACATTAACCACGGTGCTCCTACACTTTAACCGGCTCACTAAGCCAAGGGGATTCCTATTCTACATTAACCGAGGGGGCTCCCTATTCTTCAACCAAGGGGCTCTCTATTCTTCAACCAAGGGACTCCCTATTCTAACTAAGGGGCTCACTATTCGAAACCAAGGCACTAGAATAGTGAGCAGTTAGACAATTTTAGTGCAACGGCATAATTTCTTTAGTATTCATTATACGTAATTAGAAATTTCCGATAAGTTCAAGATTCATTTAAATTAAATGGCATTTATGCTATAAAAAACAGACGATCGTGAGAGCAAAAAATAATGAAAGTTTCCAACAAAAATTAAGCTTTAAATAAATTCGAATACATTATCATATGACGAAAAGTTAAATATAATCTCTCATTACCCTGTATAGAATAGGAAAAGAAGATTCGGGGGTAAATGGAGGCAGACGACTTCACGACCAGTTGAGAGATGTAACTTTGACTAACTCATAAAAAGTCTTACTAGCTGGGTTTTTTAATATTTTTTGGCAAATGTTCATTCGTTTCATTAGAAAATTGATTAACCTTAAAAGCAGTTTTTTTAACCTTAGATACGTGTATTTGATGTAATAAACATCTAAAATCTCCATTCAGTTCATCTAAGCGCATATTCACTGCAACTGGTGCGTAAAAGGGACAAAAAAATCTTTCTGCTTTCAGAAGCGAAAGATAATTTCTTTTTATTTCCTTATCATGTTCAAACTTAAAATTCTGATACTAAATAAAGCGTCATCCATTATTAAAAATGTTGACATAAAAAAGTAATAACCTTTTTGGAAAAACTAAAAAAAAAAAACTCTTATCTTTAAGCCAGACGCTTAGAGAATCATATCTTTCTTTTCATAAAAACACCGAACATCAAAGCTATGGAGGCGTTAATTAGCTTACACTTCACCGAAGTATTTACGTGTTGTTCAATTCATTCATATTCATGAAGTCTAATGACTACCAACTGTTGCAACTTGTTGTAGAATGGTGTCAAAAAATGGACCTACTTGTGAATATATTTGCCCTTTTTAATTCAAAACAGAATAGGTTCTGAAGGGAGAGGAATAAGTTCTCTAATGTCTTTACTTTATTTTTGAAAACATGATTCAAAATTTTATTTCAAAAGAGATATTCCTGTATAAAAATAAATTAAGCTACCTTTAATTTACAAAAGAATAAAAAATTACTTATTTCCAATTTGATTCATGAAAATCAATTTGATCAAAAAATTTATATATATAAGTTACTGTGAAAAAAACCTGAAACATATTTCTCAATTTGCAATTATTTTCACCAAAATGGTTTTGCTTTGATCATTCATATTCCAAATAGAGCGAATAATGCAATTTTGAAGGATCATTTTTATGTCTTAACTACTTGAAGTTTAAATAAACTAGGTTGTCGCAACTCGTACCACGAGTTTTTAGTAATCCTTACGAAAGGGAATTTTAAGCACATTTTCCATATCTGATGGGAAATTCAAACAATTAAAGTATTGAAGTATTTCGTTTGGAACAATAACAACAGTAATTCTTAATCCAATTCATTTTTGTTGAATTAATTATTTTATGTTGTATTATCGACTGATTTTGTATTATGATTGCAGATGTTTTATATGTCACATAGTTTATTGTTTTTATTGTTCTGTTAGTAAAATAATAAGGCAGCAATTTTAAAATCAACGTTTTGGGACGGACATACACTGTAACAACACGTAATTAGGACTGATTAAATACATTGTTCAATCACAGGGAATAACATACTTTATTGTTCCATATCCCACGCAATTATTCGTGATAGATTTTTACTACTAAGATTTCCATCATTTATAATTAACTAATAAAAAGTTTATATTTATACTTTCTTCTTTCATACTTACCCCATCGCATAAATCGGGGCTTAAATAAACACTCTCTCCCACGCCCACATAAAAAGTAAGGACTGTGTGACAAATAGGGAACAAAGGGAATAAGAGAGGTTAGGAAGAGAAAGAATGATTTAAGATTACACACACACGCTTGACCACCTAATTATATAGTGTACAAAATAGAGAGCTTATGCAGTACATTGGGAAGTTATTCTCTAGTCACACATGGGAATTTACTTTACAGTAGAATAACCATTTATGATCCCTTAAAAGGGAAAACTACATACCAGTCTTCTTCTGCAATTATTAATTTGGAAACAGTATTGTGTGATTTAATAAAGCATTAAAAATACTGAAACAAGAACTTTATTGTGGAAAAAGTAATACTGGAATAAAAATTACATTTCCATATTTATTTAAACAAGTAATTGAAAACATATTTTCATCGAATAAATTTCAACTGAAGAATTTATGAAACTGTATTAAATCTGTTTGAAATAATTAACGTTCAATTTAATTACAGGAATATAAGTATTCTAGTGAAATAACTCCATTGTTATATTTCCAGATATAAAAAGTCGCATGAATTCCTCGATAATATTTTCTCATATGTTATCAAATTTCTAAATACTAACATTTAGATGAATGCCCTTTCTTTTTTACTCCCATTTACTCATGTGTTAAATTTCTAGTAAAACACCTATTCTATTGGCATAATGCAATTTAGCAGACGTTGGACAGATCAGCATAATTTATAGGAGTTTTTATTATTATTATTAATAATTGATGCTGAAAGGTTTTGTAACATTTAAGATATTTCGAATGATATATATAACTTCTTTTAATTTAATCACGCAGTCAATACAATTGAGCTGTACGAGAAGTAATGTTTTCTAATACACTTGGAATTATGGTTTTCTTAATTGGGGCAAAAATGGGTTACTTTTTTATATATATCTATTCAACTGAGATCTCGCATTCCTGAGTAAAGATTATCATGTAGCTTACTACACGATAATCTTTATTTAGGAATACGAGATCTCAGTCGACGAGTACAAATTTGTTGCAATAATGTGTCTAGTTTTCTGTTGAAGCGTTATTAAGCAAGAAAAATGAGTTAGCCTTTCAGACGTTGTTTTCAATTTTTATTAATGCTTCGAGATTATGATGTTTATTGAACACAACCAGTAGCGCACACAGGAATTTTTCAAGGAAGGGGGGGGGGCGTTCGGGGTCGAAAGTTCACCATTCTTGTATCATGCTCATTTTGATTTTGTCGATTTTCGGGAACAAAACACAGTTAAAATCTAATTATTGAATAAATAATTAGCAATAATTAATAAAATTAATCATTAATAACAAATACATAATTAAATTTTACGTACTATGTACTTAGAATTATAATCAATTGGAAAAAAATCAAAGGCTTTGGGGGGGGGTCCCGACCCCCTCCTTGTGTGCGCCACTGACCACAACCAACATGTTGCTTCCAACGTAAAATTAACAGATTAATTAATCAATCAACAGAAAGTAAATTATCTCAACCAACTGGCACAGTACCTCCACATCATGTTGATTGAGATGGAAGTCACGCTCATTAGCTAGATACTCGAAAAGTTTCAAACACAGTAGTGGTTAAGTATCCACTAAACTGGACTCAAAAGGATAAAAGCACAGATAAATACAATAATTCACTTTTAATAATTTAATGCTAAACCTGATTACGTGATATGTAAACAAGACAATAAACAAGTAAAAAATAATGGGTATTTATCTTTAATGAGATACAGCCTCAGAACCTCGCTCACGAGAAGTCTTCTAATAACTTAATGACTATATAATTCTGGACAATAACTCAGGAAGAAGCAATTACAATCCAGGCAGAATAAACGTGACAATATTGTCCGCAAAAATATATTCTCTATCTTACTGCCTATTTGTATTATATTTAGTAGTGAGGTTCATTTTTGGAGAGGAGTTGTTTTATCTCAAACGGCCAATTTGAGTCGATAGAAAAAAACCAAGCCTATTGTTACACCACTACCTCCTAATTGTGAATTCATGTCTATCCCAAAAGGCTGCAGCAATTTCAAAACATATTTCAATAATATTACACTAAAATCTCATAGTTTGCAATAATATACACGATACATTAACACCAAATTACTCATAAATGTAAATCTACGCACAAATTTCAAAAATGGGATATTCCAAGTTTTCTTTGACTATTTAAGTAGTGTTAAATGTCGCTGCTTCAAAAGGTTTTATTTAAAGTATTTATGATCATTTATAAACATGATTTTTTATATATAACCTCACTTTCGCAATCTTTTAATAATGACCGATAAGAGGCTAAACATGTCTTATTTTCGGAGAGTGTCTCGGTTTCAAGTGAACATACTAGCTATTCTACTTCGATATTTTCTTCAGATTATTCCTAAACGAAAATTTAACTCCATATAACTTTATACGATTTAAAATTGATCGAATACCTGTCAAAACAACCCTGAAACATAATTACTGGAAAAACCATAAAACTATTTTCTGATCTATATTATTTTAATTTTATTATTCATCTATATTATAATTAGATCTAAAAAAATTACTAATTAAAATAACTTAAATCTATCTTACTCCTCATAGAGGTAAAATACAAGTTTTTATTGCTTAAAATTATAATATAATATAGCCTTTTTAAAGTATTTTCTCTCATGAATATTTTGAAAGACCATCCTAAAATAATGAAGACATTATTAAATTTTATGATATATCGAGGGAAAAGCTTTAAAATTAAGAATTGTTTCAAATCAGCGAAATAGCGTTAAGGATTCTTTTTAAGTATGATTAGTTCTTAGAAAATCTTCATAAAGAAACCTCTTCGGTAGAAAAATGTTTTTCCTTGGAATTGATTAAATGTAAATAATGAGAATATGAATACCGAATGAATACCCTTTAGGAATTAATTAATTAGGAAATTTCTGAACTATTTTAAATGCGTCAACAGGCATTTATTATTCATCGCAATGTTTTAAACTTAGTTTTGATTAAACATATTAATAATTGCTTCTAACAAATCCGAATAATTATTTACTCATTAAATTAATAGTATCAAGAGTTACCTAAATATTATTTAATTAAACATCTAGTAAAGATTTCAAATTCACTCTTTTACTATTTGTTTCTTTTTTAACTTTTTTCGCTCATTTTGTGTGTATAAAATGTATATGCACACATATAGATTTCATATGCGAATTATTAACATAAAAATAAGCAATGTAAAATCTAATTACTTCTTCAACATAAAAAATAAAAATTGTGCATACCTTTTTTTTTTGTATCTTTTAAGCATATTTATTGAAATAAGAAATAAACAGCA
>BMAU01016227.1:0-70703 GCA_019973935.1 Trichonephila clavipes
GTGCTGTGGGATAAAATTATAGTGACTTTCATCGGCCAAGACGAACACCGAAACATTGACGCGGGCAATAAACTCAAGAACATTCTCATGAAAAATGACGAAACTGATTATATTGCAAGAGTGCGGGGGAGATCTCTCGACTTAGTGTCACTTTCTTGGATTGGACGTGTCGCCGAGGGAATTGGTCTACCATACCGTTAGAGGATTGAATGGAAAATTCTTCAAAGTGCGCGATATTTTAAAGACTCAGAGGGAAATAAGTATGGAGGAAGTTTTTCATATTCTAAGGGAAGAAGAAACCACTTTCAACTTATCATTTAAAACTCGCATGGATGGGATTAATGCTGAAGCATTTTATTCCAGGAGAAAAAATGGAAAACAAACGAGACTTTGCTATATTTTGAGAACAACTAATCACGAGGCAAAGGATTGTTACTATAGAAACAAGAACTCTCCAAGTACAAGCCAAAGTAATATAACACAAAGAAACAATTCGTCTAGAAATAGACAAGTATTTACAGCTTCCCATCGAGAAGAAAAACTTTGTGACGATACCTAGATCCTGGATAGTGGTGCATCCTGTCATATGGCTAAAGAATATGTGTGGTTCAAAAATATTAGTCTAGAATTGATGGACATTTCTTTAGCCGATAAAAACTCTGAGATGATGAGCGAGTATAAAACATTGTAATTCTATTAATCTAATAATTACTAATGTCAGTTATGTTCTTCAATTAAGATGTAATTTACTGTCTGTAACATGTTTAATGGATAAAAGTTGTAAGATAAAATCAGAAAATAATTATGTATTGATATATGATAAAAATTATAAGTTAATAACTAAAGCATTTAAAAATAATGGTATATTAGAAATTAAATTAGAACCTATGTATAATTCTGAGTGTTATATTTCTGACCAATCTACTAATAATTATGAAATTTGGCATAACAGGTTATGTCATTTAAATTGTAAATATATGCTTAAAATGAAAGATTATATTGATATTGATAATGTAAATAATTTCACATGTGAAACTTGTGATATAAGTGAGGTAACCAGAAAAACTCATCATAGTATTGATATAAGTCAAAGCTCGCAAATTCTTCAGTTGCTCCATGCCGTCCTGTGTGGTCCAATTAATATCGAATCGGATGGTGGTGCAAAATATTTTATGGTAATTGTAGATAATTTTTCTGACATGCACTTTACTTATTTCTTAAAAAATAAATATGAAGTTAAAAACTGATAATGGGTTAGAATTTGTAAATGAACAACTAGATATTTACATGGCTGATTCAGGACTATTCCATACAATAGTGAATCAAATAGCAAGGCAGAAAGACCTAACCGCGTTCTTCTAGAAAGAGCTAGATCTTTATTATATGAAAGTAAGCTTCCTTTAAAATTTTGGGCTGAAGCTATTAATTGTAGTACTCAAGTATCTAATATTACACCACGAAAAGGGAAAGAAAAATCCCATTAGAAATTCGGACAGGTAATAAACCGAAATTAAATTATCTCAAAAAATTTGATTGTGTGGCCTACTTTCACGTTCCGAAAGTATTGAGAAATAAATTTGAAGTTCCAGGAAGACGTTTAATTATGCTAAGATATGCTAGAGAAAGGAGGGGATATCGAATTTATGATATTAAAAATCAAAAAGTAATTGAGGAGAGATCAGTTAAATTCAATGAATCTTTAAAAAGTAGTAGATATTTAGGAGAGATTGTGAAAATATATGTGAAGCATGGGATATTGACTCGTTTTTTGAAGTCTCTCCCGAAAGAAACGAAATTAATCAAAATACAGAGAATGGAGTATTGTCTAATTTTGATAATAATCTTTCTGTAGAAATTGAGAAAGATAACTCAATTCCCCTTCAGACCACGCCATCGCCTCAGACAGACAGAATCCAACTTCCGGTACTTGAATGATGTACAAAATCAAATCCCTGTTAGAAGATCGGAAAGACTAAAATCTAAGCAGATGTCTGTTCATTTAACGAATAAAGTACCAAACTCTTATTTTGAGGCAAAAAATATTGCTAATTGGCAAAATTAGAAACTGGCAATGGAGAATGAATTAGATTCGTTAGATAAACATAAAGTTTGGGAAATCGTACAAAAACCTGTGAAATCAAAATTAATAAAAACTAAATGGGTATATAGATTAAAACAAGTTCATGCTGGGGAAAATATGAAATACAAAGCAAGGCTTGTAGCAGCTGGTTTTAATCAAATTAAAAACATAGATTATTCAGAGTCATATTCACCAGTTGCAAATATAGAATCTTTTCGCTTGTTAATTGCACTTGCAACTGAATTAAAGTTAAATGTTAATTTCTTTCATATAAAGACTGCATACTTATTTGGGGATTTAGAGGAGACTGTATATGTGTTACCTCCACCTGGTTATGGAAAATTAATTGGACATGACAAAGTTTGTAAATTGAAAATAGTATTTATGGTTCCACAGTCTTGTAGACACTGGTATATGAAAATAAAGGATGAATTAGAAAATTTTGGTTTAAAACAATTAGCTTCTGGTAATTGTGTTTTTATTAAATCTGATAATCAAAGTGTTATATTATGTAAGTAGATGATTTAGCTATTTTTTGTAACAATGATAAAATGTATGAAGATATTGTTGGTAAGATTAAAAATGTATTTTTGAAATGGTAGAAAACAAAACTAATAAGTTTTTAGGCATGGAAATTGAAAAATGTGAAAATGGTATTTGTTTATCCCAGTGTGACTACATTGATTCATTATTAGTCAAACATAATTTAGAAAATTGTAAAAGTGTCAAAACTCCAATTGTGAAAGAGGAAGACAAAAATTTTCCCTCTACAAATAAATTGATTGATATTACTATGTATCAGGAATTAATTGGTGAACTTTTATATTTAGCTAATAGAACTCGCCCTGATATTTCTTTGTAACATCTTATTTATCCAAATTTAATCATAATCCACAGAGACATTACAATTTGGCTAAACGAGTGTTAAGATATTTGACGGGCTCAAAAGATAAAAAAAATTGTTTTATGAAAATGAATTTGGTATTTTAAATGCTAGTTCAGATGCTAGTTGGGGAAATGCAGAAAATGGAAAATCATTTTCAGGAGGTGTAGTTTTACTTGGTAATTCATTAATTTTACGGAAATGTCGTAAGCAAAAGAGTGTTAGTTTATCAACATGTGAAGCAGAGTTATTTTCTATTTCTGAAATTTGAAAAGATATAATTTGGACTGTAAATTTGTTAACTGAACTAAAATGTGAACAGTTTATAAATAATGTTGTAACTTTAAACTCAAATAGTCAAGCAGCAATTCAGTGGATTAAGAGTACCCGTTCTTCAAATAAATTAACGTTTTCATTCTTACGTTTTCATTTTAAAAGGATTTAATTGAAGATACTGTAATTAAATTAGAATAAATCCAAACAGAATTTTTAATTGCAGATTTCCTTACGAAAGCCATGAATGTAGAAAAGTTAGAATATTCAATGCAAGAAATTTCATTACTCTCTTGATTTTATGTCACTGTGTTTATTGTTATATTTTATGTGTATTGTGTATGTGTTTATATTATTTGTAATGTTTGAAAAAAATGTATCACTCGCAGGAGGGGTATGTTGGGGTGAAGCGAGTGAACTCTTTTTCTGGAGGAAGGATAACTGTGAGACCCGCCCACACGCGTTCTCCCGCTTCACTCCCACGCATTCCTTCTACGGGGTTCATTGGCTGATTGGTTGATGTGTGCTTTTTGGTCAGACTTGATGCGTGCAGTTTCCGTGATCGTTTTTCCTATTTGTATATAAATAAATGTGCTGTCCCGAGATACCTGAGGGGAAGTTATTTCACAAAAGAACAACAGTTTTCTTAGTTTCAAAGCTCATTTAGAAATAAAATGAAAATTTAATTTCAATCAGAGTACTTCTCAAACTTTCAATATTTGTGATGCAATTTTCAATTATAATTTTAATCGCACCCCCCCCCCTTCTAAGCAACAACATTGTATTGATAATAAAGAACTTTCACACTAAAGCTGCAATACGACCTTAATTATAACCAGTACAAATTATCAAGATAATTATTTTGTATACAACTTTGTATATGATAAACCAAAGGAAGTCAATAGTAATGATTAAACTTGTGAGTGTTCTTAACTAACTATTGATAAATTGTGAAATACATTTTATATAGTGTTGATATATGTATATTATATCAGTGTAAAGTTGCATTTTATTTTTTATTATGTCAAAATGTATTTTATCTTGCTACGGTTAAGTAAATTATTTTTTTAAATATTTCATTTTCGGCTTTTTGACATGCTTGTGCCTCCTACGTAAGCTTAACGCGCCTTCCAAAGGAGGTGCGTGCCAGAGTTTGATAAACTCTGATTTTGCCCATTGTAATCTTTCTCTTTTAAAAATATTGCTTGTGAAATAATTCATACAATTCATACTAACTTATGCAGCAATCATATAAATAAATACATAAAAAGATGACTGTTTGTGTTTTTTAAAATTATAGTGAATCATGAGTAATAACATTCAATTTATATCCAGCAAATACTTGTGCAGACTATTTTGGAGTAATTCATGTCTTATATAAAAATACTAGCTTGTATACCCGTTCTTCGCAGGTATGAACTGAAAAGTAAAACAATAGAAATTGAAGGATAAAAAAGTTTTTAATGAGTTAATTTTATGTAAATTGCAAACTAAGCAAATAAAAAGATCTTATTTTCTCTGCTCAACAAAAAAATCATATTTGTATGTCTAATAGTTGAAAGGAGATTTTTTTTTCACTTATAACACCCCTGTAACCTCCTTGCGGATCGACTTCTTAGCTGATCTCTACTCAACAAAAGTAATATGTTTTCCTAATTTCTCTCTCAAAGCTGTAGGTTTGGTAGTTCACATAAAAGAGAATTTTTTTAAAACACTCTCATAAAACAACACCCTTCGGGGTAGATTTTCGCGAAACCTCTTTCATATCGAAAATCCACGCCATGAAAGGAACATGCCTGCCAGTGTTGATTTATGCTAATTTCAGGCCCTGGGCGCAGATCTCAATATTTGAACATCTTTATTTAATCATCAAGTTTGAAATCTTATCTAAATTTTAAAACAAGTCTGATGTCAGTTTTGAATTCAATGTAGAGCGAGATCATCATGAATTAAACCAAATGGTTTAAAATACACTGAAGTGCCACTGAATTAGGGCTACCTACTTAGTAACGAGTTGGGCCTCCTCTGGCCGATTTCGAACATTGAACAATGGTACTCTCGTTGGTTAACGGCTCCCGAAACCCATACGGTACCGCGAGTGTTACACAGTCCGTTTACTGACTGTACGACTGGCACCGTCTTTTAACTGGATGGTAATTTGAGCAAATATTTGGCTTTGCTGTATATGTACAACACGCCTTAACCGTCTCTCACCACGCGCTGTCAAGGCTAATTGTCCTTTGCAGTTTGCTAGATTGGAAACTATCCTAAAATGGTTTATCGATATCCAATTTTACGAAATTAAAATAAATTTAAAACGGAAAACTAATAAGGGGGGAGAGAATAATTAGTTATTTTATCAGTATTATAAATGCATGCATGAAGCTGTGTAATAGCTCTAAATACCCCATCCAAAAAAATTGAAAAAAATCCCTTCGAATCTAAGCCGCACCCAATTTTCAGCAACATTATTTGGAAAATAGTGCGGCTTAGATTCGAGTCAATACGGTATTTTAAAAAATACGGAGGAAAAAATCGAATCTTAAGAGAAAATTTCGTTGAATAGAAAATGCTCCTCGCTATTTGGAGGTTATTTTACGAAAAAAATCGTAAAATGTTCTTGGTTCCAGGAAAAAGTTAGGAAAATAGAGGTTCGTAAAATGGAGATCTCACTGTATTGTATACTTTCTATTAGCTCACTACACCTGGGTGGACCGCAACACCTTGAAAAAATTAGAAGTAGCCTGGAAAAGTCTGCCCACCCCTGATCTATGATAATGCAAAATGCCCTTTGAGATTAACTGTGGACAAAAGCCTGATTTCCATAAAGATGTGCTGAATAAAAATGACATGATGAACATCTTTACAGATTGGGACAGGTAGTCAACACAAAATACACAATTCAATGTGTGCATCTAACAACGTAGACAACTGTTATAACCAAAATGCGTGTAGCACACTTTTGTTCAACCTCCATGCAAAATACATCCCCCGAATATAACTAATAATTATTTGATTCAATATAGATAAAAAAACCATCGACTTTATCCTTCAAAAAACGCAATTTATTATAATTTTATTTGCTCAGATAGTAATGACAGCGCAGATCGGATAAAATCCACCTTTAATTCAACAAATGGAACTCTAGATTCCCTTATATTTTTGAAGTGATAACTTCTATTGACGCGATTTTCTTGAGAGTGAACTTGAATGAATGTCACGCTCGGGAATAGAACGCTATTTCGGCTCTTTTCGTCTTCAGTCGGACATACTGACCCCAGAAAAGGAAAGGACGGACGTTTCCCCCCGCCACTCTGAAACTGGTAGTTTGTACCACCACCAATATGCCGTAGAAGTAAAGTTCCTAGCTTCAATCTAAGTGGGGCTCCCCCCTCACCTCTTTCTAAGACAGGGGTGGCCAACCGAAAGGACCTCGCGGGCTACTTCGGAAAAACTTAACAATTCCGCGGGCCGCATATAAAATTATTTATCTTTATATAAGATTTGGATCCATTACAAACATTTTTTGGAATGAAAATTTAAAACAGACTAATATATTATTGTTTTCATTGTTTTTCATGAAAACAAACATAAATAGAAAAATAATAATGCAATGGTCAAATAATGTTTAATATATTTAATTCGTGAGATATCTGTTTCTCAATTCTTTCCCTTAGTTTTTGCAAGTCGATCCCAATGCATGTGTATTTGCGTATCGTAATGAATGTTGCAGATTTCCGTGCGTTAAGTTTGAGCACGATTTATGTTTGATAAATTTCAATTTAGAAAAAAAGATATTCGCAGTAACAGAAGCAGCGTGATAAAATAATAACATTTATGAGATTTATTTTTTACAAATAGAAAATAAAACACTTTTTAAACAAAAAATATTGTACAAAATAGTCGAATTTTGTAAAGATGTAAAGAACCTCGCGGGTCGCAAAATTATACAAGGCTGGCCTCATGCGGCCCTCGGGCCACGGGTTGGACACCCATGTTCAAGGGTAATGAATGTGGGATTCTTTCTAATCCTAGTTGAAGCATGGAAATTAAACGTAATATTTGTAAAAAATAGGCTTAGAGAGAAAAAGAAATCCTACACTAAAATTAAACATAAAATGTCGAAAAAGTACAAATTTTTATAGAACTAAGTAAATAGTATTTTTATCATTAGGAATATTGCAGTGATCTTAAGAATAAAAATCTATTTTTGTAAGCATGTCGGAATAGCAATGAGCAAATAGTTCTATTAATCACATTACTGAAATATACTTTGAGTCTAAAAAGAAAATTAAAACAATTAAAAATTTATAATAACAAAATTAAGTATACAGGTATTAAGAAAAAAAAAGTTACATTAAAAATAATTTAAACACAAGAAAACAAAATATAATGAAGAAGACTTTCCTTGCAGAAGCACCGGATATATTTGTACAAAAGTCCCAAACAATAGTATAAGCCAGAGATTAGGTGATATAAAGGTTTTGACCTAGGTTTCTCTCTTCCATATCAACTACCAGTACTTAAATTAATTCATGGATAGAATTGAATATTGTTAAATTACAGCCAAAATTCACAAAGCCGGATCGGGTCTTCTGAACAAATTACCTATGATTTTAAGTGGGAATTTTAAAGTAGGTTTTTCAAAAGACAAATCAAAACCTTTAGTTGATTTTTAAAAATCAAAATTCAATTTAATTATATCAATTGATCCCAATGAAGCACGAGGAAGTACGGAACAACGCTTGACGGAGTTTTTATAGATATTTAAATAAAATTTTGAATCTAAAGGATTTATAACCTATTTCAGCTACCATAAACCAATTGTTTCCTTAGAATACAATTAATTCCCAAATATGATTGTATATTTCGCACAAAAATATTACTTTATGAGTACAGACATATGAACAAATAATTTTATAGGACAATACTAACACATCTTGTTTTTTATTCATAACTAAACCCTGAAATAACATTACAAAATTTGAAGTTATCACTTCTATCGTGTGGTCATAAGCACACACACTTTTTTTTTAAAAGTACCGCTCTCTTTAGAACATTAATTAAAATTGTATTGCTCCGATTCTAATGAAAGCGCTATAATTGGGTGTAAGTATGAATAAACTCAACCAACGCAACCATTGTTAGGTCTAAAGTACCACATTCTTTCAATAACTTCATGATTTTATTGTAGAAATTGCTAAAAAAAGCGATAGAAAAACGGTGGCCAAACCCGGACTAACATCCAGTAAGGTTCTACTGTGTATTTGGTGGGAGTGGAAAGGAATAATTTATTATAAGTTGCTTCCGTAGAGCCAAACACTAAATTCAGATATCTACTGTCAAAAACTGAACCGTATGAAGCTAGTGATTAACCAGAAACAGCTAGAATTGGCCAACAGAAGAGGTGTGTTCCATCCGGACAACGCCAGGTCACACACGTCTTTAGTGACTCGCCAGAAACTCGGGGAGCTTGATTGTAAAGTTTTAATGCATCCACAATATAGTCCAGACCTGGCACCAAACGATTACCCCCTTTCTTTCGCAGTGTAAAACTTCCAGAGTGATAAGAAATTGGGATGAAGAGAAGGTTATAAAAATCGATTACTAGAGTTTTTCGCCAATAAAATCCAAGATTTGTATGAGAGAGGTAATATGAAGCTACTTTTAAAATGGCAACAAATTATGCAACAAAACTGTATATATTTGACCCAAATTGGAGAATTCAAAACATGTTAAATAAAGTTTTGAATTTCATGCAAAAATAATGGATTACTTTTCCCCCAACCTAATATTTTTAAAGTATCGCCTTCTTAAAACACTAATTTAAATAAATGCTCAAATTCAAATATAACCTCTGATTGGATGAAAGACTCAGTAAATTTAACCAATGTAGGAATAGTTAATCATTTCCTCTTAAAGTACCGCCTTCGTTATTGCCTAAATTCTGACGACAGAGGTGATTGGATATAATCATAGCTCATTTAACCGGTGTAATCATAGTTAGGCCTTTTCATTAATAGCTCCGCCTCTTTAAGAGATTTAATTATTTTATTGCTGAAAAATTGTGCAACAAAGCGTTGATTGGATGTAAATTCCGCTACATTTTATTCAATATTATAATACATTGGTTTTATTTCAAAAGTACCACTTTCTTTGCTTAGTTATATTTAATTGCTACGGTACTAATTAAAGCGCTGATTGGACGGAAGCTCTGAAAAATTTAACCAATGTAATCATTGTTCGGCCTTTTTATTTTTAAAGTACCACCTTCTCTTCTCTTAGACGATCTTTCAATAATATTGTTCCGATTCATATGAAAATTTTCATTGGATGTAAGGCACAATTATTTTAACCAAAACTCTCACAGATTGACTTTTTTTTAATGTACCATCTTCTTAACAACTTTAATTAAATTTTATTGGTCTGTTCTATTGAAAGCACTTATTGTGGAGATACATGGTATAATAAATTTAACCTATATATACATAGTTCGACTTTCAAATTTTAAGTACGACCTTCTTTTGAGGAGTTATTAACATATTGTTTACATTCCAATGAATGTGATCAGTGTTTTTTCTGTCGTTACCTTTTCCCCAGTGTTGCTTTTTTTCGCGTGAAGCTATTTACATCATGATCCAACCATTTTGATCACTAGACATGAATCAACTAGTTTTCATAACGTATTATTTTGCTTCCGAAATTTATTCAGAGTAATCAAAGGTTTTATTAAACATTGTTCTGCTCAAAGTAAACGTATTAATTGATTTCATTTGAATAATATTACGTTTACAGAAAACAAAATACATATTATTCGCCCACTTTTACATTTTTCCCATGAAGGATGCAGCTTTTTTTTTATTATTATTGTATAGCAAATAGAAGACACGCAATGCTATACATTTTCCATTATTTTTATAATTTTATTCAAAATGGATAAATATGTTAAAATATTTATTCTTTAAAAAGTTCTTCGAACTCAAAACTTTTATTTATCAGTATTATATTATATCTATTGCATTTAAATTTTCCTTTTAAAATAAAACTTTTAAAAAAATCCTACAGACACAGAAACTTTCTAAATTGGTCCGCCTGCGCAATTTATTGACACTTTCGGTCTCAAGTATGCGAATATAATTCGTCGTGGTAGATGGACGGCAGAAGGATAATGAAAAATGGACACCAAAAACCGGAAATGAGAATGCATGTGCTGGCCAGTCATCCCTCGTGGCTTGAATCATTTCTTTTTTTCAGTTTGGTATATGGCATTGCAGTTTTGTCTAAACGAAATTTTCTGGAAATAGGTGGTACAGCTGAGAAAAATCTGTTTCTTTTTCGAAAAAGAGAACAATGTATGTCCCTTTACGGCCCATAAATCTCTAGAATGTTACAAAGTAATTTTATTGATCCAAGCTACAGCTATAAAGTGACCTTTGCAATATCTTATGGAACACATACATGGAAATATGCGTTATTAAAATTATAAGTCAAGCGCTGTTTTTTGAATAAATTCTTCTTCGTCCAAAATATCAAACTTGATGTTTATAAATTTTTTTCTTTGACCAAACTTCGGTCTACATAACAAGAAATGAAATTTTAAATGTGGTATGTCTTTCAATTTCTTTCTTCTCCTAGGAGATTAATTTATTTCTTCTCCCCATCTCTGTATTTATTATAAATATTTAACGTGGGTATAGTTTTTTGTGTTTTAATTGAATGTTGATAAGAACTTGTAGAGTCAATGTGAGTAGTTTGTTAGATTTTGATATAATTTAGCGTTTCTGACATTTTGAGCAAAATATAGGAGATCCACTCACTCATCTCGCGATCTTTGGAACTAACTATAAGAGCTACAAACTTGAAATTTGCTAAGCATGTTTCTTTTGTAGATTTGCTAAGAACAGATTTTATAAGAATCGAATTCCTTGGGATAATTTTCGGCAGGGCTTCTCAAACTTTAATTATTTGTGACCCAATTTTCAATCATAATTTTCATCGCACTTACATCCATACGTTAGCAACGGATCTTCCCCCTTTTGTAATGGAGCTGCGTATTGATATTTTTACCTTTGAAAACCGAGTACATTTCCCAGGAGCTGGTATCTCTTTTTAATGCGGAACCATTCAGGCGATATCAATGACCGCAAGTGTGTTATATTGACGCCCAGTTTCTTACCCATCATCGGAGATCTGTCGATGCGAAATTGTAACTTTCATTTTGCCGAAAGCAACCAAGCCCAACGGACACTCAAAGAATCTTTTCCAAGCCATATAATCATACGACATGGCCGATGTTCCGCATCAGTAAAACCCACCCACTTGGGCCGGGGTCGAACGCGCAACCTTGGGTACAGCGACAAACCAACGACGCCACACAGTTGACAATGTATTGAATTCAGCAATGAAGTACTTTGAAGCTGAAGCTACATTACGACTTTAATTATAAACTATACAAATTATCAAGATAAATATTAAATTTTTATATACCGTATTTATTCGAATCTAAGCCACACCCCAAGATTTTGTGAAAATTGAAAAATAGGGTAAAATGTGTTGATTGGTATCGAGTTTTACAAAATTAAAATACATCTAAATAATAATAATAAGTGAATAATGAGTTATTTGATCAGTGTTATAAACTTTTAAATATATAAATGAACCAGTAATAGCTCTAAATATGCCATCCAACAATTTTTCCTTTTCGATTCCAAGCCACACCTGATTTTCAGTAGCATTAATATTGGAAAAAAAAGTGTGGCTTGGATTTCGGTAAATACGGTAATTTATATATTACAAGCCCATAGGGTCATTGGTAATTATTAAATGTTTTCTTTACTTAGGATTGTTAAATTCGTAATCAAATACAT
The DNA here is from genome assembly GCA_019973935.1 of Trichonephila clavipes. Classification (NCBI taxonomy): domain Eukaryota; kingdom Metazoa; phylum Arthropoda; class Arachnida; order Araneae; family Nephilidae; genus Trichonephila; species Trichonephila clavipes. The sequence goes on from BMAU01016227.1 coordinate 12,104, forward strand.
TGTGCCGTACTGATACATTTATAAGTGTGTAATATCGGTGTAAATGTGCATTTTATTTCTTATTATGTCAGAATGTATTTTGTTTTGCTTCCTTTCAATAACTCAATAATATTTTGAAATCTTTTATTTTCCACTTTTTGACATGCTCCCCCGAGTAGGGTTATTACTAAGATGACCAACCATCCTCCTTTAGGGAGGACAGTCCTTTTATAGGTCCTTATTCAGTGTCCTCCTACTTGTCCTCCTTTTCAATATTTTAAAACTGATTTGTTAATATCTGTATTCAGAGATGAACCAAAAATGCTTCCAATACGTCGAAGAATAGTCTGAAACAAATATCACAGGAAATAACAGTTTTCAATGGTGTTTTTTGACTTCATCACAGGTAAATTCTGCAGATATAGAAAAGTGTGTAGATTTTTTATCATAAGAAATGATTGGTATTAAAATCGTTGACAATGAACTGTTTGAAGAAATTGAAAGACTAAATGTATACTTAAATTATAATAAATTGAAACAATTGGAAAACCAACATGCTGCAATTGATAAAAGAGGGGTGGAAATAATTAGCCATATAAAAAATTAACACATTCCATATGAAAATTTAGTTTTTTTTTTTTTTTCGAATTTACATTGTGCTGCCCTGGAATTAATGTACCAGTTAAAACAGTCTTTTCAGTTGGTAATTTTTGTACAAGTGAGAAATTAAGATTGAATGTTGATATTTTAGCTGCAGTTTTACAGTAAGGATGAAGAATATTTTTTGCTCCGAAATTTTCGATATATTGGAAAATAAAATATTAGCAAACAAAAACATTCAATGGAAAATACTCGTTAAGAAAATTATTAAAAGAGATGTAAGCATAATCAGCGTATTTTTGTTTGAATTAGTAAAATGTTTCATATATTTAGTAGTAACATTTTCTTCAATTTTTCATTCTCCTTTTCATTGTAAAAAAACTGGTCACCTTATTATTACGCTTCTGTAGTGACCACGCCACACAGTTTGATAAACACTGGATTACGGAAACGTAAAGTTGAAGATACTTCAATTTTAGAAATTTAATCTCTGATCTTTTTAAATCGAGAGGAAAAGGCTATAAGAATGTTTTTAAAAGCAATCGAAAACTTAATGTAAAGAGATTTAGATATCAATAACCTAAAAACAATTTAGAAATCATAGTACATAGGAAAATACACAGTGAAATGTGTGGTTAACAGCTAGTTTAGTAAAAACTGTCAAGTGTGATCTTTTGTTAATTTATGATTAAATATTCCTTCTTTATGTATACACTAGCTGGTATACCCATTCTTTCGCACGGGTGAACTGAAAAATTAAACACAGATTGAAGGATAAAGAAGTTTTTAATGAGTTAATTTTACGTGAATTGCAAATTAAACAAAAAAAAGCTTTTTGCATATCTCAGCTAAACAAAACAAAAAAAACCACCTTTGTTAAATTTTAATCTACTGTAAATAATTTATATCTGAAAGTGTAATACATTAATATTACTTTCTGTTGTATTTATTTTATGTTAAAATTGTAATATTCGCAAGCAACGCCGTTTCTTAAATTATAATGGCGATTCAAAGAAAAACATAGCGAAATGTTAACGATAGTCAAGTTGGCAAATGTTGAGCTACTTTCAAAGCTCGAGCTTTATTAGAGCTTTGTAAGACTCGCCGTATAGAGGAATGACGCGCGTTAATACTTTATCCACCGCATTATGATTTATTGCAGTTTTTTTCATACAATATATATTTTTGGGATTACTACATTGAAAATAAAGGGATATACATAAACAAAATACTCCTATATCAATGCTTTTTTTAAATATTACCATGCTTCCTTTTGCAGTAGTTAGGGTTAGTATTTTGTAAATTATCTACATTATACAGGTATAGGACAAAATAATAGGTTTTATATAAATTATTTTCAAAATTTAAGAGTGAGAATGGCTTTCATTGTTTTATTTTTTGTAAATAAATACATCAAAATCATGTGCGAGGATACGATGTGCGCATATCATGTCCACTTACAACTATCTAGCAATTAAATTATTTCTCGAACGCATTCCGCAAAATGTATAATGCATGCAAACAATCCATATGGTAAAATATAAAAATCCTCTGAAAGAAAAAGACTACAATGCCACTGGCGAAAGAAACAATATTTTTGGGGGGGAGAATGTGTTTGTTCAAACTTATTCGTGCTGTAAGAAATGTTAGAAACTCGTATCGAATTATTAAAAAAATGAATTCGTTTTTAAAAATGAAAAGGAACAAAATCTCAACGATTCATTCCAAAAATAGGATAAGTTCGCATAATCTAACTGATCATGGTTGCGAATTTGTGACCAGCGTTGCATTTTTCGAGTCGAAACCTCGAAGGTTCCTCGATCCAAATCCAAGTTTATTCCCCGTGCACAGAAGCTGTTGTAGTGGGCGCTCCATCGTTGAGCGAGAGGACATCTTGCCCCTTGAGGCCGAGCAGTGGGACCTTAGAAGAATCCCGCACTGTGCGTGCGTCCCTTTCGTCAAGAGCGACATACAAACATGTATATACAACGGGTAACACACAAAAAAACGAGACTAAGTGGGCAGCTTAAAAAAGAGTGAAGTTAGCAACAACTGTGACGCCATACTGCACCTCTCCTATCATGTGACCAGTTTGCCTTAATCTATCACGCCAGTTGGGGGAACTGCGACAGTGAGTGAACACGTGCAACTGCATTCTGCTCGAAAAATATCGAATCAACATCAAAATTCTTGTGAAGAAATCAGCCAAGAAAACATTTGAATTATTCACCAAGGCTTATAGAGATGAAACTTTGTCTCGATCACATGTGTTTGAATGGTATCGCTGCTTTTTCAGGAGGAATTTACAGTGTGAAAAATGATGAACCTGCTAGGCGCCCAAGGTTAGAGATTACAGACCAAAACATGTATAAAATTCGTGATATGAGTGGGTTCCTACTCATATCAGTGGTCAGACTGTTAATCAACACAACTACATTGAAGTGCTAACATAACTTCGTGAAACAATTGGTGAAAAAAGGCCGAAATTGGGGAGTGATAGATGGTTGTTGCACTAAGACAATGCATCCGATCACGTCCCCCTATCTGTCAAGCAGTTTCTGCTCAACATAAATATTACTATGATGAGGTATCCTTCTTATTCACCTGATTTCGCTCGCCCCCTGCAACCTTGTTTTTATTCGTACCAGTAATAACAGTACTGAATGCTGAAAGGAGCTACTCTACTGGCCATTAAAATTGCTACCCCCAGAAGCTGACATGGTATAGATGTGAAATTTAAACGACAAGAAGAAGATGCTGTGATATGAAAATAATTAGCTTTTCAGCACATTCAAACAAAGTAGTCATCGGTAGCGACGCCTACAATGTGTTTAAATGACTAAAATGTTCAACTGGTTTCTCATACACAAATTGGATTTGAACGTTGTTGTCTGGTTAAAGGTCAAATTGTATAGCGTAACGGGATTGCGGTTTATCGTATCGCAGTGTTGCTGCTCGAGTCGGTCAAGATCCAATGACTGTTAGCAGAATATGGAATCGATGTTTTCAGGACGATAATACAGAACGCTGTGCTGGATCTCAATGGCTCCCTATCTCTAGCAGCCAAGAAGACAGTCATGTTACCCGCATGGACTTCATGGATCACCAGCACCCACCTCACGGTGGATTAGCAACCACGTCACGAGCACTGAGTCAAGAATTGGTGTGGGCTGCAAGACAAGAAATGTCTGTACGAACAATTAGATGACGTTTGCAACAGTATGGACTTTCAGCTCGGAAACAATGGCTGCGGCTACTCTTGACGCTGCATCAGAGACAGGAGCGTCTTCAATGGTTGTAATCTACGACAAAACCTCGGCGCACAAATGACGAGAGGTCATTTTTTCAGATTAATTCAGGTTCTGTTTATAGCATCAAGATGGTCGCATCCGTGTTTGACGGCAGCGTGTGTTCGTCTTCGTCATACTGGCCCCTCACCTGGCGTGATGGCATGGAGTGTTATTGGATACACTTCTCCCTCACCTCTTGTTCGCATCGACGACACTTTGAAAAGTTCACATTACATTTCTGGTGGATAATTCATGACCCTATGTTACCAATATTGTATACCCTTACCTGCACTTTCACCAGATCTCTCACAAATAGAAAACGTCTGGTTCATGGTTTCCAAGCGACTGGCTCGTCACCATACGGCAGTCACTACGGTTGATGAACTGTGGCATTGTGTTGAAGCTTCATGGTCATCTATACCTGAACAATCCATACAATTTCTGTTTGACTCAATGTCCAGGCGTATAAATGTTATTATTGCCAGAGGTGGTTGTTCTGAGTACTGATTTCTCAGGATTTATGCACCCAAATTTCTTGAAAATTTCATCACTTGTTATTTCAAGTATAATATATTTGTCCAGCAAATATCATTTTGTTATCTGCATGTCTTCTTGATGTAGCAATTCTAATAGCTATTAGTGTACTTTGAAGGTGGTAGCGTGACGGAGAACTGATTCTGTAAGTACCATGCTTTATTGGACCAGTCTTGTTTTTTGAAAACTTTTTTTTGTGTGTGGGTCACACCTAGTATGTCTTATAGTTCGTTGAAGTGATGCGTGTGTTTGACTGTTGCTGTTTTATAGTTTCAGTTAAAATGTAGAATTCATTATGAATAATGACTTAACCAGTATAATAATAATAGCTTATATATATATATACGCGCTCCTACTCGCGTGTTCATTTTCTAAACAGCAGACAACCTTACATACCTATTAAGTATAAATAAGTCTCGGTTACAGTCAGTGTAGAGCACACAATCTCAACATTATTGCGGATTTTTTTTGAAATTGTTTTATTCATTAACTTTATGCAATTTAATTCAATCATTCGTTTTTTTTTTATTTTTTATTATCTAGAAAAATTTTTTCATTAAGTTTATTAGACTAATTATACATAACTCATATGTTTTCAAGATTAAGTCCAAAAATTTAGTGAACGTCTGTCGAAAAAAAAATATAACATTTTATTTCATTCAAAGAAAGAAGTATATCGTTATATTTTAGGAAGCTTCTTAACAGGCTTGAAATATTTTAAGAAAGATCTCGAAGCTTCTTACTTCCAGTTAGTCAATTGAAACTTGTCGGATTTGCTTCCGATGTATCATTAACTGTAACGCTAACTGGATGCTTAAAAAGAGCTCCAAGTTTCAAATTTCGAGTAGTTACTTCGTCAGATTTTGGTTTCTGTGATAAATGGGAATCATCAGCGTAATCTCGTAATAATTCTGGTGAAATCGGACATCATTTGCGAAAAATAAATTGTTTTTGTCGCTGTGTTTTTGCCCAATTATTAGTGTCTCGTAAGCACTTTATTAAAGTTATTTGCATAGATTTTGAAACCAAAAAAAAATTCACAAAATTCTCTGACAATTTCAAAGGAACATAGGTTGTGTGTGTGTGTGTGTGCGCGTGATTGCATTTTTTGTATTTAGTAATACAATTTGGTGTATTAAATTCAACATTTATTAAGGAAATTTCTTTATACGAACACTAATTAATTGGAAATTTTTGGTATTGTTCATTTTTAGTGAAATTTTATACATTATTACATCTTATTATTACTGTACAAATATTAATGCCACACACACACACATAATTTCTAAATTTAATTTTTCTTTCCTTAAAATTTCAAATTTTTGTAGTTTCAAATATGCAAGCCTCTTATATTTCCCAAATTTTCTGTAACTGTATTGGTGTTTTTCTTTATAATTTCCTCTTTTCATACAAATTACACATTTGATCAAAATTTCGTGTTTCTTAGTTCATTCATTCTCAAATTATACACAAACAAGGGATATATATATATATATATATATATATATATATATATATATATATATATATATAATTGAAATCAATTCCTACTTAGGTCAACAAAGAAAAGTTTTATTTTAGTTACTTTTTATTAAGCTATTACAATGAATATATAAACATTTGACAGAATCCCATTATTAAGTGACAAAGTAGAAAACATGTTTCCCCTTTCTCTAGAGGGTGTTAGACTATTATTTTTGCTCGTTACTATTTATTCATTCATAAATCACATTTTCAGAAATTAAACCATCCCAGGTAGGAATCGGACTCATGACCTCTGGATTAGAAGTCCAAAGCGCTATCCGTAGCACTACATGGACACATTGAGCGATTTTCCATTTTATACATGGTGTTGAACTGTTATTTTCGTTTGCTATTATTTATCAACTAATTAAGTTTAACTATGAATTAACATTTTTGAAAAATTGTATCAACATTAAGTGTCATCCACTACAAGTTTAATAAAATATATTTGAACTTGAATGTATGAACAGAAAGTACTTTATGACGATTGAAAACTTGAACAAGATATATTGTTCAAGCAACTGGCTTAACTTTTCTACTGGGCATTTTCCCCCTATTACGTCGAAAAGTTCTGCTGCACGGGGAAGGTTGCGTCCATAAGACATTGCTAACCCTAAATCGCTGACCTAATTCAGCGACAGCTTTAGAAATAATAATAGGTCTCCAGCTTAGTCCAAAGAATTTTTTGTATCTGCATTTGTTCTGCCTGGTGAATTCCAATTGCTTCCTTCTTTAGCACTTTAGGTCCTAGTACTTCTTCACTTTTATTATATATATACAAAATCAGCACTTCTAATAATCTTTTTCAAAATGACTTCCCCCTTCTTCCACTTAGCCCGGCGTTGCTCGGGCTTTTATAGAGTGTATAACTTAAAATTCCCTGTTTCGAAATTTTTTCGCTTCTTTTCTTTGTCAGACAGGTTTATTTCTCCCTGGTGTTGCACGGACATTTTTAAATGCATAACATATTGTCATGGAAATTCCACTTCCCTTCTCGCTGTCAGAGCTGTCGACTAAGTGAACAGCGGGACTTTAAGGTGCCTGACTAGTGTAAAATCGTCAATTTTGATGAACATGACAAAAAAAAATTTATTTGATATTTTTAATATTTGAATTTTCTTCTTTCTAAAAATACCTTACTTTTGCTTGTACTCCAATTATTTACGAAGTTATAGCAGTTTTTATGTCAAGTGAGAACAACAAAAATGAACCGGAAGTTAGAAATTGAAACCGGACGTACTTTGAATTTGAAAGATTTTTACTCTTTTTTGGAATTTTATTGAATTTATTTATAAAATATTAATTTTGGTAACATTAAAACTGAATATGGTGATATTCTTTTAAAAATTATTTAATAGTTTTAGTAAAATTTGGCAACTTTACAGGTTTGTTGTCATTTTTCGATTTGCTTATGTTGTAGCTACTCGATTCTTCGCTCCTCGTTTAATTTATTATTTTGATATATTTTATGAAAAAAACTGTCTTTCTTAAGACAAAATATTGATTAATTATGGCTAAATCAAGATCTGGGAGGTCTAAGAAGCGCCGATTTACTGGAAATCGTTATACCATTCGTGCCACAATTAATGAGAATGATGAAACATCTGAGCTCAATTCTACTGAATCCGCTAGTGCCAAAAAGTTGGAATCAAGCCATACAAGTTTGGAAATTTTCTCAGAAAGATTGTTTGAAACTTCTAAAGACAATAGAATTGTCAGCTGGACAACTTTGATTTCATTTTTTGCCATAGTTTGTTGTCCTGATTGTTATTCTCAGGGCTTGGAACTTATAGAAGACTCTGTCAGTGGATTATGCTCACATATGAACCTAAAGTGCAAAAACTGCTCCTTCTTTAAAGATTTCCCTACGACAGAGAAGATGAAAGGTTCTTGTCTTATAAACTCTTCAATTGTTTTGGGGCTAAGGATAATCGGGAAAGGATTTCCAGCTGGCAAAAAATTATGTGCTTTCCTCGGTTTACCTTTCCTGTCAAAACTTGCTTTCCGCAATCAAGAAAGAAAACTGTTGAAAAAGCAACTGAACGCGTTGCTCAAGAAAACATCAACGCTGCATTGAGTGAAATCAAAGGCTCAAATAGTTTCACTAAATGTGGAATATCCTTTGATGGTACTTGGCAACGCAGAGGCTACTCATCTTTGAATGGGTGTGTAAGTGCCATATCAGTTGACACCGGTAAAATTTTAGACATTGAAGTTATGACACAATATTGCCACATATGCGCGAAAGGCAATAGCCAATCATCGAAACATGTATGTTCGAACTACAAAGGTTCCGCGGGGAACATGGAGGTTGTTGGAGCCTACCGTATATTTGAGAGATCAAATGTGAGGAATGTACAGTACAATGAATACTACGGAGATGGGGACTCAAAAGGATTTGAATCTGTTAAAAACTTTTATGGAATTAATACAGTAACCAAACTCGAGTGTATAGGTCATGTACAGAAACGTGTAGGGGGGCGGTTGCGTCAATTAAAAAAAACGACGAAAGGTTTGGGAGGGAAAAATAAATTAACTGATAAATTAATCGACAGAATTCAGAACTATTATGGAATAGCTATTCGAAACAATGTAGGTAATCTACAAAAGATGATGAGTAGTGTAATAGCTGCATTTTTTTACTGTGTATCTGGAAAAAACAATTCATTGCATGGACAGTGTCCTGAAGGATCTGAGAGTTGGTGTCGTTACCAAAGGGCAATAGCAGCTGGGAGTCCCCTCAAAGAAATTGAGCAAGGACTTCCTAATAAAATTATAAACCAAATAAAGCCTACATATCTAAAACTGTGTAATGAAACTTTGTTGAAAAAATGTCTTCATGGTAAGACACAGAACTGCAATGAAAGTTATAACAACATTTTGTGGAATATTGTTCCCAAAAATATATTTATTGGACTGGAAACATTTCGTTTGGGTGCATTATTAGCTCTAATACTTTATAATTCTGGTTATGCTGGTATATTATTAGTAATTCGAAATGTAAATGGTTCCCTTCCTGAAAGTGTTGCTCAAGAGTTACTTAAATTTGATAAACAACGGATTTCAACATCTTTAAGACATTCTTTACCGATTGCGAAATTGTCTCGAAAAAAAAAAAAAAGCAGCTAGAAAAACAAAAAGTACTAAGGATGAAAAACAGAAGGCTTAGTATATTCATATGGAGGGTTTTAAAGTACTTCTTTGCAGGATTTTTATTCTAATTTATGATAACTTTTGTGATAAACAATATTTTTCAAGAGTTTTTTCGTGAATGTTTACTGGTAAAACAACACAAATATATTTTGTATGATATATTTCTTAACTTCTAAAATAATATGGAATAATATATATTTGTTTTTCTATGTAAAATATTTTTATTTTTAATGCAATAAGGTTTTTTTAAAGTGCTTTTTATACGTCTAATCTGTATTTCGTAAACTGTGTACTTAGACTTTAAGAAAAAGCTTTTTGACACTATAAAATTGTTAAAAATATTAAAAGATAAAAGTTTGAAGAAAGTATATAATATTCATAATTGCTTTGAAAATGTTTGTTCTTTTGATATATAGAGGTTTTAGGTTTTTTCAGCAGTATAGTTTTTTAAATTTTGAATTTTAAATCTTTAAATGCATTTTTTCTCTGAAACAGATTTTTGATATTTTACAACACGTTAAGCATGATATCTCAAAAAGTTCTGTAGATAATTGTCTGTAATTTTGTGTAATTGTGCATTATTATAGTATGTATGCTGTGACGTATGGATTAAGAAAAAACAGCATATTTACCTTTTTTATGATTTTTTTTCTGTGTGATAAATGTGAAATTTTTGAAAAATTTTCATTGCGTGCACTTTTTGACTTCTAGTTCAGTAACAAATTAAAATTTTTCAAAGATATTAGGTCAATTCATTAGTAACTGTTTTTTGAGTAAAATTATGTGGGTTTTTTGAAATATTATGCATTAGAATTTATTTTACTATGTTTAACGTAACGTACAAATAACGTCTAATTTAAACCTAAAATTGGCCATATTTAAAAAAAATACATTGAAAGAAAATTTTTTTTGCTGTTTTTATTAGTTTTCAGTTATAATTAAACAAAAAAATGAGTTTAAAAATAAATTTTCAGCAAAATTTCAAAAAAATGTCTTCGCAACTAGTCAGGCATCTTAATATTCCCTCACTCACTTTGCAACTATTTAGACCCCGGAAAGGAAAATGTACATTTTTAAAAAAAAGTTTTATGTGGAAAAAAAGTAGAAATTTTTAAAATTACAAAATTTCAAAACTGTATTAAAAGTTGAATTGAAACTGTTAGCATTTTTGAAAATGTTCGATATACGGAAAAAAGTTTCACACAATTCTTTTTATAAATGAAGAAGCTATAAAAACTTTGAATTTGATAAGTAGTTATTTAATATTTAAAATTTTAGTATTTTTTTAAAAATTCGTAAAATAAATTTTTCGGTAATTTATTTTTTAAATCACTAACTCTAAAAGATCAGATTATGAGTTTTTTAAAAATTATTTTCATATAAAGGCATTGATATAGATTCATTTTAGGAAAAATCATAAAAAATTGAAAGTATCGTTGTTTTGTAAAAAAAAAAAAAAAACCATACTGCATATCGTGCAGAAGTAAATTATCTTACCAATCCATGCAATTATTTTTATGTATGAAGAAGTTATAAAAACTTTAATTTGATAAGTAGTTATTATAAATATTTAAAATTTGAGTATTTTGTAAAAATTCATAAAAAAGGGTTTTTGACATTTTGATCCAAAATAATAGACTATGAACTTTTTAATTAACAAAGAATTAATTTAGTAATGAAATAATAGAAAAATTCATTTAAAAAACATATAGAAATGGGATTTTAATAAATATATATACGTATATATATAAAGTAATAAATAAAAGAAAATTTACAGATGGCTATTGAAAAAATTGCTTTTTTCTGAATGTTTGAGAATGTTTGATTAAACATATAAATATATTATAAGTTATGAAAAAATGCAGTTTGGGGAAAAACCTATATATATGTACTGGTTTTAGTCTGATGATCACAAAAAATAAATCTAACGTTATGAAACAAATCATAAAAGATTTAGATAAATTCTACCTTAAAATTGCAATTAAATACGGAATGCCGGTGGAAGCTTTCCATGAATTTAGATCTTATGTAGCAATAGAATTTCGGGAATTAGATTTCACTGTTGAAAATGAAATTATGTATAAAGATCTTAAATCATCAATAGTAAATATCCAAAATGACTTCGTTATTACATATGTTGATAAGGTCTCTGCTAATTATGCCATAATTTGTAAATATTTTTACAGTAAAATATTAAGTAACCACATTTTAAATAATAATTCATTTCAAAAATCAATTCACAATAATTGAGAAGATGATAATCGTCTTTTAGCTTTGAACAAAAGACTGAATATTCATCTAAATAAAGAAGATCTTACAATCTCTTCTTCAAAATCTAATTGATAACTTACAAACACGGCAATAATTAAAAATAGCTTAGAGATTGCTAGAGTTACTAAGGATATGTTAATTTTTTCCATGCATGGCTTTGATTTCGAGGACCTTTTTAATTCTATAAATATTGACGATATGATTAAGGTTCTACAGTTAATTTATGATAAATATGAATTATATATTTCAATGAAAAAAGAAAAATTTGATATTCTTGTTAACCTCGTATTAAAAGAAAATTTCATTGCATTTGATTAGAATCTTTATAAACAGATCAAAGGATTACCTCAGGGTGGCCCAGCTAGTAATTGTTTAGTGAACCTATATTTACATTTTTTAAAATTGATTATGTTGTAAATGATTCTTACTTGATTTATCGTTATATAGATGATTTAATAATTTTTGGTAAAAATAGTGAATACAAACCAAATATTACGTTCTACCCTGATTATCTCAAGCTCCTTAAGACTAACTTCAACTCTAATATGGTGGAATTCTTGGATTTAGACTTGTATCTTATATTAACAATAATGTAGTCAGTAACATTTGTGACAAAAGAGATTCGTTTAAGTTCCATATAATTAAAATTCCTGTATGGAATAGTAACTTGCATATATCAATTTACAGAAATATCATTTTTTAATTTTTTATTTAGAAATGATAACTTAACTACCCACGAAATAGATAAATACAATAATATAATTTTTTTTCAATGTTTAGATCATGAATACCCTTTTAATTTTTTAAGAACTTATATCACAAATACATTAACCGCCTTGTTACTTCTAATTCCAAAACCACCACACAACAATAGGATTTCAAAGTCAGCATGTTAGTGGTCTTGCTGTGAAGATTATATCATAATACTCATATCACAGTTTACATTTTTTCCACACACATCTTGAACATCCTACACATTGTTGACAATCAACCAAATTAGAACTTTGCAAATTTACATTTTTGACAATCAACCAATTCAAATTATACCATATTTGATTGTCGTCATTTTTTATATCTGTCTTTGCGTGCTAGTTTAAAAGTTAGCTCAAAAGATGTGTTTATGTATATTCGAATTTTTTAACTTGGTGAATAATTGATTTTCATTGACGTCAAGACTCTTGATTCTCTTCGTAAAAGCTCTGTGATTAAAGAAGTTTTGTTAAATTATTTTTTGAAAAATACGTTTCTTATGTAATTGTTTTAGGATTTTTCTACTTTTCTTACATAATTGTTTTGCGATTTTCTGCATTAAGAGTTTGGGAGAGTTTGTTACATAATAGTAGTGAGTAGTTTTATCATACTCTCTGAGTTTTTACATACTCTGAATTTTTGTTTATTTTATTTTATTTGGTTTTTCCTACCGAGCTGCAAATGGGGAAGGTTGGCGCCTTCAAACTAGTTTCACCCCACTTATTCGGTCCTAAGCCCAAAATTGCTTTCTGACTCGCTAGGTTCTTCTTTTTTGTAGTTTATTTTTTTATTTTTCTATAATATAGAAATATTTAAAAATAAATTTACTTGGATAATTATATACTAGGTAGTTATATTGCAATTAAAATAAGCGCTTAAGAAATTTTAAAATATTTTAAAAAATAAACTAAACAGAAGAAAATTTAAATAAAATATTGAACAAAGATTAAAATAGATTTAATTTGTAATAGAAATATATTTAAAAATAAGTTTACTTGGATAATTGTATTCTAAACAATTATTGCAAAATTTCACAAAATTACTATGTTTTAATATGTTATCAGTAACTAAATCATTGTTTCTTTCTATAAAATTTCGAAATACAAATATATTGATAGGTGTAAGTTACTACCTCAGAAAAGCATTTTTTTAATGTTAAAATAAAATGAGCCTATTTTATCAAGAGTATTACTTAATAGCAAATTATTCTTAACGTTTAATTGAAGATCAAAAAAGTTAGCTAACTCATTATTATAATTAGTTTTTAATAATTTTAAATAATGGGGATAATATATAATTTAAGCTAAGAACAAAGTCTACTATATTACTAAATATAATTAAGTCATGTGTGTATCTAAAAAAGTAACAAGATTCATAACTAATACTTTCATTTTCATAAAAATGCAGGTAAATATTTGCTAAGCAGTTGCTAGCTGGTCCTCCTTGTGATAAACCTTTAATTTGCTGATAATGAGCGTTATTATGGAAAATATAAGTTTCTTTTAATACTAATTTAATAATAGAAATATATTTATCATATTTTATTATCTTATTGAAAAAATATTTGCTATATGCTATTTCAAGAATCTTAAACATGTCTTCTATATCTATGGAGTTAAATAAATCTTCAAACTCGTAGGTATAAATAGAAATAATTTTTTTTACCTTGTATATGCTTTATAATGTCCATACTGCAGTGTTTCTCAAACTGTGGGGCGCGCCCCCTGGGGGCGTGAAAACCTTACGAGGGAGGCGCGAGCATATCGAAAATAAAAAATAATTAATTTACTGGAATGAATTAAAACAAAATACTTTCAGACATAATAAAAAATCCATTTTTACTCTGATATAAGTTATATGCGATATTAAATCATCAAAAAAAACTTCTTCAGTACTTAATTAGCTTGATCTTAATTAGCTTAAATCTTTGATCCTATAACCAAATAAAAAATATTTTATTTATTTTGCTGTAATCCCATGATGAGAGAGTTTTTATTACGTTTTCTTTTTTAAAACTAACATTCTAATCTTTCAGAGAAAAAACAGACCCCAGATCCGGAATCGAAAAAATTTAGGAACATAAAAAATTTATCATTGTCATTAGTTTTGAAATACTGCACATTATAGCTGTAATTTGTTTGACCTTCTAAGTTATTGGTACAATTAGTTATGACCCCTCTCTTGTGTGTTTATTTCTCCTTTAAGGAAGTTGAATGTAATGCATTTCTCTGTTGCACTTTTTACCATGCAAAACAGTTTTATGATATTTGGAAAACCACTGAGAGAGCACACACACACACACTTTGATGGATTACTTTGCGAAGACTTAAAAACCAAGATGAGTATTTTCAAACATATAAAGCATAACAATTGTTTTTAGCAGTAACATGCATATTATCATAATGAATACACTTTTTACCCGAAAGTGGTCGCGCGGGACACACAGATCACGAAGTTATTAATTCTGGCAGAACTGTTTATTTGTTACCAAAGAAGAATTGAAAAGTCCTTGAAATAAGGTAAGTAAACTTTATCTTAATTAAATTATTCACTGGAATAACGATTTGTATCTTGTACAATAAAATAATTATAAAAAAAGGATTGGGGTGACTCAATAGCCCCGCTCGACCGTATCGAGTGCGCGCCTGCTCCCAGGTTAAAACATGTTGAAGTCTTTTTGCTTTAAATATTAAAAATAATACAATTATTCTTCATCGGAATTTTATATTATTGTTCATTATTTAACATCAATTATAAATGCTAATTCTGTGAGGCTTAAAATTGAAATTCGCTTAAAACTATTTATAATTTGAGCAATCATTTAAAAAAAACATTTTACACTTTTGTAAACATTGTCTCGCACTTGGCTTTACTCTCCTTACAATACAGCTATTATATCAAGAATGTTTTATTTTCTTATAAATGAACTCCTGCAAAGAGCGAGTACTTCGGCTGGTATACTTTTAATGTATCAGTGCTGCACAGAGTATTTTATAACTAATTAATTAATACTAAATTAAGAACACGTTTAATAAGTATTAACGACTTCCATGGGCTTGTCTTGCAAAGCAAAGTTTTTATAAGGAATTTTTATGATTAGAAATTGACCCTCTGAGTTATTTTTCTATATTTAGCAGATATCCATATTTTGTCTTCTAAGCAGTCACCGCATTTTGCAATATGTTCAACTTAAAAATTAGAGAAAGAAAAAATAGCATAATAATTATCCTATTACTTAATTAATTTTTTTTGCTTAAAAGTAGTATTCAAAATTTAATACTTATGTTATTAATTCGTTATTGTTATTCGTTATAATTATTATTGTATTTAGTGCATTGTTAATGCATGAGGGGGGCGCGATTAAAATTGTGCTTGAAAAGGGGGCGCGATAAAAATTGTGATTGAAAAGGGAGGCGCCAATATTGAAAGTTTGAGAAGCACTGTCATACTATTCTTAACTATAATAGAATTATCAATATTTTCTAATGTACACGGAATATATTTTGTAGCTTCTTGCCCGGATGTGTAATATAAGTTTTAAAACCCTTCGTAATAGTTCTAAATTTAACAGGATTTTTATGAAATTTAGGAGTTAGGAAAATATGAGGGAATTTCTTTTTAATATCCAAAATGCGTAAATCTGTTTTTTTATAAAAAGTAGATATTCTATTAACAATTTCTCCTTTGCTTGAATTAGATTTTTTGAAAGTAGCATTATGAAAATATTTGTTTAGCAGATTATTATAAAGCCACTTGCAAATAATTGCATAATTACCCGGTACTTTATCAACATAAACAATAATAAAGTTCTTTTGTAGGTCTGCAATTTGGTTCTTAATATTATTGTAAATTATATCATTATCAGTTTCATAGTTAATGTTCAGTAATTCATTTTTCACAATTTGCATTTAAATTCGTTAAAAACTCCAATAGGAAGACTTTATTTAATAGCCAATTTTGTAATGAAGTTACTAATATATCTTTAGAAATTTGATTTTTGATACTATTGTTATTATTAGAGATCATTAATCTAAAACTATACTACATTTGGACATTACTTCTCTAAGAGTATTATCTTTAACAATATTTAAATTACTAGTTACCCCATGCTTGTGATTGTCATTTATAAAATCAGATAGTAATCTTTACTATTACAAATAATATAATTATTATTTTGCAAATCATTAATATCATTGTAATTAAAAATTGAGCCACCAATTTTTTTATTACATTAGGTTGGAGAAAAAGAAATCCAGTATTTTTGGATGAAATTCATGACTTTATTTAACATGTTTTGGATGTCCGATTTGAGTCAAATATGCACCATTTTGTTGTATAATTTGTTGCCGTTTTAAAGATAGCTTCATAATGCCTCTCTCATAGAAGTCATCATTTTTATTGGCGAAAAACTCCAGAAATCAATTTTCACAATCTTCTCTTGATCCCAATTTCTTATCACTCAGGAAGTTTTGCAATGCGAGAAAAAGATAGTAAGCGCTTGGTGCCAGGTCCAGAATATATGGTGGATGAATTAAAACTTCCTAACCAAGCTCCCGGAGTTTCTGGCGAGTCACTACAGAAGTGTGTGAACTGGCGTTGTCCTGATGGAACACAGCACCTCTTCTGTTGGCCAATTCTAGCCGTTTCTGGTCAATCGCTAGTTTCAAATGGTCCAGTTGTTAACAATAGAGATATGAATTTAGTGTTTGGCCATACGCAGGAAATTCATAATAAATTATTCCTTTCCAGTCCCACCAAATACACAGTAGAATCTTCCTAGCCGTTAGTCCTAGTTTGGCCACCGTTTGAGCTGGTTCACCACGCGTAGACCACGATCGTTTTCGCATAATATTGTAGTATGTTACCCATTTCTCATCCCCAGTCACCATCCGTTTAAGGAATGGGTCGATTTCATTCCGTTTGACCCAAGGTTTCGCAGATGGAAATTCGATCCATCATGTTTTTTGGGGTTATTTGGTGCGGCCCCCTAACATCAAGCTTCTTTTTGAATCCAACTGCGCAAATGGTTTAAAACTGTAACACCCTGTAATGGTGTAACACCCTGTAATTCACAACTGAATGGACCGAACAAAAAACAGCAAAATATTTTTTTAGTGTGAAATGTCATATTGACAATGAGCCTAAATTTGAAATTGCTTGATCGATACTTCACGAGATATCGACACTACAGTCATCTACCGAAAAAATAATGGATTTCCTTTCCCCAACCTAATATTTAAAAGCCTCCTTAATGCATACGTTATTTATAGGCAGGCATTGAACATACTTAATAAATATTTTAGAGAAATTATAATATTATAAGATTTATTCACATGAATAGTTCGGTACAAAATACTCCTAACTCTTTACTAAATCTATATCTTCAATATTGAATTTATGAATGAGAAAATTAATAATATCCTTAATAATATGTAAGGCATGACAGTCTTTAAAATCATACTTTTTGAGGATATCTCTAGTATAACTAATTTCTTTTTTATTTACACCAAACAAGAAATGCTTAATTTGTTTAAAGTTAAAAGACTTTTCAAAATTGCTGCAAAAATCTTTAATTTTAGAATCTATCTCCAGTGGAAGTCTATGAGTTATCTTCTTCCTATTACCTCTTTTTATACGTTTAACTTTCAGTGCATTATCACTATTATAAAAATAATTCTTGTTATCAGAATGTTGAATGCTAAGTACGACATTTTTTCCTGAGTGAATGGCATTCAGACCATATGGATATATAGTATTATAATAATTAATGAAGTGGTTTTTCCAACCACAATCTTTTTTTGACATGTGAAACAATTCTGAGAATAGAAATATCAATATTATCAAAGTCATATAAGTGAAAGCACCTAAGTTCAATTTTATTAATATTGTTATTATGCTTGTAATTTTTGGTATTTGATCTATGTAGATTAATACGACTATTGATATTATTACATGTTTGGCCAATATATTTAAAATTACATATTTTACAATTCAACATATAAATGCAATTGAAGGTAAACATAAGATAAATTTTGATGTATTATCATATTGCTCTCTCACTATATATATACATGTACTAAATAACATTCAAAAAGAAAAAAAACAATCTGATAAAAACATTTTGATATTTTATTTTAATTTTAACGCTTTTCATTCCACTGTGTTTAGTAAATTATTTAAACACGTATCTACAACACTAGCATATAATGAAGAAAACTATCAGTTGTCTTGCAATCTGTAAAACATTCATCTGTTATGTGTAATGAATTGAATTCTGCTTTAAACATCAATTAACGTAAGTGATGAAAGCAGCGAAATTTACCTTTCAAAAACAGCGAAAACAGTGACCTTATCTATCGCGCAAGCACAAAAATTTCACCCGTATCCTCAGACTTGGAGTGAATAACCTTGGCACAAAACAGGGCTTTTTTTTTTCAAGAAAAATTTAGAGGAATTTTTCAAGAGCATTATTTTTTAAGTCAATGCTTTCAAATTTAATACATCGATTGCAAACAACAGTAACATTTAAACAAAAATAATGCTAAAATATTTCTCGCAAAAAGGAAAAAAAACGAAAAATACACACACACACAATTTTTTTTTAAAAAAACGTAATTTTTAATCAATTTTTTCAATCTCTGTACAGATTACGGAAAAAACGTTTCGTGAGATTATTTTTATAAATAAAGAAGTTATTAAGTATTTAAATAAAATGTTGAGTATTTTTTGAAAAATCGTAAAAAAACGTTTTTGACATTTAATTTTTTAAATGACTGATTCTAAAAGAGAAAAGCATGAACTTTTTTAACGTTAAATATAATTTCATTGCGAAAAAAAATTTCAAGCGGAATGATTTAGAAAATATTTTAATAAAAACGTATAATGTTGACTCATTTTATAGAAAAAATGTTAAAAAATAGTAAATACCATTATTTTATAAAATAAATTAAACTGTATCGTGACGAAGTAAGTGATATATCCGATTCTGTAATAATTTTTTGTCTGAGTATCATAAAGGAAATTAGATTGTGTTTTAAAAATGTCTGGTCGAAAAAAAAGATTGGAACTTCGCCACCTGGTGGGAAAAAAATGGCCCTGATTGTTGCGTTTTAAGGTTTTTAATTATCTTTTTAACTAATTGCACTATCGGAGTTTAAATGGTTAAAATGAATTCCTCGGATCAATCTCAACCTTTTGGTACCTTTGGCGAGTTTCTGCGTCGTGCGAAGATACACCTAGTTTTATACATAGATACGTTTGTCAACCTTTGAATTTTAATAGTGTAGATGTATATATTCAAGTCATCCGAAGTAACAGATTGAGATGGCTCGGCCGCATATGGAGAAGCCCTGAAAACAACCAGACCAGAGCTTACACATTTAAGAATCCTATGGGATTTCGAACAAGAGGAAGACCACCAACAAGGTGGATAGATGATGTTGAAAATGACTTAAAAACTCTAAATATTAAAAACTGGCAGAGAGTTGCTGCGTATCGTTGGAGTTGGAGGAAGCGAGCTGTGGAGTCAGCCAAGACCTGTAACAAGTTGTTACGCTTATAAAGAAAAAGAAGATATATATATATATATATATATATATATATATATATATATATATATATATATATTCATAGAGAGAGAGATCGTGAACTAATAGTAGGAATTAAAAATAGGCTTCATCTTAACATTTGGAGGGTAGAGTTCATGGAATGCGATACTTTAAGAAAATAACTGTATTAGAGATCTATAGATATGACAAAATTGAAAAAAAGCTGCTCAGACATTAATAAGGCTATACATAAAATCAATGAAATTTTAAAATTCAGAAATATTTAACTATCAAAAAAGTTATAACTTCAATTTAAGTACATAAATTTTAAGAATGATGATTAATATTTAAGTTATATAAAACTTACAAATAATCGGCAATAGATGATCATGATTTAAAAGTTCTAACAAAAAACTCTTAGGCATACATAATTTTTTTTGTATCACTAGAAACAATTTTCTTGTGTGTTGCTTATAGAAAACTCACTTTTCATTATGTTTATGTTTAAGAAGAAAATTTTGTGAATTTTCTATTTTCCTGTTTAACCTCACATTATGACGTCTCAAAACTAAAAATCAAATTAAGAAGAATTTATTAAATATTGCAAAGTTATAAGATAAATACTTTGAAATCAGGTTAATATTCTTAAAGAATAATTTAATTCCATGCCTTTTTCTATAGGATTAAAAAGATTACTTTAAAAGTAACTATAAGATTAAAAGTTTTAAGTGAAATTTGTTTTCTCCTTCAATGGTTAAGCCTAATAATGGATATTCGATGAAAGATGCAAAAATAATTTTAAAAATTGGAAGTTATTCAGTATAAAGCAAAAGTATGCAAGCGCCAATAAGCAATTCTAAAGAAAATGAATTTTCAGGAAAAAAAACATTCTTAACAGAAAAACCGAAAAATGGAGAAAAATAGACCTCATCAATTTCTTTCGGAAAATATTCTTCGGTCAGAATGTTGTGGTGAATATTTTCTACAAAAATTCTTTATTACAATTTTTTTGTTATGCTAGCTTCAAAATGAGAAGGAAATGGTATTTTGTTAGAACATTATTAAAAACAAAATAAGGTGAAAAAAATTTTAATATTTTTTTTTTCTGTGAAACTTTTGTACTAGAATGGTAAAGAAGAGAATTGAGGAATTGATGTAACTGATATATTAAACTTTTTCGGTTATTGTAAAATGCATTTTTTGTTTTTTGCGAGTTTTAAAATTAGTGTATGTTTTTATTTCTCGATTATTTTAATTTAGTTTAGAATTATATTATTTACTTAAAAGAACAATTTCGTCTTTAAGGCGTAAAATTTCTGAAATAAATTGAAAAATAAATACATCTTTAGCTTAAAGTTTTCTCATTACACTATTTTCTTCTATTATTCACTAATATGTATTTATTACAGTAAGGCTCCAAATACTGAAAATATTTTACTAATGTAGGTGTTTTTTAGCTCACATTTCTGTTAATTTTAGTGTTCAATATTTTTACCTCTCTAAATTTAACTTTTACCTCTAAAATATCAAAAACACTTATATTTCAGAATAAAAACATTGGATCTAACAAAAAATTTATTTTAAATTAGATCTTTTATAACTAGTATGATTATATAAAAGATAAAAATTTTTTAGCCAGTATGACAGTGCAAAGAATAATAATTCATTTTTTTCCAATTTCAGAACGCTTTAATTCGAATTTCTTTTCATTGCTTGCTAATTTGTAAATTATAAATTACTTCATCAGCAAAAGAAAAACTAATACATACCATAGTTTCTAATTATTCAAGATTAATAAGCTAATTAACCATTAATTTAATGTCAAACTGAAATGTCGATCGACAAATTGTAATGTGAAACCGACATGATGGTGAAAAGGTTTTGAGAAATATTTTTGTGGCTTATTATTAAATAAAAAAAAATACTTCATATATATGTCCCCGGCAAAGTATGAAATACCGGCATTCTATAGAATGCCGGGCGAGTTTAGGCAAAGTAAGAAATATCAGAATTATTTCATACTTTGCTTAGTCATTGTATGGAATGCCTTGGCATTCTATAGAATGACCAAAACTGTATAGGAAAAGTATGACATAAGGTCAAGATAAGACTATTGTACTAATGATGTATATTTCTAAAAAAAATACAAAGGTTATTCTGACAAAATAATGAAAGTGCCACACATTAAAAAATTATTCAAAATACATAAAGGAAGAAAACTTTTCCAAACAAAATGTATGTCTTTCTTTTATTAAGGAAAACAAAATTTTCAAATCAAAGATAAAAATTTAAAATTAACCTGCTCGCTGCAACATAGTAGGATTGAAGGATATTTTGAATTATATATATATATATATTTCATTACATTTTTTTCGCGCAAAGACCATTTTTATTTTGCCACTTTGTTTTACACATTTGACGAATTCATCGCTGCTTCCATTGGAATGAGCATTTTCAACTGGCAGAAGAGGAACATTTCATGGTGAGGAATATCTTTAATTCTAAGTAAGTTCTTAGGGCATAAAGTAAGAGATTAGAGTTCAGTTATATAGATTTACAGCTTTATCACACATTAATTTTGCATTAATTAAAAATATTTCTTAACATAAAAATAAATTTTCTATAACTATTTCTTTAACAAATATTTAAAAAAAACCTCGAAATTGTACATATGTTTTTTAAACATATTTATTAAAAAAAATTGACAACGTAAAATACAAGTATTTCCCTGCATTACAGTTAAATAGAAAGATAAATGAAATTTTTAATTTGAACCCGGTGATGTTCGCTCTACTTTCATTATCGCAAAAACAGTGGTATAATTGGTGACTTTCACTTTGACACATGATTCTGAGCATTAAGTTTGTAAAAGAGCAATTTCTTCGCGGACTCGAAATATTTTTCATATGAGGAAAGATATTTTACTTAGATATGTAGAACTAAAAGCGGAAAAGCAGAATAAATATGCAATTTTCTCTCTTCAAACAATTAAATATCTTCTGGTATGGCATTCAATAATTTACAAAAAAGCTGTAAATTTACCTTTAGAGTTATCTTTCATATTTTTTCATAATTCCTCATTTACCCAAAATTCTTTAGATGTTTGTCAAATAAGGTCAATTACAAATTTATGCAATTCCATCCAATTAAAAATTAACAAATATGTTGTTTAGTGGCAGAGTGACCGTATGCCATAGGTTGCCGACCCCTGCTATAGATCATGACTCGTCCTCCAACAATACAGCTTGCTTCTTCACTTTCATGCAGTACAGGAAAAACCGATTTTTTATTAAACAAGTTTAAGTAGAATTGAGTATTTTGACACTCCCGAACAAACCACAATGTGCGACTGACAAATTCTGAGCCTGAGGCACGAGTTAAGTCTCGTGCCTTGCCACATAATATTCGAAATGAATTGGAGAAGTATTTCATACTTTGCCGGTTTCTCATTCGGCATTCCTTAGAATGCCTAGGCAATGTGTGAAATAAGAACCATTTCATACATTTCCGACTAGTTTTAGACATTCTGTACAATGCCTAGGCATTGTTTAAAATGCCGTATTTCATACTTTGCCGGTAACATATATACTAAGAAAACCTTCTCAATTTAAATGCTTATAAAGTTTTCTACATTACAAGATTTCACTTTTATATAGTTTTCAAATCCATAAAAAGTTGTAATAAATTTTACAAAACAAGTAGCTAATAAATTTTATTCTTGAAAGTATTTAGTGATAGCCTCAACCTCAGATCAAATGACAAATGGCACGTGAGATGATGGAGAACCTTAGAACGAGGTCAACGTTGGAAGAATTTGAGAAGGACTAGGTTTTAAGAAAATTTTTGAAATAAAACCTAATGTTATATTGACTGCAGACGTGTGCTGCATTTTACTGCTTAGACATTAAGATGTGCATTACATAAGTAACAGAAGACGCAGGTTTTTCAAAGGGGGAAAAAAGGCTGCATTTATTTACTAAGATTCGTTCTAATGTGTCAGAATTATTGCAAGGATTTTTTTCAAAAAAAATTTAGACGCAAAAAAAAATCTGATATATTTTACTTTCAAAACTTATTGCATGTTTTTTTAAAAGTAGAAAAAATGGTTTTTTGAAATCTTTCGAGACTTCTCTCTCTGTATGATTAAGAATTAAAAAAAGAGGTAAAATCTCCCACGCATTCCAAAATTTTAGTTTTATGTCGTTATATTAAAATTTATAGAAGCATATGATATGAGGTCGGATGAACGATCTTAAACTAAGCTTGCTAGATAAACAAAAATTTTAATTGATATTTTGCACACAATATCGCTCAATGTGCATGCATGACAGAATTGTTCCCTTTGTGATGTTCCCGCTCTTGGGAGAACATCTCTCGGAGTACCAGCGTGAGCTAGAGGTGTAGGATTAACGAAAGAACTAGAAGGCATCATTATCTTAATATGACTTCATTAAGATATTCAACTTAAGCCTTTAACAAATTAAATTATAATAATTAATGTGAGAGAATATACGATGGAAAAATACGCAACATGCAATATATATATATATATATATATATATATATATATATATATATATATATATATATATATATATATAATAAGACTTAATCTAATTCAGACCACTATCAATAACTGAACCGCCTAATCACTGATTCTAATATTAAATAGTCAATCATACCTTATTACAGCTTGGAGAATCAATCAATATTGACTTATGCTCAATCTTGTCTTTATTTGCATGCACTGGTGTGCAACTTGAATTTCGATGTAGTCGATCACTTATAACTTCTAATCACAGTCACGTAAAGCTCATTCAGACTTCAACCAGGAACTATATTAAATTTTCTCTACTTGCCATCAACCGCCACGAACTACCATCAATTGTCATACATTACCCTACATTGCCATTTCGTTTACTCTAAGTTCCGATATTTAAAAGCGTGTTCATTTGCATCTTTCATTCACACTTCCCTCCTTGGATTTGGTTGGAAAAAGTTGTCATTAATTCTGGCCCAAAGAACCCAAAGGACATGTTAAAGAAAAGACGCGTGAGCCCGTCACACCTTCAATAAACTTTCTTAAAAACTTATTTCTCCTCTTCCTCATCTAAAAAAATTTAATATCAGAGGATATTGAAGTCATATATATGCTTAAAATTTAATTATTTTAAACAAGAGGAAATATATGAAAAGATTATCAAAATATTCTTATGTAAGATTTATCTGCTGAAACACACACATCACAAAAAGATATGTTGACCAAGGAACCCGAGTAGTCACGATCACAAACAAATGACGCATTGGCAAATTGAGGGTTCGGTTCTCGGTGACATTGAAGACCAACCCTGAAATACACTTAAATAGCTTCCCTTACGAATTTTTTTGAAAAAAATTATAAAAAAATCAACACATGCTTTTAATGTTATTGTTAAATATAAAGAAACGAAATAAAACAAATATGTAGGTTTTAAGTTGAATTTTAAATTTTTTACACGTATAAAAGCATTTAGTTCAGTGCTTCTCAAACCTTCAATATTAGCGACCCAATATCCAATTATAATTTGCATCGCCGCCCTAAATACAAATAACAAGGCATTGAATTCAATAATACTATACTTTGACACTAACGCTCGTATTCACCGCTAACCTGACCCAGCGATGAAACCTGGAGTTAAGTAACCGGCAGTCAACCCCAGGTTAGAACTCCAATTCACAACTCTTTTTCGACCTCCAGTTACTTGACTCTGAGTTTCTTAACTTGGATTTACTGGTCGATTCCCATTGGTCGAAATAAACCCCTTGACTTCCGACTGGAGCTACAATTTCTATCTTCGCCTCGTGCCAGCTTGTTTTTAACCTCGTGTATCGCTATGTGTTCAAAATGAATGTCAACAGAATTTATATTTTACGCAGTACGAAAAAGAGTTGGTGTTGGCTTTGATGAAGCCGCACTTACATATAATAGAATTTTCTGACTTTTCTGGCTTCCAGTTTTTCTAAAAAATCTAATTGAGTAACAGTGGAAACTTTCTGAATGGTATTCATCGTAAACTAAAATTCTATCCAAACTCAAACTACTTCAAAACTTGCACGAAAACGTAAACACTCGAAAACTCGTGTACTGCGCATGTGCGGTTAACACTAACCCAGCTGTGACCCTGGGTAAGGATTTTTTAACTTGAACCGAAGTTATTAACTTGCGACGGTGAATAACGTTTTCGGCGTTTCCTTCCTCTAAACGGTGGTCAGGTTAGCGGTGAATAAGGGCGTAAAACTGCAATGCGACTTTATCCTCTTAAGTGACACTGGCGTATATATACGTCTCACGCAACCGGCGCATTAAATGACTGGACGTATACATACGTTTTTCCGAAGTATAAAAGGTCTTTTCTGTGCACTGCTATCCATAAAATTATTCCAAAAGCTTGAAATGCAATAAAAAAGCATTGACAGTGTTTGTGAGAGATTTACTTATATGCGAGGATTTCTTAATTTATTTTCTCTCCCCCCCCCCCATACACGCGCCTACGTGTAAAAGGGAGGCACTGGGGAGAGAATCGGCATGGGTAGGGATTATTTATAAACCGTAAAAATGATCAAGATAATTGTTAATTCTTGTATGTAGTTTTATACGGGACAAGCCCAAGGGGTAACTGATAATTATTAAAAATTTTTTTTATCTTGGTATTGTTAAAATTAATCATAAAATACATTATACAATGCTGATACATTTATAAATGTATTATATCATTGTAAATGTTAATTTTATTTTTTATTATGTCAATGTATTTCGTTTACTTTCAGTAAATTGATAAATTTTTTGTTTTCGACTTTTCAATATACTCGCACCCCCATCGTAGAAATATTTCCTCCCCCTATGGGGGCGCGTCCCCCAATTTCAGAAACGCTGATTTAGTTTTAATATTAGTTTACTATCCCGAGTTATCTCGGACAAATAGAAAAAAGTGAAATATTAGTCTTTGTGTGATAGTTTTTGAAACACATAAAGCGATACCTGACATTTTGTACACTGGTAATCTGGTCTTTTTTCTTACTGGCTTACCTTTGAAATCTCTTTAATGAGAGAAAAGAGTACATTGTCTCGTTGGATTTGATTTTTGCAGTAGCAGGAATAACATCTTGAAAATTTCCCGTGGTTAACCTTATTGGTGGGCCTTCCTGATGTGGCAAAAGAACTCGTCAAGCTGATTTTTTGAAATTATTTTTTCAATAAACAACATTCTAAATTGTTTAAGAGCGATCGTCAACTTCCTGATCTACAGTACAAAATGTAGGCTAAACACAGAAAAATATTTTCCACTCATTTTAACGTCTTAATCACTCTCTGAAAAATGATCGCTTTCGCTATCTTTCCTCATCGCCATTATTTTACTTTTTTTTCCCGACGGAACTATTCTTCTTTGTACATTGCTAATTCACAAGCCGACGAGTACTATGCAATAGGGAAAACACGTGACATGTCCACCCAAAAGGGAAACTAACAATACTTTGCAAACTGCTAATCAAAGCTCATTGTTTCCTTTCATCTCTTGCAGGCCGAGTAAAACCGTGATAAAGCAAATCGTACTGACAAATCCTGTTTCGTCCGAGTTTTCTAGATATAATAATTAACTGCAATATATACTAACCTAAAATAACTCGGGAAAATCAGGCAAGTGGTTAAATACATCGAAGCTCAAAAATCTGGAGTATGGTGTGCAAATCTGGAGAGCGCGCGAGCGAGTTGCACGTTCATGTGTCATCCTCCTCATTTAATCGAAGAAAAGAATTATGAGGTCCTTTTCCACACAGGTTTAAAGTGCGACAATAACAGTAAATTAACCGACATTTCCTGCCGGGAGCGATCAAAGATTCATTTTGGAAAAGAAACTGTGTACAGTAAAACCTCTTTCAGTACAGGAGATTGGAACCACACAAAAAAGTATGCGAAAATATTTCATAAATACTCACATATGTCGAACAATTTTGTCGACATACTACGAAATAGTTTTTTATGCGGTGGAGAGGGACCGAATAAAAAGAAGTCGTACTGAAAGTTGTCAATTATTTACGAAATTTATGAGAGAATCTACTTCCAAACAAAATAAATACTTAAATTTCTCATGGAAACAATTTTAAAACAGTTAATTTCTCATGGAATACAGGGAGAAATTTTCCCAGAATGCACAGACCTCATCATAATCCAAAGCGCGCATCTCGTTGTGATGAATTAGTTTAAAATTGCTTTCGTAATTTGCAGATAGAATTTCTATTGATTTATGTTTTGGCACTATAAAGTAAATGATAAATTTGTGGGAGTACGGTTGGTTGTTCCGTTGCTTGTGAACGTCACGATAACCAGATACGCTCTTTTGAAGTATCAAACTCCTTTCGATATTGGTATCTATCTATTTCCAATTTGTTGGAAAACTGTATCCCTGTGCGTATATTTTATCTCTCAAGGAATCTGGGTCTTGTCCGTCGTCATAACCTATCAAATTATTGATATTGTCACTGTCATTGAAAGTTTAGTCTTCAATTAAGTGCGTGCTGCTAGTTCGTTGAGAGAAAGCCATTGAAAGTGCATTGTCGGGAGACTGATTATAACCAATGAACAGAGTGTCATAAAATGCATGTATGCAAATTGATAGCAAACATCAGAGTGGAGCCAAAGGCGTGCTTCTCAAACTTTCAGTATACGCGACCCACTACTCAATCATAATTTTCCTCTCGACTTCCTTTATACAATAAGAATGTATTGAATTAAATCATACTATACTTTGACACTAAAGCTACAATATATACGACTTGAACCTCTTATGTGCCACCGACGTATTAAAACATCTCGCTCAGCCA
This sequence comes from Trichonephila clavipes, assembly GCA_019973935.1. NCBI lineage: Eukaryota > Metazoa > Arthropoda > Arachnida > Araneae > Nephilidae > Trichonephila > Trichonephila clavipes. The sequence continues at coordinate 40,611 of BMAU01016227.1, forward strand.
AAGCATTAATTTTCTGAACGTGTTTATACGTCTTTCCGAAGTACGATCTTTTCTGAGCTGTGCTATCCATCAAATTGTTCCGAAGGCTTTGGAATGCAACAAAAACACCTGAACAGTGGATATACTTATTTCAGAGGATTTGCTTATTTATTCCTTTTCTCCCCCCTCCCATACATCCTATACGTGCACCTACATGGAAAACGGTGGCATTGGAAAGCGAATCGCGTAACTTTCAAGCAGCAGTTAAGGAGTTATTTATAAACTGTACAAATTATCAAGGTAAGTGTTAAGATAAGCCAATGGGGGGGCCACTGATAATTATTGAAATTGTTCTTAACTTAGTATTGTTAAATGAATGATAAAACATACATTGTACAGTTATAGATTTATAAGTGTATTATATCAGTGTATTTTATATTTTATTATATCAGAAAGAATTTTGTTTACTTTCAGTAAAAAAATAATTTTTTATAACCACTTGTTTTCAACTTTTCAATATGCTCGCACTCTCCTCTTAGAGTTATCACGCCCCCCGAGGGGGCGCGTACACAGTTTGAAGGGGCCGCGGCAGCCGAGGTATCGGATAATGGTTTGCCTTGAGTTCGAGCCCAGTACCACTAAAGACCCGCCGTGTAGGGCAGCGATGCACGTTAAATCTGTCGAGAGCTGAAACGTCCTCCCGTTGGTGTGGTGTGGTAGTTAGGAGAGGGGGTGCCAGCTCAGGTGTCGTCCACGTCACTTCACCATGGTTCAAAATTACGTGGTCCGTCGCCAAAAGCCCTCGTGCAGCTGAACAGTGCAACGTTAATATTCAATCGATCAAACCCACAGTTTGAGAAACGCTGATATAATGCATTAAAAAAGATCTCCCAAAACAAATCGTACTAAACTAAAATCGCGTAAAAAAGGTCCGGACAAAAACAGGTTCTACTGTACTTCATATAGAATGAGGTTTTAGAGATTATATATATATTTAAAAAAAGAAAAAAACATATTTTGTTCACTAAGTTTTTTTTCAACGCGTTTTAAGAAAAAGTTTTACAGTATTTTGTATAATAAGTTTTCTACTCACAAGTACGTTTTTTTCAATATTTTATACCAGTTTTGTTAGGGTACTTGTGACAAGCTCTAGGTGGTTGCTGCGGTAGCTATCACTGACTCGTGGCGGGTGTGTGGAGAGCTCGAGCCGATAACTGCTGAAGCCCCGCCGCGCAGAGAAGGTCGACGGACGTTAAATCTGTTGAGACTCAAACATAATTATTCCGTTCGTGTCGTGGAGAAGTAGAAGGAGGGTGCCAGCTCAGATGTTATCCTTGTCACTTGTCCATGGTTCAAAATTACGAGGACCATTGCCAAAAGTCTTCATGCAGCTTTATACTGTGTCGTGAATTTAACTCTCACTTCCTTTAATAAGCTTTAGGTCCAGATGAATCTATAGTTATATTTTATACTTGTTATTGATCAGTATTCTTTGTTTAGCTCTGTCTTTCTAGTAATAGACCACAAGTTCTTCCAATTTTATTAAAATTCTGGGGTGCTTACTGTCTGGTCTACAAAGCAGGAGGTAGGTCCGGGATTCCAGCCCGACACAGGCTCAGAAAGTTGTGTTCCCGAGCGTCCCTATGCTCTGCGGCTTCTTCCTCATGGGTCAAAACTTAGAAGCCTTAGTATAGTTAGGGATGCTGGCTTCGGTTCGGTAATGCCTGGGTTCAAATCCCGGAAAACGCATCGATGTTTGTATATGCATAGTGTCCGTGTGGCACGGGGGCAGTCTAAAAATTCGTGGATCCTCTCGAGTGGTTGGTGGAACAGGAAGAGTGTTAGGAGGCCACCTGTGAACACTCCCCAGTATGTTCTTCAAAAATTGGGGAGGAACCGGCAAAATTGTACTGTGACCAGTATGGTGCTCAAAGCTGCGGCTAAAGACAATCGTAAAACTAACTCCTTGCCACGATGAATTCTGTGGCCATCGGTCTAAGGCCATCAATCAGGTGGAATTAAAAACAACAAATAAAATTCTTGTTTCGAAATTTTTTCTTTATATAAATATATAAACAAATGAAATGGAAATATGTACAGATATATACTGAACTGAACTCAGTGGTGCAACAGCCCATGATCACCAAGACCTACGGAGCATATCTCAGTTTACGTTACCTTAAACGCTGGGGTGTATGTGCAGATGTTTTGGTCAAATGGTCAGTCTAACGCAAAATGCCCAGTGTTAAGTTCCCAAGTAAGTTTGGTGCTCATTTATAAACCCACTGAAGTGATGAAAGTCAGAGTCAACTTTACGAAGTACGGGATTTGAACCCGGGACCTGTGGCATGGAAGCACGGTACATTACTACTCAGCCACTGGACTTTATGTATAGATTCGACATTTATGCTGATCATATAAAAACTGAAAAATACTTTACAGGTCATAATTGAAATTTATTTCAAGATTTTACACTATACGAGGGTGGTCTGAAAAATTTCCGACCTAACAAAGATTCATAACATGTTTTCCGAGTTTGTTGTCTTATTTTTCAACATAATCTCCTTGTAACTCTACACACTTCTCTCAGTGATGCTCCCATCTCTGTAACCCGTCCAAATAGTACTCGGTGTTTTCTCTGCAAAATAATAGTTCACGAAGGTGATGACCTCTTCATTTAAAGAAAATCTCTGTCCTCCGAGCGCAATTTTTAACTGAGAGAAAAAGAAGCTGCTTGGAGCTAAATCTGGTGAGTACGACGGATGGTCAAGCAGTTAAAACCGTAATTCCTGGAATTTTGCCATGGCAACCACTGAATCGTGAGACGGTGCGTTGTCTTGGTGAAATAGGATTTTCTTTTTCTGCAAATGTGGCCGTTTTTCCGCAAGTTCTGATTTCAGCTTGCCAAGTAATGATGCGTATTATGCTCGTGTAAGGTTTTTTCCCCTTTTGAAGATAATCGATTAAAATAACTCCATGACTATACCAAAAAACAGTCGCCATCACTTTCCCAGACCATAAACAGTTTTTGCTATTTTTGAAGCTGGTTCCCCCTTTTCAGTCCTCTATTTGGACTATATTTTTTTTGGGGGGGGGAGTATAATATATGGTGTATCCAAGTTTCATCTACAGTGATGAATTGGCGACAAAACTCGGATTTATTGCGTCGAAGCTGCGCCAGAGCGTTTGAAATGCTCATTCGAACACGTTTTTAGTCTAACTTGAGCAAACGCGGCACCCAACACGCGGACAGCTTTCTCGTACCTAAATGTTAACTTAATATGTGACAAACAAGTTCTTTTGACATGCTCCTAACCTCCACTATCTCTCACTTTAATTCGCCGGTCATCTAATACCATTTGGTTGGCTATGTTTTCGTCAATAGTTACAGTATTTGGACGTCCCGAACGTTCAACGTCTCCCAAGCTCTTACAGCCACGCCTAAATTCAGCTGCCCAAATTTTTCACTTTGGTAAATGATGGTGCAGTCCCCAGACACAGAATCCAACTCATCTATGATTTGTGTAGACGTATTGCCTTTCAAAACAAATATTTAATGCCAACTCGATACTCATTTTCACAAAAACACTCACATCAACTCGCTCAAACGACTATAAAACAACAACTGCGCGTCCAAAATGGCTGAAACTTTGGTGAATAACTGTCAACAGATGAACAACGAAATTTACTATCTTTTATTGACAAGTGCTGCTTTCTTCACATTTAGGTCGGAAACTTTTCAGGCCACCCTTGTATTTAATCAGTTCTATCTACAATTCGTTCTCTGCTATTGTAAAATTAAATTGTCTGGTATATACGGGTATAACTTTTTTCAATTTCAGGAGAAGAATGTATTAAACCAAGTAAACCTTTTTATATTGTTTTTACTTAATAAATCGTAAGAATAAAATGATTTGAATTACATAATATTATCGGCTATACTATCGTTATAGCATACACACTATCATTTACCTATCTCGCCAATTTTAATAATAGAAGTCATTTATTATAAAAATTAATGTGTTGTATTATTATTATCAATAGATACATAAAATATTTCCAGGAATGTCTTCTCCAGAGAATTTAGTTGTAAATAGCATTAAAAGTTCAAGCTCTAAAATGACTGCTTGCGGTAAACCAAAGATGCTGTGATGTTCCTCCGCTTGGAAGTACATCTCTCGAAGTATCAGCGTGAGCTAGAGGTGTAGGATTAGCGAAAGAACTAGGATCAAACATTATCACAATAGGACTATAATATTTAATAATTATATAATAATTAATATGAGAGAATCTACGATGTTAAAACCACGCAACACACAATAAGATCTAATTCAGAGCACTATCAATAAACGAATCACCTAATCTCCGATTCAAACATTAAATAATCAATCCTACCTTATTACAGCTTGGAGTAACGATCAATTTTGTCTTTATATGCAATGGTATGCAACTTGGCTGATTCTTTCTATTCGATCACTAATAATATGTATTCACGTCACGCAAAACTCATTCGGACTCGAACCACGAACTGTAATAACCATCAACTGCCACAAACTAACATGTATTGTCAAACATTATCTTACATTGCCATCCCGCTTATTCTAAGTACCGATATTTAAACATTTGTTCATTTGCATCATTTCATTCACACTTCACTTCTTGAATTTGGTTCGAAAAGAGTTGCCATTTTTTCTGGTCCAAAGAACCCAAAGGACTTGTTAAAGAAAAGGACTTGCGTGAGACGTCACAAGGCTATGGAAAATTTTTTTAGTAAGTTGATACATAAGGCTTTATTGGAAGGATCAATCCAAACATAGAAAATAGCTCAAGTATCACACAAGAACAATGACAATTAATAAAAAAGAACACACATTTAAAGTGCGAACCAGGATTAACTAACATGAGAACAAATGAAAACCTGTTAAAAATTTAAGCTACGAGAAAAGGAACATAAGATATGTAGTTTTTACAGGGAGTTCAAGAAAATTCTGGCATTCCAGTATGGTTTGCATTTCTTAGGAAATTAACATACAAAAATGTGATTATAGAAAAATAGTTTGTATGTATATTCTAAGAAAAATCAAGAAGTTACGCGGCGATACTGTAACATTGTACGCAAGAAATTATAAGCGAAATTTTAGAAAGGGTTATTCAACCGTGGTAGGCTTAGTGTTACTAAGAAATCAATCGAATGAAAAAAAAAGAATGAATAAATTAATTCAGCGTTTCTCAAACTATAGGGGCGGGACAACCCAACGTGGGAGGTGCAAGCATATCGAAAAGTTGAAAACAGAATTTTTTTTTGATAAAAAAATCAATTTACAGAAAAAAAGTCAATGTGTTTCGTTTTGCCATGAACAAAATACACATTTAAACTGACATAATACACTTATAAATGTAATAGTACTGCACAATGTATAATATTTGATAATTACTTTATCATTATTAAATTAAAAACAAGTTTAATAATTACCAGTGAAGAGCCATGGTCTTGTCATATATAAAATTATTCATTAAATGTAATACTTATCTTGATAATAATATGTACGGTTTATAACAGAAGTTTTATTGCTGCTTTAGTGTCAAAGTATATAATTATTGATTTCAATACAATGTATGGACGCGCGGTTTATAACATATTTTAGAAATAAAAATAAAGAAGTTTTATTGCTGTTACTTTCATAACTGGTTCAAAAAAAAATCCCAATGGGAAATATTTTCTTTTGATTTATAACAATTAATTGAACCCTTGAATTTGATTTTTTCAATTATTATTAGCTCACAATTTCAATATACACATTGTACAATCACGAAACTCGGCAAGAATAGTCTGGTGATATGCAAATGATTAAAAAATTTCGAAGCCAATGGACGCGTGATGCGCATTTAGTTGCGCAACTGGGAGAGTTTAAAAGCATATGATTGATATGACTTTTGACGTCTTAGGATGCCTCAAGTATTGACGGACTTTGATAGGGGCCGTGTAATTCAGAGAAAGTCGAATAGACTGCCGCCACCTCGGTCGGAGCGTAATTAAGGTAAGTGACCGTCGCGGAGGGTCAGGACGTAGACAGGATCGTGCAATCAAAAGCCAGACAAGTCTAGCAAAAGACATCCAGTGCCATCAAGAGAAACCATAAGGAGACGATATTTTACCAAATCAAAGTGTCGACTGGATTTTGCCGACCTCGGGCAAAGTTTAGAATCAAGTGATGAATCCCGATTCAGTTAGTGCTGAACCGCACACGTGTCTGGAGGCGCACCGGCCAGCGGTCCGATCCGGCATTTATTGTCGAGCGGCATACAGCAAAAGGTGTGACAGTGTATTTCTTGGGACACACGATCAATCAAGGCACTTTGACAGCTGCAGTATTATATTTTATGTGCTACCCATGCTATCAAGTCACCCAGGTGCCATTTATCAACAAGATAATGCTCGTCCAAAAAAAAAATCCCAATGGCCTGAAATCTTTCGCCAATAGAGCATTCGCTGGGAAGGCAACTGCAGCCAGTCCCCGAGATGAATTAACTGCGCAGATGCAAAGACTATGGCAGGATCTTAAGGTCATAAGTGATCTAATTAAATCGATGCCACGCCGAATTTCGGCTTGTATAGCTGCCAGAGGTGGCTTTACTTACTGATTTTTAACCTTTTGCAAGCTGTAACCGCTTAATAAAATGATATTTTTGTTCTGAATTTTTAATCATTTGTTTATTTTCATATACACTATATGCATACCAAATTTCGTGAATGTAGCTCAATTTCTTCTTGGTGCATATATTTTTTTGCGACAGAGTGTATATATTTATTTATTTATCTTGGTGGAATTTTCATTCGTTAATAAAATATATTTTAAAGCGGTCCATTGCGCTGAAATCTTATATACGTGATTACTTTGGATGACAGTACAATAATTTGATTATAATTAATCAAAACTAATTGATTAAAGCAAATTATTTAAAGAATTACAAATACAGCTACGTTTGCATCGTTTTTGGCGACATAGCGACCCTTTGGTTGTGTCAAAACTTCAGAAGGTTTTTTTCTCGCGTTGTATAGCATTCAGTTGAACTGAAATTTTATATACACGATTGTTTTGGATGGCAATATGATATTTAAAGGATAATGAATAAAAATTAATTGATTAAAACTAATTATTCAAAGAATTACAAATGCAGCCACGTTGGCATCATTTTTGGCGACTTAGCGACCCCTTTTAGCGACGTGTCAAAACATGAAAAGGTTTTTTTTTCTCACGTTTCAGTTAAACTGAAATTTTACATGCACGATTGTTTTGTATGGCAATACGATACTTTAATGATAATGAATAAAAATTAATTATCACTTAATGTTGTGATTCTGTCATATGCATATACATATATATATTAATGGTAACTATTTAATAAAAAGTAGCTAAAATAAAAATTTTATTTGTTGATCTAAGTGGGAATTTATTTAATTTTTTTTATATTACTTGTTTTTTTTTTCATATGCGTTTTATAAAATCGTCGAAATAACTGCAGACGTGATTATTTCATGAGTAAAATTGGTTTTTTGCTTTAAGCTAGGTTAATACCTGATGAATTAATACCTTCAATATTAGAAATAAAGTCTTAAATTCATGAACTAATTCTATATGAATCGAAGATAGATTAAAATTTACTTCTAATAATTACAGAAAAAAAGTTGCTGTTGGATTTATGGTTTTTTCCAAAAGCTTATCGGTTCCCAAAGATGCAGTGCAGGCAGGCGGCAACAAGAGAAGCTGAACTCATATTCTTTCCTGAAAATTCGCACCAAAATTTTTTTCAAAAATGTACGAAGTTGTATAGAGTTCATAGAAAAAGGTAAGCAAAAAAAATTGTGTTAAAGTAAATAAATGAGTTTTAAAATAAATTTTTTCTCTAAATAACTTAATTGTTTAATATGAATTATACAATTCTTACTTTCAAATTTTAATTAATATTATGAGTATACCTACACTTCTAACATCTAATATTTACTCAAACTGTCGTGGAAAAGTATGCGATATATTAGTCGTCCAAAACCATACCCATTATTTTTATTTCGCGTTCTCTTCTGTCTGACAACCTTTCGTGATCCTTCTTTGTCAAACAACCCCTCTGTAAGCCAGTGTTTATCCACGCTTGCCTTCAAGGTACACTATGTGGTGTTTGTCTACACCCTCTTTTATCCAGGGTCTTCGATCATCTTTTATTTTCGGTCTTCTCCCTGGATTCTTCAAGTGTCCTCCGCAGAATCGTTTGCTCATTTGTCTCTTGAGAGGGTCTTTTGGAAAGAATTAAAAGGAGTGTATGTCTGGGGAGTGGGTGGAGAAATATAATGGATAAAATGTATGCAGACTCCTTTGTAGGGTAAGTCGTAAATCGGCAATAATTTATATTAATTTTCTTTTTGATCGTGTAATTTGCACAGAGTAATAAATAATTTCAAATATATAGTATCTAGTTAATTTAACTATGCAATTACTCATTTCTAAGTTTGAAGTTATTTAGACGCAGAATATAGTGCCACATACATCGTTATTTTGAGGTTTTAAGAAATTCATTAGATATTAGAACTATATCGCGTGCAAATATATCACATATTTTTAACAGATTTTGGTATTCAAACAATGAATTCTCAATTTATTTGTAAACACCATTGTAGACAAATTATCACGAATGAATTCTCAATTTATTTGTAAACACTATTGTAGACACGTGTGGACTAACATTTTTTTAAATTCAGTTATTGTTAGTTGTTATTTCTCTTGCTTATAGGTTTTGAAAAAACATTTTGATAGAATAAAGGTATATATATGATGTCAAGACAAAAAATATTACGATAAAAGTACGGTGGAATATATGAAAAAAATACAGTATTTTTTTTTGAGCTATCAATATTTAGAATCACCTGTAGCTCTGACAACCATAATCTCCCCAAACTTTGTATGGAGACTAATAACACCGTAGGAAGCAAGATTCCGTTAAAATAAATTAGTTCAAAAACTCTCCGATAAGGATTTTTCTGACGCTGTTAAAGCTTACTAAACCGATAACTAGCTTAAGGCACAGATAATAAAGCAAACTCTAAATTTATGCTTTCATATCCATCACCCATGCTAGTAATTTGGGCTACAAAAACATGTAGACAGCTCCGATGAATAGTATTCTCAGCTAAAGAGAGCCATCTCAGGTGAATATGCGGCTCGCATTACCAGAATGCGTATTAGTGGTAAAGCGGAATCATCCACAGCTCCTCTTGAGCTTAGAACCTAACAGATGCTACGTAAGAGAACTATATCACTTCGTGCTTTGAAAGGAGTGATTATTATATTAGAAGAAACATAGTCAATATGACAATGCATCCAGGCAGAGGACGTAAGCTTGTATCAAAAGCAGTGGTATCAAATGTTGCAACTGTGTTCATCGACGGCTCACAGGGAACCATTACAGGTACGCATATCACAAATAGTGTATAACAGGGGTCGGCAACCTTGTTACAGTGGTGTGCCAAACCAATCTACCAATAGGATTCAGGGTGCCGCAAAGTAGGAAATATTAAACCAATTCGATTACCGCAGCAATGCATGCGAGAGTTAGGGGATAGGAGGGGGGCAAGAATACAGGTTTAGAGTTTTAGTATGTATGAACTGTACATTATTTAAAAATATTTACTAAGGTAAAAATAAACAAAATCTTACGTTGAGTAAAAGCTTTTCCGCTAAAATAACTAATCTTGTAAAATGATAAATACATAGAAAATCAGCAAAACTAATGAGAATAGTAATCTGCATTCAAATCTGGAATGGTCTGGCAGCGTGTTGGCAACTTTTTTAATCCCTTCTGCGAAGAACTGTGGCGTGCGAAAGTCCAGAAAGTCAACCTCATTTATGACCACATAATTTGAAAGGAGGATTGTGTCATGAAGATGCAACTACAAATGGGAAAACAGATAGTAATCCAAAGGCGCCGTGTCTGGACTGTATGGTGGATGTTATATCAAATCCCACTCCAGCGTATACAGCGTCCAGCCGGTCATCGCACTAAAATGTGGCTGGACGTTATCTCGATGAAATATAGCCACTTTCCTTCTGAACTCTTTTCGTTTTTCGTAAATGGCATTGCTAACTATGATTTGCATCTTGCTTCATATTGTACTGTTGATAGTCTGACCGCTTTTCAGATACTTCTTTTCGATAATTTCTCGACAATCCCGCCAAATACAGATAAGCACCTTCTTGTTAGTTATTGTTAGACTGACCACCTTTTTTACGCCGTGTATGGTTGTAGTACACATATTTTTCATCACAGTGTTGCCTATTTCATTTTATCTATGAACACTGCAGCTTTTCCCTAGCTCTTGTCTTCTACACTCAACTCGTGAATCATTCAGTGGTTAAACTTAAGCTTTAGATTTATACTTTTGAGGGAAATTAACTATTGTTTATTGACAAACATCAAGCTCTAACACAATAGTTCGTGTTGAAACATTTCTGTCTTGCTCATTTAACTCTTCACGATCAACCTCAATAGTGCGGCCAGACATCTTCAATGTCAAAATTCCTAGTTTTAAACTTTCGAAATCAAATTTTTACTTTATCATAAGAAACAGTATTGGAACCTAAACTAACTTGTGGCAATCAGCTGCACTGCTCACATAGTACATAAATGTTCTGATCTGTTGACGAGATAAATTCAATTTAAACAATTTCCTGTTTCACAAGATAATTAAGTTTAAAAAAAATTACACAGTCATGTATTTCAGCTTTTAGATTTATAATGCAAAAACCCTTTTAGAGAAAGGTTTACTACCATGGGAATAGCCGTTGTTGGTGTGGAGGTATCTCTTTGGCAGAAATCCTTTCACTCGACTCAATATATAATTATTCCTTCAAGATAAATAAATTGAAATTGTTGATATTTTTTTATATTGTCTATCTTTAAACTTAATTATTAAAATAAAAAATAAACAACAGAAATCTAAATATTCCTTCAATATGGGTTAAGTATTTTAATGTGAACCATCTGGCTCTGCACTCATCTATTTCATATCGCATTATCAGGGGTATAATATATGACTTTGTACTTCATAAAGTTCGGAATGTTTAGTTGAGTCCGCAAAGAAGTTGCTAAGAAACTTGATTGCAATCTTAAAATATTGTCACGGAGTTCGAAAGAAGTACACAGTTCAATTAAACAAACAATTAGATTTATTCTAACGCTTGGAGCTCGATACAACACTGGACTGAGAACATGCCCAACTGGCGATGAACTCTGCTTTTATACACTTCGGAATATTCGAGAAATAACCAGTATGCACTCTAAAGAATAATCTGGATTCATCTAGAACCTAGAGAAACAATACATTAAAAACGGAAACAAAATTCCAATCTTTGGATAAATCTGCCGGGGCCGGGATTCGAACCCGAGACCTGAGGAAGTTCAGTCCAACGCTCTGCCAACTCGGCTATCGGGACTTTAGCAAATTATGCGTGTGGCATTGCTCCTCGAAAAGAAGACAGCGCCCCGCTGTCATTTTGTTCAAGGGTCTTTATTCTGGAACGAGTGATGGGTCCTTTGTATGATTCTTTGGGAGGAATATCCTCGGTTTCGATTTGCTCGGCGGGATCATGGTACGGTTTCATACGCAGTACATGGACAACTTCTCTTAGTTTTCTTTTTCGTGAAGCAGGATCAAAATCTTGTACTTCGTAAGTCACGGCTGATAAACGGCGTAGCACCTGATACGGTCCGAAATACCTTCTTAAGAGTTTTTCGGAGAGACCGACTTTTCTCATTGACATAAACCCATACGAGATCTCCGGGAGCGTAGGATACCAAATCGTAACGTCGACGATCTTTGTCTTGAGCTCTCAGAGTGTGCACTCGGGCTAGCTGTCGTGATTCTTCGGCTCTGGCTGCTATCTTGGTGATGTTATTGTCATCAAAATCGTTAGGACAGAATGGTAGCATTGTATCTAGTGTCGTTTCCGCTTCACGACCATGAAGTAAATAGAACGGCGTAAAACCTGTGGTCTCTTGTTTAGCGGTATTATAAGCGAAGGTTACAAATGGTAGAATTTCATCCCAATTTTTCTGCTCTACATCCACATACATTGACAACATGTCGGCCAAGGTCTTATTGAAGCGCTCCGTCAGTCCATTTGTTTGGGGATGATACGCCGTTGTGAAACGATGATCAATGTTACACAAGTCGACGAGAGAGGAAACAAGTCTGGATCGAAAGACGGCTCCACGATCTGTGATAATTACTCGAGGAGCTCCATGCCTGAGGACAATTTCTTCAATAAGAACTTCGCTATTTCGTCGACTTCGGCTGTCGGCAAGGCTTTTGTTATTGCATATCGTGTTGAGTTGCAGACTATTATCCAATTGTTTCCATGAGCAGACTTTGGAAATCTCCCAAGGAGATCAATTCCAATGCGATGGAAAAGCTATAGCTGGAGGGATGGGAACTAAACGTCCAGGTGGTCGTTGAGGAACGGACTTTCTCCTTTGGCACTCCCGACAATGCATGACATACCGAACGACATTTCGGTACATTCCCGGCCAGTAAAATCTCTTGCGTATCCTGTCATAAGTTTTCGCGAAACCAAGGTGTCCTGCGGTGGGGGCGTCATGAAAGTGCCTTAGTATGTCTGCTCGTAGATGTTTAGGAATGACTGGCAACCACAACTTTCCATCTGGATCAAAATTCTTCCTGCAAAGGATACTGAATTCTTCGTTTTTGGATGAGTTGCTCAAAAGTTTTAATTTCGCAAGGTCTTGATCCTTTTTCTGTTCCATCGCAAGGTTCATACTCGTCGTGACTGCTAAAAATTTGTCTGATGTTTCCGTTTCCTCTTCCACTGGATTTCTCGAAAAAGAGCGTCGGCGTCACTATGCTTCTTACCGGTTTTATGTTTTACGTCAAAATCATGCTCTTGAAGTCGGAGGGCCCATCTGGCAAGCCTTCCTGAAGGATCCTTTAAATTCATGAGCCAGCACAAGGAATGATGGTCAGTTACAACAGTAAAGTGTTTTCCGAATATGTACGGCCGAAATTTGTTGGTAGCCCATACGATGGCAAGACATTCCCTTTCTGTGGTGGAATAATTCTTTTCGGCTTTGTCAGAGTCTAGAAGCGTATGCTATAACTTTCTCGACATTATTCTGAATTTGTACTAGGACAGCTCGATACCGTACCCGCTTGCATCAGTATGGATTTCGTAGAAGCTCTTTCGTCGTACATCCCCAATACTGGATCCAAGTGCTTTCTTAAGACTGTTAAATGCTTCCACCTCTTCAGGACCCCAATGAAACTCCACGCCACTTTTCAGCAACGACTGCAAAGGTTCGGCGAGATAACAGAAACCTTTAATAAATCTTCTAAAGTATGAACAAAGGCCAAGAAAACTTCGTATGTCATGTATATTCTTTGGAGTGGGAAAATTTCTTACGGCTTTTATTTTGTCGGGATCGGGACGAACGCCATTACTAGATACAAGATGGCCCAGAATCTTTACTTCTTGGGCAGCAAAAAGACACTTCTTTGAATTTAATTTAAGACCAGCTTCCTGAAGACATTTTAGAACAAGTCTTAATCGTATAAGATGGTCTTCAAAAGTTTCTGAGAATACTATTATGTCATCTAGGTAACAAAGACACATAGTCCATTTAAATGGCGTAGCAAATTGTCCATCATTCTCTCGAAGGTCGCAGGTGCATTACAGAGACCAAACGGCATGACTTTAAACTCGTATAAGCCTTCGGGGGTAATAAATGCCGTCTTTTCACGATCCGCTTCGTCTATTTCTATTTGCCAATAACCAGATCGGAGATCCATGGAAGAAAAGAACATGGCACCTTTCAGACAGTCGAGCGTATCGTCAATACGAGGGCAGAGGATAAACGTCTTTTTCGTGACGCTATTTAGCTTGCGATAATCGACGCAAAAACGTCAACTACCGTCTTTTTTTTCTTACGAGCACAATGGGTGATGACCAAGGACTTTCAGAGGGTTGGACGATACCTTCATCAAGCATTTTCTGAACCTCTTCATGAATGATGCGTCTTTCAGTCGGCGAGACTCTGTAGGCTCGTTGGTTGATTAGAGCATGATCACCAGTAAAAATCCTGTGTTTCACATTCGTCTTTGCGGCTGTCGACTTGTCGGTCTTCGTGAAAAGCCCAGAAAATTTCCGGAGTAGTTCGGATAGCTTGTTTCTCTGTTCGTCACTTAACTCGGGTGACATCATTAACGAACAATTCATCTGTGACTCCGAAAATTCTTGCTGGTCATCAAGCAACCGATGTCGGAAATAACACATAGATGCCCTTCATTTAGTGGTTCAGCTTGGCCTATGCACATTCCTCTAGGGATGATTTGGTTTCAGGAAAGGTTGGTAACCCAGACATCACTTTTTTCCGTTACGATATGTGGATACCATGGACGGTGTAGCAATATTTTTCTCGAAGAGCAAATGTTTGCTGCCGTCTAGAACACATTTATGTCTTCGGGTTTGATATCCTGATACTGTTATTCTAGTTAAAGAATGCGGCTTAAGTGTATAGTCTCTGCTGGCATACAAATTCCAGGCGTCAGGCGCTGTGGAGTCTCGACAGATGTCTTCTAGAACAAGTTCATTTTGTCCACAGTCTATAACGGTGAGACGCCTCTAAAAAGTCCCATCCTAGGATGACGTCATGGCTACAATGTGATAAAACAATAAATTCAAAAGGCAGTTCTCGATTGTTTTACGGACACGTAAAACACATTTCCCTATCGGCCGAACAAAATTTCCATCCGCAACTTTCAGCATAACGCTCTTGGCATCAGCAAACAGAACTTTCTTTAAAAATCGGCGATACTTATCGGATATGACAGAAAACGATGCCCCAGAATCTACTAGAGCACGTATCGGCTTCTTATCTATTATTACGTCTAGTTGGTTACCAGTCATCATGGCGGTCGACGGAGGATTTCAGTACACGCATCCTCACCTCCTTGGAAGGTCGCTCTCCTTAGTTTTACAACGGCCTGGCGACTGACTGGATCGGCGATATGGCGACGGGGACCTGTAACGAATTGGGGATCGGCCTCTCGTGGGACTTGGCGTAAAACGGCGAGAAGAGTTTGGTCGGCGTATTTCTTCTTCAGTGCCAACGTCGTCAGTAAGTTCCGTCGGCGGTTTCGGGATTATCAAAGACAGCCTTTCTCTCTCGGCAGTAGCGCATTACATGTCCAGGACGTCCGCAGTGGAAACAAACAGGTCTGTTGTCAGCCGTCCTCCACACATCTGTTTTTCTTGGTTCAGGTGGGAATTTCTGAACAGGAGCTCTGTATTTCCTGGTTACAGCGGCGTATGTTGGTCGTGGTCTAGTTTCTGTAGGTTTTGTTGACACTGGGGCCAAAACCCTTTCAACTTCGTCTTGAACGATCTCTTCTTTGGGGATCGGAGTCCAAAGATTCTTGCGTCTGGTTAACTAGTCGATGGACTTCTTCTCGTACGATTGTGCGAATAAGAGAGACCAAATCAGTCTCATCCGTCAGGGATGCAACCGGTACGACGTTTGGAAGCCTTTCAAATCTCGGTCGACCAACTCTCTTCTGCTTCATATCTTCGATATAGTTGCACCATTTGATAAAACTTGCTGTGTCGTTGATTTCTCGTCAACAGGGCCTGATAAATATCCTCAGCAACACCTTTCATTAGGTGTGACACTTTTTCGTCTTCTTTCATCAGAGGATTTACCTCTTGGCAAAGTCCTAATACACTTTGTATGTAGGACTGTGTACTCTCGCCTGAACGCTGGGCTCGGCATTTTAGTTGTTCTTCTGCCCTTCTGGTATATTTTTGACGGTCACCGAAAAGTCCACTTAGTCCATTTTTAAACGCTTCCCAGGAATCTAAGGCGTCTTCGTTGTTGACATACCACTGTCTCGCAGTTCCGTCAAGAAAGAAATAAACGTTAGCCAGGCACATCATGTCATCCCACTTGTTAAAGTTGGCTACTCGATCGTACTCTTTAAGCCATTTGAGAGGGTCTTCCCCAGGCGCTCCTCGGAAGGTCGATGGGCTCCTCCATTGCTGTAACGAAGGTGTTACTACAGCGGGCTTGGCTTCTTGCTCGGTCGGCATTTTTGTCCTCTTCCTACTATTTTTTTTTAACAGTCCGAATTCGGGGGATAATCCTCTTAACCGGAGGCTCCTGCGAAGGTTGTCACTATTATCCACGTTTGACGTAATTGTACCCCGCGCTTCCACCAAACTTGTCACGGAGTTCGAAAGAAGTACACAGTTCAATTAAACAAACAATTAGATTTATTCTAACGCTTGGAGCTCGATACAACACTGGACTGAGAACATGCCCAACTGGCGATGAACTCTGCTTTTATACACTTCGGAATATTCGAGAAATAACCAGTATGCACTCTAAAGAATGATCTGGATTCATCTAGAACCTAGAGAAACAATACATTAAAAACGGAAACAAAATTCCAATCTTTGGATAAATCTGCCGGGGCCGGGATTCGAACCCGAGACCTGAGGAAGTTCAGTCCAACGCTCTGCCAACTCGGCTATCGGGACTTGTAGCAAATTATGCGTGTGGCATTATTTTTCGTATAAGAAAAGATTTGTTCGCATAGATATATGTAAAATCTAAAGTGGAAAGCAGAACCAATGCAATTTTCTCATCTAACAATTAAATCCCTTCAGAAATATCATCCAATGATTTAAAAAGTAGCCATCGAGTTACATTTTAGGATTTTGAATAAATTCGTGAATTTTCATTTCCGTCATCATGTGTGAAGAAGTCAGTAAACTTTGCAAAATTATTAACTTCTCAAGAAGTGACTCGGAGGAGTAAGGTGCCACTAAGAACTAAATTGTGCCAGATTTGGCACGTGAGCCATACGTTTCTGACCCTTGGCGTAGAATATTCCTTGTGACATGCTGCGTAGGAAATACCGTCTAGATCTGAGCAACAGTTCGAACACTTTAGACGTGTCTGAAATGGGTGGTCCACGAGTTCCTCGCCAGGGTAGTGAATAAAACTTAGCATTTCACTTTTATTGCCTATACATTTTTTAAATATTTTTCCCATGAGACTTTATGTGTTGTACAACGCTGTTAATCCTCCTATATCGGTGATTTTTAGAACTAATTTTTTCCACAGAAATCTACTTCCTATGTCATTCGTTTCCATATTAAATGGTGTAAATTCTTTTGCGAGATCGTGCTACAGATGACTCGTGAGCATGGTAGCCTAGTGGTCAAGGTAACGAACTCGTGACTGGCGTGTCATGAATTTGAGCCTAGTACCGCAGAAGACCCGTCGTGCAGAGGGGGTCGATACACTTTAAATATGTAGAGGCTCAAACATGCTCCCATTGGTGTTGTGTGGTGGGAAACTTAGGAGAGGGGGTGCAAGCTCAGGTGTCGTCCTCGTTAATTGACTGTGGTTCAAAAGGACGAGGTCTCTCTGAGAAAGCCTTCACGTAGCTAAATAGTACAACGTTAATATTCACTCACTCATTCCCTACAGGTGGTTCTTAACCCCTTAAGCAGTTTGCCCGTACAATGTACGTGCTACCCGAAATTGGCCTCATCTGGTTTGCCCGTACGGCGTACGGGCATCGATATTTTCTCATTTCATTTTCTGGTTTGCCCGTATTTTTCATTATTGAAAGAGACTATTTAGTATTATTATTTTTCAACAGGTGGCGTGGCTTGTCCATGTAAAGGAAATGCTTTTCATCCGGGTTTTTCTATGTGGAAGAGACAAATAAATCCAATCCAGTGTTGCAAGACAATTATCAAAGAGTAAAATTTAGGTAGAAACTACTGTGGAAGAGTTGCATGTATTTTTCGTTCTCAATATACTTCAAGGAATTGTAAAGAAACCTGGAATTGGAGTAAAATATATTAAACTAACACACCTTTTTTCTCTAACATAATGTGTCTCATCGTCTATTCTGTCTTTTGCAACGCTACTTGCATTTTTCTGATAATGCAGCATTTGACCCACAAAATCACGAATGCCCAAAATTAGTAAAAGTTTGGCCAGTTCTGAAACATCTCAATGAGAAATTTAGTGAAACGGTGACACCAGAGCGAGATGTAACAGATGCAGAATGTACTTGAAAAAAGCAAACATTTATAGGGGGTTTTGTGTCCAAAATTGTAAAATAAAAAATGTTGTAAAAGCATTAAAAGTGAAAAAAAAATAATAGAATAAGAATATTGAGAATTTTTTTTAAGTATGGTACTTAATTATATGCAATAAAAAATATACCTTTTTTGGAAGCATTTCTGGTAAAATAATTGACCGCTTAAAGGGTTAAAAGTATCAATTTAAAAAAAAATTATATTTATTAAAATATATAGCTTGAATATGAACCCCATGCCATTGTATATATATTCTTACGAACTTTGTGTGTAAAATAGTGTAAATAATTTATATCTGGATGTGTAATGCGTTTATATTACTCTCTGTTATATTTATTTTATTATAATATTCGTAAGCAGCGCCGTTCCTTGCATTATGATGGCGATTCAATAGAAACGGTGAAATCTTGGCGATATAGCTGGCATCAACTTTGGCGACTATTTTGGTGACTTTGGCGAGTTTGGGACCCTACGGGTTCTTCTGGAAATTAATGATCATCATGTTATGACATAAGAGGATGACATAGACACTAATATCACAATCTATGACATAAGAGGATTTTTTAGAGAAAAATCCGTGAAAATTATAAATGGGAGACATTCGCCTAAGTTGAGTTAGTATTGATTTGACCTTGAAGAGTCTGCCAGTGATTAATTATCTCTTCTGCTGTTGAGTAGGACGAGCGAATGCTAGTGAATAACCTTTAATATACTTGTATATTTTAGACACTGGTAGTTGTGTCTGAACACCGTAGAAGATGTGAAGGCCTTCTATGATTTATTCTAACAGTACAGCTGCTACATTTCAAGGATTGTTATTCGACAATAAATTTCCATTGCTCTGGAAGAACTGCCTTGCTCTTTACGACTTATTGCATAAAATCTCAAAATCTACCTAACATTATATATACACTGGATCGCCCCTAAACATTTTTGTATACCTAATGTTATCCACTTTACTCATAAAGTGATTATAATACAACCAACAAGTTAAATAAATAACTGAGCTAAATTACGTTAATTAAACAAGTTTTTCAAGCGATATCATTAGCCATTTAATTAGAGACTCATTTTATGAAAAATTAATTCATTGACGAAAAATGGATTTTGAAAAGTGTTTTCCCTACCAACTTGGAATTTTTTCATATGGCCTACAAAAATGAAATATTTGAGAAAGAGATTCATTAACTATATAGTTTAAATATAAGATACCCATCTTCCGTGAAAGTTTATTAAATTTTATAATGCTTTTATTATTTTTAATTTTTTTTTAATTAAGGGTATTTTTTTTACATTTTACCAAATACTTAGAAAGTGTATTTTATGCGATTGTTATACACCCATTGCAAAATGAATTTTAATATTTTCATAAAATAACTTTATTTTCTTACTAAAATAAACCTATGACCCCAGGATTTCTAATGATCTTCTCCTCTAGTGGTTGATATGATTGAGACAATCCGGTGACACTTCCATGTTGGGCAAACCCCCTTGGGTTCCACCCTGGACACTAAGATTAATTTGAGGCAAAGAATGACCAGACGCCATTTGTATAATAATAACTTATATTTATTCACTTGGTTCAAATATTAAAATTCTAATGGCAAATCGTAAGCTATATGACTACGTCAAAAAGGGATTTACCTTTTAATATTAAATTAAATTACGAATATGAAATTAATCAATAACTACGCTCAATATTAAAAACGGTTTATTGGACTAGGAGGTCTGAGGAATACACCCTGCATATTTTGGACCGCTTTCTATCGTACATCTCCGCTGTCCCATTTGACCCTACTTCATTCTTGCGCTTAAATCTCAGATCCGGCAGTTCCCTTATTTGATTTACAACTCTTACTCTCAGCACCCGAGGGTTTTCTAGAACGTCTGGATTTTCCCGGATTCGACCTGCTCGACCCATCACTAGATCCCCCCCTATAGTGTCTCATTAGTACTATCAAAACTGTTTGTGTCGGAATATCTTGGATGATACACTCGCACTTGGTCAATATTAACTGTGACCCTTCTTCCCTTTTCTAAATGGTCAAATTGTTATTCCGAACATACAACACTCTGTATAGCCCTTCAAACTTAGGCATAAACTTTCCAACCACTCTCCTCCCCGCAGCGTTAACAAAATGAGTTTGTACCAATACCAAATCATTGACTTTGATGTTACCCTCTCTCCTTTTTCGATTATAATATCTTTCCCTTCTCTTATGTTGTTTCCGCATATTTTGCTCTCCTCGTCAAATAATTTTTCAATATTACCTCCCACATAATCAGCACCATCCGCTACATTTATTAATTTACGAAAGAGTGTTATTATTTTTCTACCTAAGAATAACTCAGCCGGAGTTTTACCAGTAGTTTCATTCACTGCAGTGCGTAACGTGAAAAAAAATTGATGGAGGAATCGGTCCCAGTTACCGTGATTTTCTTCTACAAAACAACCTATCATCTGCACTAAAGTGCGATTAACTCTTTCCGTTAAGTTTGCCTGCGGCCGATATGTTACCGTTTTCATATGTTTTATGTCCAACCTGTGACTTAAGTGTTCAAAGACATCGGATATAAATTGGGGACCATTATCACTAATCAAAGAAATAGGAGCTCCATATCGTGAAATATAATTTTCAAAAAGGGCCTTAGGTGTGGCTTGGGTCAAAGCTTTTCGTAAAGGAATAAGCTCACTCCACTTAGTGAAGTGGTCAGTTATTACAAATATAAATCTATATCTTTCGGGTCATGATGCAGGGTAGGGGCCTAATAAGTCTAACGTCACGATTTCATTGGGGTAATTCAATACTATCGGAATTAATCGACCAGCTGGTAGCGCGTTTTTATAATTAAATTTTTGACACCGGTCACAGGTTGATACATATTTAAATATATATTTCCTTATATACGGAAAATAACACGTATCACGTAATTTTAAATACGTCTTTCTCTTTCCTAAATGGCCTGCTAATGGCAGATCATGAAATTCTTGCATTATTGCTTCGCGAAGATATTCAAGAATGTATACTCTGAGTTCTCCAAGAGTTGTAGAATACTTCTCTCACGTAAAAGAGTAAACCATCAATTAATTTAAAATCCTGTGACCAATCCTCGCATACAGTTGCATGAACGGAACCATTGACCGGATTTTCCAAATAACGATAGATGTGCTCTAACTCAGGATCTTTTCGTTGTTCTCGAATTAGTTGTTCCCTGGAATTCAAAGCTAAGGCTCGAAGAGCCGCGCACGAAATTTGTGATCCATCCACATTGTCTCCTGGATTTCTAGACCATACATCCGCGACAACGTTCTAGGCACCAGGTCGATGTTCCGATTCAATGTTAAACTCCGATAGCTTGAGCGCCCATCTAATCAATAAAAGATAAATTATTCCCATTCGTGAGTTTTGTTTTAACGCCACATGATCTATTATTACCTCCACCGGCAGTGTTACAAAATAAGTCCTAAACTTATTTAACGCCCATATCAACGCTAAACACTCGCGTTTCGTAACTGTAGTTTCTTTCGGCCTTGTTCAGGGTTCTAGATGTGAATGCAATAGGTCTGTGATTTCGATTAAATGCATCGCCAATTCCGACTCCACTAGCATCCGTAAATAATTTAAACGGTTCTTGAAAATTCGGCAATTGTAAAACTGGTGCCTCTGTTAATGCTCGTTTAACTTTATTAAAAGAATCTTATGCTTGCGTCGACCAATTAAATTTTGCACCCTTTTTATTTAACCTATATAATGGTTCACATATATCTGCATAATTAGGAATAAATATTTGGTGCGAACCAGCCATCCCTAAAAATCTCGACACTTCCTTATTGTTTTGGGGTGGCTTAATTTCCGTGATCGCCTTGACCTCGTTATTATTGGTTTCAATTCCATCCTTACTAATTATGAGTCCTAAATACTTCAATTTGTCACGTGCGAAGTGACACTTATTTTTATTTGGTGTTAGACCTGCATCTCGCAACAATGTAAATACCTGATTCAAATGATCTAAGTGTTCATTAAATGATGGAGAAGTGATGATAACATCATCCACACATATAACAATTAAGAAAACGCCTTCATGATTATGTCGATTGCCTTTTGAAAATTTGGTGCCGCACCTGAGAGGCCAAATGGCATTCGGAGAAATGCAAAAGTGCCATTTCGTGTTATAAACGCGGTTTTCTCGATATCTTTAGGATTTATGGCCAATTGAAAGTAACCTGATTTTAGATCTAGGGTCGACATCATAGCTGTGTGTGGGATATTTGTGATCAGGTCATCAATCACCGATAATGGATATCTCGGATACTTAGTAATGGCGTTGAGTTAGTGATAGTCAATCGCGAATCGATACGCCTCTAGAGAATCTGAAGGATGACCATTATCTTTTTGCGTTAATACTACTGGCGAAATGTATGCAAATTGAATAGGCGGATTTGTACACTCCTGTAACATTTTTTCAATATGATAGTCAACTATTCCCTGTTTGACTATCATAGCGGTAGGTTCTTGCCACTACTAGCCCCTGGTACCCAGTATCGATTTCCTGATGTAATACATGAGTTAACCAAGGCTGGTCTGAAAATAGACATTTAAAACTATTAAATAAATCCTTTAATTTTTGCTTTTGCCCTTCACCGAGCTTTGTATCTGATAGATCAATCTCGACGGGCTTTTCCACTTTTGGCAACTCTTAATTTGGTTACCTGGAATGATCAGAGATTTTTGATCGAAATCTAAAGTCAATTTGGACTCCTTCATAATATCAATGCCTAAAATGCATTGGTACTGCATATTGTTAAGAATATGAAATTAACAGGTTTTCTGGAAATCTCGAATTCGAATCTGCAATTCGACCCGAACTAAGTGAGTCCTTGGGCCGTCATTACTCTATCTTTCGTCTTTTGACGTAGTCGATATGAAAAATATCTGCGGTAGACCTCTTTGAATATAAAGGATTTCTCCGCTCCCGTGTCCCAAAGGGCTGCGATGAATGTTTCATTCAAAAGAATGGGCACATATGGTAGATCAACAGGAGTCATTCGCAGTGATGAGATCCTAATAGTACGTTGTTCTGTATCAGGAGGATTTTCTGTACTTTGCGATTGATCACCCCAAGACTCGCATCGATCGCTTAAAAGTTTAAATACTTTTTTTGACCATTCTGAATCCTAAAAGTACTGATTCTCGAACCACCCTGTCGACCGCCTTGATTATGGAATCTATGATCAGATTGACCGCGTCGGCTATCGAACCTAAGATTATCCCCAACACCTTTGACCTTCAAATCTGTTGGATTTCCTCTGCGGTCTGCTTTGTCAGAATATCGGTTGTTAATTCTGGTATCCTTCCAATTTTCCTGCCTATTCCTGTTTGGAAATCGATTGCTCGTGCTTTGGGTTGCATCTCAGAATTCCTGACTCGAACCCCTAATCCTTCTATTTAGAAACCTCTCCTCGTACTTATCAATTATTTGTAGAAGGTTAGACGGGGTCTGCAGATTTCGTAACTCCACATAATCTAATAGTTGAGGTTCTAACCTACTGATAACATGATCCAGCAATTAGTCTAGATCATGTCTAGTTTTAACTGTTTATCTTTAACAATTCATACACAGAATCGGATAGTCTTTGGTTGTGATTTCGGTATGATGCGTAAAAACGTGTTTCGAGCTCTGATCTATTCCGAACCACGGGGAATTGCTCCGTCAAAACGTGTTTTAAGCGCGCGTAATCTTTCGCCTTTTCCTCTACAATCCTGTAACCTAAAACTTCAAACCAATTTAGTGCCCGTCCTGTGAGATATCCCTTTAAATATGCACAAGCCAATTGAGTGGGCATCTCGTAATACGTTAAATTATTATCGATATTCTCTAAAAACTCGGACACATTATCCACCCCCAAAAAATACTGTTCGAGGATTACTCAAAAATTAGATCCAACTCTAAACTCGGTGTTACTATTTTGTTGGGCGCCACTGGGGGAACCCCCTGGGCTCCACCCTGGACACTAAGGTTAATTCGAGCAAAGAATGACCAGACGCCATTTGTATAATAATAACTTATATTTATTCACTTGGTTCAAATATTAAAATTCTAATGACAAATAGTAAGCTATATGTCTACATCAAAAAGGGATGTACTTTTAATTTTTACGAATATGAAATTAATCAGTAACTACGCTCAATATCAAAAAAGGTTTACCGGACTAGGAAGTCTGAGAAATACACGCAACTTGAATTATAAGCTTTCACTAAACTTGAACTAATTTTATTAAACTTATGCTTGTGGTAAGCGGTACTAATCTAGAATATATCACCTGTGGTACTTATGATCTCTCCAGGTATATTAACCTCCTAAGGCTCCTTCGCGGAATGATAACAGCAATGCTCCAATATCGTAATCCAACTGAATCCTATAAATCTTGTTCTACTGCTGTGCTGGCTCAATAGCCTTCTTCCCGCTGACTTACAACGCTCTCCTTAAATACTTTATCTACTTTACATATCCCATTTTCTCCTTTTAGAGTTGATTGGAATTATACGTGAATTTACAATCCCCAAAGGCGCCTAAGAATATTAGTGGAAAGGTGCCGTACAGATTCGTCCCCTTGCAGTGAGGTTGAGCATGTTAAATCTATTTTGGCTCTCTCAAGTTGAAGTGGTGGGGAAGTCAGGAGAGTGGGATGCAGGCTGGGGTGTCGTCCTCGTCTCTATATCATGGCTCAAAATTATGAGGTCCGTTACCAATAGTCCTTTTGTTGCTTTATAGTGTGACATTAATATTATCCTCATTCACTCACTCACACATAATCTATACTAATAAAAGGAACTTTTCGACTGTTTTTTTCAACTCTACCACCCAAACTAAGCAACCCAGAAGTATAAAACTTGGCAGATAATTATTCCAGGTCCTGATGATGTGCACTACGAAGAGTGTGTTTAGAAATTCGCTTTAGATTTTTTAAATTAAATTTTTAAATGACTTTTGAATTTTTTTTCAACAACTAGGGTTTCATTTAGTTTGTTTTGGCAACAGTCTCATTTGTTTGCTTATATTTCATTTGATTATACCGAACCATTTTTACATTCAACGCATTTTATCCTTTTACGTATTTTTTTAAAAAAATTTAACTAAAAAATGTTATAATTTCTATTATACTCTAGGTTACTTCATATTTATTTGTTTATTTTATTCATGTTTAAATTTTTTATGTTTATGTATATGAAACGAAACACATTTTTGCCAATTCAGCGTTTACTACACATAGGGTATCGCAGTTGCCAACTTGACAAGTTATTAATAGAGTTGGAAATTATACATAAGTACCAAATATTTCCATGACATTTCGGTCCTTACATATTATCCCAACCTATTGTCGACATTACATGAAACGAAGCGCAATTTAGAGCGTACAACACATGCAAAATTTTGAACGTTGGCATTGGTAAGATAAAATGTAAGTAACAACATTTTTACCCATTGAAAAAGAAAAAGGATAGTGCTTTTCCTGATACTTACATATTAACCGCAGCCAAAGTGGCACTTTTTTCACCAAAATTTGACTTTTTTTTTCTCATATAAAACACGTAAGAATCTGTTTTGATATTGTGGTGCAAATTTTGCTGCAGTGATGCCAATACCTAAGTACATTTTTCCTTTACTGGCAAAAATTCCATGTTTTTCAATTGCAACAGAAAAAAGAAAAATAAAACTAAAAGAAAATGATACTCAATTCAAACTAATTAAAATTAACAGATTGTGAATGGTGGGATTTAAGCTAGAATATCTATTTACGTACAAGATTTCTTGATTTTTTTCTTCTGAGCTGCTTATGGTAGTTTCATCAAACTCAGACCTCAATTTATCTATTTAAAGTAGCTGTTTGGTTTCAAATAATAATTATAATTTCTACTATGTGTAAAGTTACTTTTATATTTATTTGTTTATTTTATTTCTTTTTCAATCTTAAATACTGAAGATTTTCTGTTGTGTGTTTCTTTTGTTGTTGTTCAAAACTGTTTATGGCAATTTTATCAAAATTAGGGCTTACTTTTTCTGTTTTATATAACCTTTTAATTTAAATTAATATTATAAAACTAGCTGTATGGACCAGCATTGCACAGGCTTTCTCTTCTTTTATAAGTAAAAGCTTGAGAAAAATATACTTTTTCGAAATTTCTTTGCGTTGCATGGGCTATTGCAGTGCATATTTTTCATAATCAAAAAATGTTTACACTCATATGAGCCTTTATAAAATAAATGTAAAACATGACAAATGAAATTGATTAAGATGTCTATTTTATTTTTTTTAACATTTTATATTACTTTTTTTGTAAAAAAGATTAAAGATAATCAGTTCTATTATATTTTTCAAAAATAATATATGATTAATTAATATTTTGTTTATATTATTTCACGTATGCGAGTAAAATGTTTTTCATATTCAAGAAATATTTTTTTAAAAAGTGGTATGTAAATGAAAAATCGTAATGCGAAATTATTTTATGTTCAGTAAAACAATGGAAAGATATTTTGAAATTAAATTTACTTTTGTAACTTTAGAGAATATTGCTTATTATTGTAGGTACAGTAATTATGTGATACAAAGACTCAAAAATCAGTTTTTCGGCTGAACAATAATTTAAAACTTTTTAAATTAGAATCTTAGATCATGATTACCTATTCATGAATCAAAGGTTTTTTTAGAATCAATGAAACTACACCCTCACTTCTCTCCTGCATTTATTCTCATGTCATGTCCCTTTGTTCACAATACCAAAAAAAAATCTGTTCGAAAAACTGTGAATGTGATTAAATGCACAACAAAGTAATTTTTCTTCTGACAAACTGTTATTTATGCTGATTGTATATATACACATGCATTGTATACATTTTTACATATAAAAGTTACATGTTTTACATACCTATGCAATTTTCTGTCGTTGAAAATAAAGATTATTGCTATTCATCCTTATGTTTTCTTCATTATAGAGAAATATTGCTTAAAGTATAACTGAAAGGAAATGTCGCTAAATTCAAACTAATTGCTCTTAACACATTGGTAGTATTGTGAAGATAATGCTTCCTATTTATGAGAAACCAGAACATACCATGTTTTTTTGCATGTTTCTGTTGAATGTTTGCACAGAAAAAAGATTCACTTCGAAAAGATTTTATCATATTTTCCTCTGGATCTTTTTAAAATTCAATGTTGAAGTGACTTTACGTCTCATGCCATCATGGTTTAATGTTGCTTCTGATAATCTGTTCCTCACATAGTTTCTTGGAGATCATATGCATATTTTATGTTATACTGGCCATATATGATATACATATTTCACTTATCATTATAGTTATTTATCATTGTATGTACTCATTCGTTTGCTCTTTGCAATAAAATCATAATTTTTAATAGAAGTATTGCAAAAAAGTATTGTCTCATTAATTAATTTTTGAGCAACACAGTTTATTATTTGTTTCATTCAGTACTGTTGTTGGTTCTGGACTATTTCAATGGAGACTTTCTGGACTATTTCTAGGGGGAGATGATTGATTTTCTTCCTTCATCAGCAGATGCTGATCAATGTTGAACATCATGAAAAATATGAGCAGTTATTTAGACTCGCATTCCAATGGTGAAATGAATAAAAAAAGGACGACATCGAACAATTTTTTGACAAGTTGATGCTAAAAAGCAATGCAAAGAAAAATATCAGATGACCATAAAATCCAGCATATAATGCTCACCTATACTTTTGAGCTGCATTTTTTAATGTTTATTATATTTGCCGTATAATGCACATCGTCTTTTTTACGAAGAAACCTGAAATGTACATGTGCAATGCTCTCATGTTTTGAAGTCCTTATTCCAAGGTATAGAAAAAAATAGTATACTTCTATATAGATTTTAAACCCTCTAAGTTCCTAAGGAGTGTCATTCCTTTTAAATAAACAGTAGTTCGATATCTGTAGAAGTCTTAATTTTTTTCCATTCTCATCTTTTTTTTATTTTTAAACCCGTAAATTTCGATTTAATTTTTTGTGCTCAAAGTGGGCATTGTACGCCAAATTTTATGGTATGTAAGATTTTCTGTTGTTTTTTTTATTGTTCAAAACTGTTTGTGGCATCATTTTTTAACGTTCCTTCTGACAAAACATTCAAGTCGTTTTTAGCTAATTTTGCATAAACATATGCATTGTATACCTTTTTCACATATAAATACATTGCTATAACATTTTCTGCTGTTGAAAATAAAGATTTTTGCTATTCTTCTTTAATCGGCAAATTCAATGTTTTCTTCATTGTAAAAAATCTTGGAAGTATATTAGAAAAAAAATGACTCTATAAATTCAAACTAATTGATATATATATTGACAGATTAAAATATTGTGAACCATGCTTTTTTGTATGTCACTGTTTATGGCCTTTTGATCTCTATAACCGATAAGATCTCATCTTTGTTTTAAATTTAAAAAATCAGAATTTAACAAAATGCTATTTGCTGAACTATGACGAGGTGGACCTTGAAACAATTATCTCATATTTTCTTTTGGATTCCTTTAAATTCAATGTTGACTTGATTTTTTTTGTCACAATTTAACTCTGCTTCTGACAATCTTGCAATTTATAAACATATCATTTGAAATCAAAAAAGTGTTTACAGAAAAAATATGCACCTTGAAAAGATTTTCTCGTATCCCCTTTTGGATTTCTTTAGTATTCTGTGTTGATGTGATTTTACATCTGATGGTTTACTGTTGTTTGTGATAATTTGTTCCTTTATGTAGTTTTTTGGAGATCATATATATATTTTATATATTATCATACTGCCCATATAATATACATATATTTAAATTATTACTATAGTTATTTATGATTATATGTACTCATTTGTTTGCTCCTTGTAATAGAATTACAATTGCTAATAGAAATATTGCGAACAGTATTGTTTGATAATTAATTTTTATTGTTTGTATCATTCAGTACTGTTGTTGTTTTTAGATTATTTCTACGTGGACCTATTTTAGATGTATTTTTTTTTGTTTTTGTTCATACTAATTTAATTTTTTTAGTGATGAATTACATCTACAATTACATCTATTTAATTACAATTACAGTATTACACCATTCCTCATATAATACTAATTTAATTTTTTTCCTGTTGATGACTTCCTAATATTTCTTATTTATGGTATTGTTTTATTTTTTTAATCAGTTTATCATCATTAATTTTTTCTTTCGGTTTATCTATTTCAGGTTATTTCGCCCATACTTCAATATCAGAAACTTACCACTGCTATTACTTTGTTGATCTAATTTTTATTTCTATTTGCATTCAATCATTTCTGTTTACTTTATAGCATGTTAATTTCCTCTCTTATATTCAAAAATATTTGTTTTTGTTTAATTGTTATTTAATTTGAGGCTAAATTGTACTTTTTAAAAACATTTATAACTTAAACATTAATTAAAACTATATAAATATTATAATTTCTATAATAAGAGAATTTTATGTTTTTGAAACTTAACCCATGCGAATAACGGGCATTTCACTTGGTATATAATATATAAAATATATTATTATAATTATTTATAGAAAAATATTTTAAAATTAATATAAAAAAATTAATATATATCTTTCTTTTGATTTTATTATTTTACAACTTTTTTAAAAGTTTTAATAAGTCTTTATGAATAAACAAGATTTTTTATTTTACAGCCATTTTTTAAGCAAATGGTATGTCACAACTAATTGCTCAATGAACATTTTGAATCAATTTTTTATTTCAAAACCTAAGAAGGAAATTATTATTGTGTAATGATTGATTGAGTAAATGAAAATACCAAACCACTTTTATTATTTTAAGCTCTATGGAAATAATTATTTTTAAAACAATTTTTATGATAGTTTTGTATAATATACTTTTT
>BMAU01016228.1:0-104507 GCA_019973935.1 Trichonephila clavipes
AGCCATAAACACTTGACCATTTGGAAGACAAACATTCGCCGTGTTATTACCGATATACGGCCACAAATGTTGGAAAAAGTCATCGAAAATTGGATGTCCAGATTGGACTACATCCGAGCCAGCCGTGGCAGTCATATGCCAGAAATCATATTTAAAATGTAATGCCACAAGATTATCTTTCGAATAAAAAATTCATGTCAATCGAATAATACATCGTTGTTTTATTGCAATTTAAAGTTCTATACCTCTAAAAAAACACCCTTTATAAGTATTTTTTTTTAATTTTGAAATTTCTTTTGAAGAATCTTAATAACTGAACATATATATATATATATATATTTACCCTATTATCAAATTCTGAACTTTTATTAATATTTTACAAAGCGAACAAGTACAAATCTAGTGTCAGTTCTGAATTCAGTGGAAAACACATGATTGCATTTATCATGTGACAGTCATGAATTTAGCCCATTTGCATTATTTTGAATTTATGTGTGTGTATTAGTTATTTTTTGTTCAAGAGAGATTTATTGTATTTACTAGATTTCCAGTACAAAAATTCAATTCACTCCTCAACACATACTCACGGGTTGCGGGAGCTTTTCTTACATTTGAAAAGCGTTCAACAGTATAGCAATGTAGTCGTTTTCTTTTCCTGTTATAGGAATGTCATATTAATTTTTTAAAAGATATAAATTGGAAGACATCCAAATAATAACTATATTTGGTGAAAAATAACTTACCGGCAACGGACCTTTCCATGTCGATGAAATAAGTGAAGGTCGAATGATAACCGATGGTATGTCGGTGCATTTTTCAAGTATGAGGTTTTCCGAAATATATTTGTAAAAGACATAATGATTTGGGAAATCGGGTTTGATTTCTGAACGAAGTTGTAGTAACGCTTCATCATCTTCTTTCCTGAAAA
The DNA here is from genome assembly GCA_019973935.1 of Trichonephila clavipes. NCBI lineage: Eukaryota > Metazoa > Arthropoda > Arachnida > Araneae > Nephilidae > Trichonephila > Trichonephila clavipes. The sequence goes on from BMAU01016228.1 coordinate 929, forward strand.
TTAAAAATTATAAGTTTAATTAATAAAATAATAGGGCACAATATTAGAGCTAACAATTAGAAGCTAATTCACACTTGTAAGTAATATAATTTTGTGCAGCCATTTAATATACTATGTTTTGTTGAAAAATGCGCTAGCATCTTTCCAAGTGTAATTAAATTATCTAAAGCAGTGCTTCTCAAACTTTCAATACTGGCGCCCCCCTTTTCAATCACAATTTTTATCACGCCCCCCTTATACATTAATAATGCACTTTGACAGTAAAGCTACAATACGAGATCTTAATTATAAACCATACACATTAATAACAAGATTAATAATAAGATTCATGATAAGATTATTTATAGAAAAAATGGCGAGAAACAAAGATATATTGGTTGGTTTGCGAAATCTCGTAATAAGTCATTGAAAAGAGGGGAAATCAGTTCTCTGAATAGGAAATTTCTTGAAATTGAGTATGTCTACTGTGTGTTTTTAACATCATTGACAGGTTCAAGAAAACAAATAGTGCTGAAAGCTAGCAATGATCAAGGCATCCAAGGATACTTAATGAACGTGAAGAGAGGTGGATTGTGTGTGTGTGTGAAACAAATACACATTAATTCAAGATGTAGAGAAGTAAAAATAACTTTGTAATGTAAAAGTAGGTTCGGGAAATCAGAAAATCTTGAAACTGTCAGAAATTTTTTAAAAAACAAGTATCATGACAGAGTACCTCAAAGAAAGCCCTACATTAGCACAAAGCAAATAGAGATGCTAGGTTGGCATTTGTTAAAATGAATGTAAGGCAGCCAACAGAATATTGGGAAAATGTAATTTTTGTTGAGGAAAGCAAATATAACAATTTCGGATCGGATGGCAAGCAAAAGTTTGGCCGAAATCAAATACAGCAATGAATGTCAAAAATTTACGGCCTATTGTCAAATATGGAGGGGGTAACCAAATTCTTTGGGGCTGCATGGCAAGCTCTGGAGTCGGGAACTTACATTTTATTGATGGTATAATGAATGAGAATATGTCTATCTTGACATTCTCAAGCGAAATTTTTAAAGCAAAGTGCGAGCAAAATCAGGATACCTTAAATTGTACCAAGATAATAACCCGAAATATACTGTAGATATTTTCATGTTATGGGTCCTCTACCCCTGTCCTAGTGTTATTAATGTTCCTACTTTAAGCCCAGACCTTAATCCCATTGAATATGTGGGGGATTATTTGTAGCAAAAACTATATGAGCACCAAATTTCTAACAAGCAGGATTTAAGAAAATATTTGGACGAAAAGTGGACCAAAATTGATAAATCGTTTTGCAAAACATTGATCCTATCCATACCAAATAGACTTCGAGAGGTCATAAAAAGCAAGGGAGGCCCAACAAGATAGTAACTTCTAATTTTGTGAATTGTTTTTCATAAATTATCGGGAAGTGTCCCAATACTTTTTTGAGCACGTTTTTTTAACTCGATTTCTTTTATTTTCAATTGCACCCATAATTGCATTAATATACAGATTTTTTTTTCAAATTATTATTATTTGTATTTACCAAAATAACATTTACTTCTTTTTTTTTGTTTCATTTGTATATTTAAGTAAAATATTACGATAAAAATCTATGAACTGGTAGTGTGTCCCAATAATTTTTTGAGTGACTGCCTTACATCATGAAATTGACACTGGCGATAAACCACCAGCAGTTTTGAGACCTTATCGGTACGATAGGTAAAACAGGAGATAATAGATTATCATGCTGACAAGATATTAAGGGAAAGTATAATAATACCGATTCAGTCCCCTTATGCGTCTCCTGTTGTATTGTGTCGCAAGAATAACGGATTACCTCCGGATAATCCAGAAGCTTATAGATTTGCGCAAGCTTAACGCGATAACTAAATACCTTAGATATCCCTTGCCACTCATTGAGGATTTAATCTCTAATATAACACACACGAAGATAATGAGTTCATTAGACCTACGGTCCGGCTACTTCCAGTTGGCAGTAAATCCCAGTGAGTCAAAACAGCTTTTTTTCGTGACGAAAAACGGCACTTAAGCGTTTAAACGCATGCCGTTCGGCCTCTCGGGAGCTGCCGCAAATTTTCAGAAAGCCATCGATATCATACTCAGGCCGGTATTACGGAAGTACGTGAGTGTGTATATGAACGACGTCATCATTTCGTCTCCATCATTTGCACACCACGTCGAACATTTAAGGAAAGGTATTTTAAGTTGTTGCAGGAAGCACAGGGTTGACTTCGTAGTAGTGTAGTTTTGGTAGCGAGAAATTAAAATATTTTGGTTTGGTGATTAGCAAAGATGTGATTACCACAGATGAATCTAAAATTAAGGCAATATTTGAGATGAAACCTCCAAGGAATTCTACGGAAGTGTCGAAATTTCTCGGCATGACCCAGTGTTATCAGAAACTTATTAAAAGTTACGCAGATCTCTGCGAGCCTCTATCAATTAAAGAAAAATGCAAGAAATTTATTTGGTCACAGGAGACGCGCATGTTGCATTTTAGCCGATTAAATGCACAATTATGGAAGCACCGGTACTAATATTACCAGATTTTAATATGCAATTCGAGTTGTTTACTGACGATAGTTAGATTGGAGCTGTGCTTACACAAGAGCAAAGACCCATCGCGTATGCGTCCCGCACGCTCAATAATGCGGAGAGAAATTACACTGTATCAGAACGCGAGAGTTTAGCGGTTATCTGGGCTCTGAATAAATTTCGCACCTACTTTGGTCCGGATCATGCGGCATTGACCAAGATGACTCAAGGTAAAAATTTATCCAGTCGAATGATTAGATGGGCACTTAAGCTAGCCGAGTTTAATGTTGAATGGAAACAACGTCCGGGAGCTCAAAATGTGCTGGCAGATGTATTATCTAGAAATCCGGTTGAAAATATAGTGGGTGAAAATATTGCGTGTGCAGAGTGATTATAGAGATTTGGTACTTTCATTCAAAGAGCAATTAATTTCAGAACAAAAAGAGGACCTGAGTCAGGTTATATTTAGATATCTTGAAAACCCTGATGACATCTCGGTTAATGCGACGGTTTGTGGGAACTGGTTTCGGGACTTTAAATTAGTAGATTGCTTGTTATTTTATGCGAAGTATGCAACCACTCTTGGAGAACTGAGAGTGTTTATTCCGCGATCACTGCGGGGTGAGATATTGCGCGAATTTCATGACCAGCCCATAGCGGGTCATTTAGGTAAGAAAAAGACTTATTTACGCGTCAGGGATGCTTGTTATTTTCTATGTATGAGGAAGTCTATATATGAATGTTTTGACATGTGACATTTGCCAAAAGCATAATTATAAAAACGCGTTACCAGCTGGTCGTTTAATACCGATTGTAACCTGTTATCCGAATGAAGTAGTTTTGTTAGATTTGTTATGCCCCAACCCAGCGTCGCGACTGGAAAGATATAGATATATTTTAGTAATAACGGGTCATTTACCAAGTGGTTGGAAGTAATACCCCTCAGAAAGGCTTCCACCAAAATAATTGCAAATACCCTGTTTGAGAATTATATATCGTGATATGGAGCTCCTGTAAAAATGATTAGTGACAACGGTCCCCAATTCGTATCCAAAGTTTTTGAGCATTTAAGTATTAGATTGGGCATAAATCATGTCAAAACAGTTGTATATAGACCCCAGTGCAATAGAATGGAAAGAGTTAATTGTAAACTTTTGCAAATGATTGCTAGTTTCGTAAATGATAATCATGAAACTTGGGATCAGTTTCTACGCGAATTTGGCTATGACTTGAGAACGGCGGTTCGTGAGACCACGGGGAAACCCCAAGCAGTTATTTGGGGGCAGAAAGCTTGTTACCCCGTGTAGGAGTGGAAAGGTCCATTAACACCTGCTAAAGGGAATGGGTAGTTCCCCTCCCCCTTGGAATGTGGAATGTGAAGTTGCATTGATTCGGTCTTTGGGTACGACGGAGTGAAGTCATGTCCGAACGTTGTTAACTGTACAATAATTGTTTTCCTTAAATGTTTTTTTTTAATAAGCCTTAATTTTTAAAATTTAGATGCCAAGTTCTTAATTTGTTTCCGTGCCCATTGATTAGAATAAAACTTTAGTGGCGCAGCCGGCAAGATCAAGTCTTAGTGGCAAACCCCACAGGAAGAACGTTCCAGAAATTTCGAGTTTTCTGGATTCCCGCGTGGAAATGAATCAGGTAAGAGTTTTTGCTTGCAACTCCCTGTAATGTAAGACGAGAGAAATTTATAAAATTATACTGTTTAATACCCATTTATTAAGAGAGAATTTTGATTTTATTTTTGTATACGTCAGTGTACGTTTTTTTTTTTTTTGCTCTGCATATCCATGCAGTCATAAAATTTTGAACGCCAGTTCAAATTTCAGTTATTATATACATCAGTATATATTTTAGTATTATTGTTCCATATAAATGGAAAGTGTGTTTAGAACATCAGTTCTATAAATTAAGGAAAGATTGTATGTTTTTTTTCTTTATTGTATTTATTTTTGTAATGCACAATAATAAGTTCACGTCAGTGAATAGCAATTGAGTTTATTGAAAAATTAATGCTAAAGAGAATAATACTTATTTCATGTCAATGAAATTATTTTGTGCTTATGTACGCATAGTATTTTTCGATTAATGTGAAAAAAAAATATATTATCAGTTTAAATTGGAGAAAAACTACCGAATATATTTTGTAGTGTTCTATTATTCCAGCCAGGAATAGATTAAGTGGTGCATGTCGGTAATATATTAAGTGATTATTGTGTATCAGAAATAGGTTAGGAGATTATTGTGTGTCAGTAATATTTTAAGTGATTATTGTGTGTCAGCAATATTTTAAGTGATTATTGTGTGTCAGTAATATTTTAGGTGATTATTGTATATCGATAATATTTTAAGTGATTCTTGTGTATCAGTGATATTTCAAGTGATTATTGTGTATCAGTAATATTTTAAGTGATTATTGTGTATCAGTAATATATGAAGTGAGAATTTTTTAGGTGATATAATCAGCAATATATTAAGTTTTATTTATAGAGTATTAAGTACACTTGGGATATTGTGAAATATATGACTATTATTTTGATTTCTTCCCAGTTCATCGAGTATTGAGTTAGCATAGTGGACGTTGTTTGTGGGTGTTTTAATGAAAGATATATGTGTGGTACTTAATTTTTGCAATTACTTTTAGTGTTATTTTCGTCCTATTATTGGTTAGTTTGAGTATATTTTAAGAGAACAAATTTTTCAAATGGCATTCTTGGGGAAAGCTAAAAAGCAAGATTTAGTTTTGTTGGCTGAGGAGTTAGGTCAAAAGGTATCAAATAAAATGACGATTATAGATTTAAAGAATATCATAATCGGTAGCAAAGATTACGAAGAGGAGTTCGTTAGAGCTCAGTTATCCGTTATTTCAGAGGAACGCGTTGAAAGGGAAACAGAGGAAAAAATCGCCAGGCAGCTGCGCTGGGAATCAGAATTATATGAACTTTGGTTACAGATCGAAAGTATTCGGTCGAATGTTAAGCGGACGAGTTGTGCAGAAGATCGTAAGAATACATCTTCAAATTACCGAATTAGTATCGGGAGGGCCGGGGAACATATGAGGGAAACATCTCCTGCTGTGTTGATTGCTGAAGCTACGATACCAGCAACTACTCCTATCAAGGAAGAAAATGGAATGGACGATTTAAGGGTTGTTTACGTCAAGGTCAAGGGTGAGCAAGAAATGGCGAATGCTGTCATGGACACAGGTGCCCAGATGCCCGTGGTAAGACCAGATGTTGTCGAAGGACAAAGCATTGATAATAGAGGGTCAGTTCAAGTAACGTCTGCATTTGGGGAGCATGAAATGGGTGAAGTAAAAGATTCCAACATGGAATTGAATGACCTGAGGCACGGTGTTGTGCCTGTCTCTAAAAATTTGGTTAACGACATGTTAATCTGTTCCTCTGATTTTGAAGGATTAATAGAAAACTGGCAAATGGTTCGCAATCCTGCGATACTTCGAGAACCTTCAGGGGAAGAAGGAATTATTAATTTGGTAAATTCGAAATCAGTTTGCAGCCAAGAAGTGGTCACCGATCTACTTCCTGAGACACGGTCTTTATTGAATGTTCCAAACGGAGATTTGGTTGCAGTAAAAATTAATGGATCGAATGTCCAAACAAATGGACAAGGTATAAAAGAAAGCAAGGGTGAGGTTGCCTTAACTTGTGGATTTAAAAAAAGGAATCTTGTATAGTACTAGGCGTGGTTGCCCCCGTAAGGAATGTATTCCTAATTTTATTGACTCAACCCGGGTGCAATGTTGTCGTGATCCAATAACAGGAATTGTTAATTTGGAGTTGAAAGCAGGATTGAAAATACTTAAGGTTCGCGAGGATATTTTATGGACAATAACATGCGTTGGTTGTTTTTTGTCACTCTTGGGACTGAAAAGGATTTTTCTTGCTTTCATTCTACATAGAAATTGGAAGAAAAAGAGAAAGAGAATTTTTTTTAAATGTTTAAACCTGGTACAATAAAGAAATTAACGTTTGGCTGAAGGTTTAAGCATGTAAAAGTAATGAATTATTCAGGTTGCCTGCTCCTGTTAAATAGATAAGATTAATGCCAATGATTATATATGTACTTAACGTTTTTCAGTACCATGATTTCTGAAAACTTCTAAAGATTAAAACTTTGGCTTCTAAATATGCTTTGCTAGCACATGTTGTATAATTATTTTAGATTTTGTGCTATATTTTTAGTAACTTGTCTTTTTATATTTTAATATTTTTTTTGAGTATTATTTGTGTTGAAACTTGTATGGATATAAATTTTTCTATCATATTAATGTGATTTGCAAAACTATGTGGGAGTTGTATTAGCAAAAGCTCTTTTTACGTGATACCTGAAAAATTTTTTTTTTTCTCTCGTTCTCTCGTTTCTTGCCATGTATCTATGCATATGTTTTTTTTTGTTTTTTATAGTTTCTTTTCAGCTTCATCGTCCTGGAATGACGGATGAGCTTTTTAAGGGGTTGAGGCGTAGGAGTGGAAAGGTCCATTAACACCTGCTAAAGGGAATGGGTAGTTCCCCTCCCCCTTGGAATGTGGAATGTGAAGTTGCATTGATTCGGTCTTTGGGTACGACGGAGTGAAGTCATGTCCGAACGTTGCTAACTGTACAATAATTGTTTTCCTTAAATGTTTTTTTAATAAACCTTAATTTTTAAAATTTAGATGCCAAGTTCTTAATTTGTTTCCGTGCCCATTGATTAGAATAAAACTTTAGTGGCGCAGCCGGCAAGATCAAGTCTTAGTGGCAAACCCCACAGGAAGAACGTTCCAGAAATTTCGAGTTTTCTGGATTCCCGCGTGGAAATGAATCAGGTAAGAGTTTTTGCTTGCAACTCCCTGTAATGTAAGACGAGAGAAATTTATAAAATTATACTGTTTAATACCCATTTATTAAGAGAGAATTTTGATTTTATTTTTGTATACGTCAGTGTACGTTTTTTTTTTTTTTGCTCTGCATATCCATGCAGTCATAAAATTTTGAACGCCAGTTCAAATTTCAGTTATTATATACATCAGTATATATTTTAGTATTATTGTTCCATATAAATGGAAAGTGTGTTTAGAACATCAGTTCTATAAATTAAGGAAAGATTGTATGTTTTTTTTCTTTATTGTATTTATTTTTGTAATGCACAATAATAAGTTCACGTCAGTGAATAGCAATTGAGTTTATTGAAAAATTAATGCTAAAGAGAATAATACTTATTTCATGTCAATGAAATTATTTTGTGCTTATGTACGCATAGTATTTTTCGATTAATGTGAAAAAAAAATATATTATCAGTTTAAATTGGAGAAAAACTACCGAATATATTTTGTAGTGTTCTATTATTCCAGCCAGGAATAGATTAAGTGGTGCATGTCGGTAATATTTTAAGTGATTATTGTGTATCAGAAATAGGTTAGGAGATTATTGTGTGTCAGTAATATTTTAAGTGATTATTGTGTGTCAGCAATATTTTAAGTGATTATTGTGTGTCAGTAATATTTTAGGTGATTATTGTATATCGATAATATTTTAAGTGATTCTTGTGTATCAGTGATATTTCAAGTGATTATTGTGTATCAGTAATATTTTAAGTGATTATTGTGTATCAGTAATATATGAAGTGAGAATTTTTAGGTGATATAATCAGCAATATATTAAGTTTTATTTATAGAGTATTAAGTACACTTGGGATATTGTGAAATATATGACTATTATTTTGATTTCTTCCCAGTTCATCGAGTATTGAGTTAGCATAGTGGACGTTGTTTGTGGGTGTTTTAATGAAAGATATATGTGTGGTACTTAATTTTTTGCAATTACTTTTAGTGTTATTTTCGTCCTATTATTGGTTAGTTTGAGTATATTTTAAGAGAAAAAATTTTTCAAATGGCATTCTTGGGGAAAGCTAAAAAGCAAGATTTAGTTTTGTTGGCTCAGGAGTTAGGTCAAAAGGTATCAAATAAAATGACGATTATAGATTTAAAGAATATCATAATCGGTAGCAAAGATTACGAAGAGGAGTTCGTTAGAGCTCAGTTATCCGTTATTTCAGAGGAACGCGTTGAAAGGGAAACAGAGGAAAAAATCGCCAGGCAGCTGCGCTGGGAATCAGAATTATATGAACTTTGGTTACAGATCGAAAGTATTCGGTCGAATGTTAAGCGGACGAGTTGTGCAGAAGATCGTAAGAATACATCTTCAAATTACCGAATTAGTATCGGGAGGGCCGGGGAACATATGAGGGAAACATCTCCTGCTGTGTTGATTGCTGAAGCTACGATACCAGCAACTACTCCTATCAAGGAAGAAAATGGAATGGACGATTTAAGGGTTGTTTACGTCAAGGTCAAGGGTGAGCAAGAAATGGTGAATGCTGTCATGGACACAGGTGCCCAGATGCCCGTGGTAAGACCAGATGTTGTCGAAGGACAAAGCATTGATAATAGAGGGTCAGTTCAAGTAACGTCTGCATTTGGGGAGCATGAAATGGGTGAAGTAAAAGATTCCAACATGGAATTGAATGACCTGAGGCACGGTGTTGTGCCTGTCTCTAAAAATTTGGTTAACGACATGTTAATCTGTTCCTCTGATTTTGAAGGATTAATAGAAAACTGGCAAATGGTTCGCAATCCTGCGATACTTCGAGAACCTTCAGGGGAAGAAGGAATTATTAATTTGGTAAATTCGAAATCAGTTTGCAGCCAAGAAGTGGTCACCGATCTACTTCCTGAGACACGGTCTTTATTGAATGTTCCAAACGGAGATTTGGTTGCAGTAAAAATTAATGGATCGAATGTCCAAACAAATGGACAAGGTATAAAAGAAAGCAAGGGTGAGGTTGCCTTAACTTGTGGATTTAAAAAAGGAATCTTGTATAGTACTAGGCGTGGTTGCCCCCGTAAGGAATGTATTCCTAATTTTATTGACTCAACCCGGGTGCAATGTTGTCGTGATCCAATAACAGGAATTGTTAATTTGGAGTTGAAAGCAGGATTGAAAATACTTAAGGTTCGCGAGGATATTTTATGGACAATAACATGCGTTGGTTGTTTTTTGTCACTCTTGGGACTGAAAAGGATTTTTCTTGCTTTCATTCTACATAGAAATTGGAAGAAAAAGAGAAAGAGAATTTTTTTTTAAATGTTTAAACCTGGTACAATAAAGAAATTAACGTTTGGCTGAAGGTTTAAGCATGTAAAAGTAATGAATTATTCAGGTTGCCTGCTCCTGTTAAATAGATAAGATTAATGCCAATGATTATATATGTACTTAACGTTTTTCAGTACCATGATTTCTGAAAACTTCTAAAGATTAAAACTTTGGCTTCTAAATATGCTTTGCCAGCACATGTTGTATAATTATTTTAGATTTTGTGCTATATTTTTAGTAACTTGTCTTTTTATATTTTAATATTTTTTTTGAGTATTATTTGTGTTGAAACTTGTATGGATATAAATTTTTCTATCATATTAATGTGATTTGCAAAACTATGTGGGAGTTGTATTAGCAAAAGCTCTTTTTACGTGATACCTGAAAAAAAATTTTTCTCTCGTTCTCTCGTTTCTTGCCATGTATCTATGCATATGTTTTTTTTGTTTTTTATAGTTTCTTTTCAGCTTCATCGTCCTGGAATGACGGATGAGCTTTTTAAGGGGTTGAGGCGTAGGAGTGGAAAGGTCCATTAACACCTGCTAAAGGGAATGGGTAGTTCCCCTCCCCCTTGGAATGTGGAATGTGAAGTTGCATTGATTCGGTCTTTGGGTACGACGGAGTGAAGTCATGTCCGAACGTTGCTAACTGTACAATAATTGTTTTCCTTAAATGTTTTTTTTTAATAAACCTTAATTTTTAAAATTTAGATGCCAAGTTCTTAATTTGTTTCCGTGCCCATTGATTAGAATAAAACTTTAGTGGCGCAGCCGGCAAGATCAAGTCTTAGTGGCAAACCCCACAGGAAGAACGTTCCAGAAATTTCGAGTTTTCTGGATTCCCGCGTGGAAATGAATCAGGTAAGAGTTTTTGCTTGCAACTCCCTGTAATGTAAGACGAGAGAAATTTATAAAATTATACTGTTTAATACCCATTTATTAAGAGAGAATTTTGATTTTATTTTTGTATACGTCAGTGTACGTTTTTTTTTTTTTTTTTTTGCTCTGCATATCCATGCAGTCATAAAATTTTGAACGCCAGTTCAAATTTCAGTTATTATATACATCAGTATATATTTTAGTATTATTGTTCCATATAAATGGAAAGTGTGTTTAGAACATCAGTTCTATAAATTAAGGAAAGATTGTATGTTTTTTTTTTCTTTATTGTATTTATTTTTGTAATGCACAATAATAAGTTCACGTCAGTGAATAGTAATTGAGTTTATTGAAAAATTAATGCTAAAGAGAATAATACTTATTTCATGTCAATGAAATTATTTTGTGCTTATGTACGCATAGTATTTTTCGATTAATGAAAAAAAAAAATATATTATCAGTTTAAATTGGAGAAAAACTACCGAATATATTTTGTAGTGTTCTATTATTCCAGCCATGAATAGATTAAGTGGTGCATGTCGGTAATATTTTAAGTGATTATTGTGTATCAGAAATAGGTTAGGAGATTATTGTGTGTCAGTAATATTTTAAGTGATTATTGTGTGTCAGCAATATTTTAAGTGATTATTGTGTGTCAGTAATATTTTAGGTGATTATTGTATATCGATAATATTTTAAGTGATTCTTGTGTATCAGTGATATTTCAAGTGATTATTGTGTATCAGTAATATTTTAAGTGATTATTGTGTATCAGTAATATATGAAGTGAGAATTTTTTAGGTGATATAATCAGCAATATATTAAGTTTTATTTATAGAGTATTAAGTACACTTGGGATATTGTGAAATATATGACTATTATTTTGATTTCTTCCCAGTTCATCGAGTATTGAGTTAGCATAGCGGACGTTGTTTGTGGGTGTTTTAATGAAAGATATATGTGTGGTACTTAATTTTTGCAATTACTTTTAGTGTTATTTTCGTCCTATTATTGGTTAGTTTGAGTATATTTTAAGAGAACAAATTTTTCAAATGGCATTCTTGGGGAAAGCTAAAAAGCAAGATTTAGTTTTGTTGGCTCAGGAGTTAGGTCAAAAGGTATCAAATAAAATGACGATTATAGATTTAAAGAATATCATAATCGGTAGCAAAGATTACGAAGAGGAGTTCGTTAGAGCTCAGTTATCCGTTATTTCAGAGGAACGCGTTGAAAGGGAAACAGAGGAAAAAATCGCCAGGCAGCTGCGCTGGGAATCAGAATTATATGAACTTTGGTTACAGATCGAAAGTATTCGGTCGAATGTTAAGCGGACGAGTTGTGCAGAAGATCGTAAGAATACATCTTCAAATTACCGAATTAGTATCGGGAGGGCCGGGGAACATATGAGGGAAACATCTCCTGCTGTGTTGATTGCTGAAGCTACGATACCAGCAACTACTCCTATCAAGGAAGAAAATGGAATGGACGATTTAAGGGTTGTTTACGTCAAGGTCAAGGGTGAGCAAGAAATGGTGAATGCTGTCATGGACACAGGTGCCCAGATGCCCGTGGTAAGACCAGATGTTGTCGAAGGACAAAGCATTGATAATAGAGGGTCAGTTCAAGTAACGTCTGCATTTGGGGAGCATGAAATGGGTGAAGTAAAAGATTCCAACATGGAATTGAATGACCTGAGGCACGGTGTTGTGCCTGTCTCTAAAAATTTGGTTAACGACATGTTAATCTGTTCCTCTGATTTTGAAGGATTAATAGAAAACTGGCAAATGGTTCGCAATCCTGCGATACTTCGAGAACCTTCAGGGGAAGAAGGAATTATTAATTTGGTAAATTCGAAATCAGTTTGCAGCCAAGAAGTGGTCACCGATCTACTTCCTGAGACACGGTCTTTATTGAATGTTCCAAACGGAGATTTGGTTGCAGTAAAAATTAATGGATCGAATGTCCAAACAAATGGACAAGGTATAAAAAAGAAAGCAAGGGTGAGGTTGCCTTAACTTGTGGATTTAAAAAAGGAATCTTGTATAGTACTAGGCGTGGTTGCCCCCGTAAGGAATGTATTCCTAATTTTATTGACTCAACCCGGGTGCAATGTTGTCGTGATCCAATAACAGGAATTGTTAATTTGGAGTTGAAAGCAGGATTGAAAATACTTAAGGTTCGCGAGGATATTTTATGGACAATAACATGCGTTGGTTGTTTTTTGTCACTCTTGGGACTGAAAAGGATTTTTCTTGCTTTCATTCTACATAGAAATTGGAAGAAAAAGAGAAAGAGAATTTTTTTTAAATGTTTAAACCTGGTACAATAAAGAAATTAACGTTTGGCTGAAGGTTTAAGCATGTAAAAGTAATGAATTATTCAGGTTGCCTGCTCCTGTTAAATAGATAAGATTAATGCCAATGATTATATATGTACTTAACGTTTTTCAGTACCATGATTTCTGAAAACTTCTAAAGATTAAAACTTTGGCTTCTAAATATGCTTTGCTAGCACATGTTGTATAATTATTTTAGATTCTGTGCTATATTTTTAGTAACTTGTCTTTTTATATTTTAATATTTTTTTTGAGTATTATTTGTGTTGAAACTTGTATGGATATAAATTTTTCTATCATATTAATGTGATTTGCAAAACTATGTGGGAGTTGTATTAGCAAAAGCTCTTTTTACGTGATACCTGAAAAAAAAATTTTCTCTCGTTCTCTCGTTTCTTGCCATGTATCTATGCATATGTTTTTTTGTTTTTTATAGTTTCTTTTCAGCTTCATCGTCCTGGAATGACGGATGAGCTTTTTAAGGGGTTGAGGCGTAGGAGTGGAAAGGTCCATTAACACCTGCTAAAGGGAATGGGTAGTTCCCCTCCCCCTTGGAATGTGGAATGTGAAGTTGCATTGATTCGGTCTTTGGGTACGACGGAGTGAAGTCATGTCCGAACGTTGCTAACTGTACAATAATTGTTTTCCTTAAATGTTTTTTTTTAATAAACCTTAATTTTTAAAATTTAGATGCCAGGTTCTTAATTTGTTTCCGTGCCCATTGATTAAAATAAAACTTTAGTCCCCGTTTCAAAAACTTGTAATGGTGACGGATGGAACAGAATTTGTGGTGGGCAATATTTAAGGAGGCTAGACAAAATACTAGAATTAATCATGAAAAAATGGGCGAAGTACTACAATAAAAGGAGACGCGAACTTAACGTTAAGGTTAATGGCTTGGTGCTTGTCGAAACGCATCCCATAAGCTCTGCAACTAAAAAGGTGGTGGTGAAATTCAAACCAAAGTTTCAGAGCCCTTATAGAGTCTTGAGTGTTCAAAATAATAATGTTGTAATTTGGAAGGCTGGTAGAATAACAAGTTTTAATACAGACCAAGTGCGAATTTACAGTCAGCAGTGGATCAGAATATTAGTTGAATAGTTTGGAGGACAGGAGACATAGGTTAGATCGGTCAAAGGGCTTTAGGAGTAGTGAGTCTGGTGAAAGACAGGCAGAGCGAGAGAGCAACGGGTGAATAAGCGCAAAAGAACTAGTGATTTCAATGAATCTTCAATAGGGCTTAGGCAGCAGCAGTATAAGAAGTATACTGCTGCAGTATAAACTATCTGCAGTCACATTTTATGTATTCTGCATTTAATTATTTTTTTTTACAGCTTTTTGGTAGCTACTCACCTTGTAAAATATTTTTCATTTAAATGCATTGTTCTGAAATGCATTAAAATTTTTGTACCTATGTCAGAAATCCTGTTTATTTTGCATGAATTGTGACTTAAAATTTAGGAGCTGTTCTTGATAAAATCCAAATTTAAGCGTCGAATCAGTTTAAATGTCTATAAGTTGTGCCCACCCTTTCTATATAGGTGTTTTTTTTTTACAATCACAAATGAAAAAGGGTTTACTTTCCATTCGAAACTATTTAGTAATTTAGAAACTATATTGTACTAAAGAATATAAAATTATTTCGGAGAAACCGGGATAGTAAACAATAGTCACAATCAAGTTGGTAGTAGATATAAAAAGATAAAAAACAAAGTGTGCGCGCTTATGACCACATGATAGAAGTGATAACTTCAAATTTTATGTTATTTCATGGATTAGTTCGGTGAATAAGAAACAAGGGGATATTAGTACTGTCCTATAAAATTATTTATTCATATGTCTGTATTCATAAAGTAATATTTTTGTGCGAAATATGCAATCATATTTGTGAATTAATTGTATTCTAAGAAGGAAATAATAGGTTTATGGTAGCTGAAATTGGTTATAAATACTTTAGAGAGATTCAAAATTTTATTTAAATATCTATAATAAAAAAAAAACTCCGTCACACACAAGCGTGTTCCGTACTTCCATTTGGATCATTTGACATAATTAAATAGAATATTGATTTTAAAAAAATCAACTAAAGGTTTTAATTTGCCTTTTGACAATTCTACTTTAATATTCCCACTTATCATAAAATCACCGCTATCTCCACTTATACCAACTCTATCATAGGTAATTTGTACAAAAGACCCGATCCGGCTTTGTGAATTTTGGTTGTAATTTAGCAATATTCAATTCTATCCATGAATTAATTTAAGCAAAGGGATAGTAAGACAGGTAGTTGATTGGAAAGAAGAGAGGAATCTAGGTCAAAATCTTTAAAAAGGGATTAAATCAGAAGATTTATATCACATAATCTCTAGCTTATACTAGCTCTTTTGTCATTGTATGACAGTTTTGTACAAATATATCCGAAGCTGCTGCAAGGTAAATCTTAATTATATTTTGTTTTCTTGTATTTAAATTATTTGATGTAACTTTTTCTTAATACCTGTATACATAATTTTGTTATTTTAAATTTTTAATTGTTTTAATTTTCTTTTTAGACTCAAAGTATATTTAAGTAATGTGATTAATATAAATATTGGTCCATCTCTAAGCCGAACACGACTTCCACGAAGGTGACAGGAAAGAAAGGGTTAGTGTGGGGGGTGTAAAGGGGGCCTGGGGTCCCAAACGTCTTCCGAAGGAGTTTATTTTCTTCCCTCCGCCCCCTATGCCAAGAAGAGGGGGGAAAGAGGAGTCCCGACCAAGGCTTTCTCTCAAAGAGAAAGATTTTAGGAAAGAGTTCAAAAAATTATGCTGTGGAGAAAAAGGAAGGAGAGCCTTGAACTGCTCCCCGACTAGTCTTCTTGTAAATATAAAAGAAATTCTTTTTCTTTTCTTTTTAAAAGTTTTCTTCGCAAGAGAAAGAGAGAGTGAGAGAGAGAGCTTACAGGTTTCCCCCCTCCCTCTAGCCCGGAGACCAGCGGAGAGAAGAAAACGGAACCCACTCTCTCTCTCTGTCTGTTTCGGGTCGTCACCAAAAAGACCCATTCCCTTACAGGAAATGGGTCTTTTTGGTGACGACCGAAACAGACAGACAGAGAGAGAGAGAGAGAGACGCCTGGAAAAAAGAAAAAAAGGTCATTCCCTTTCTTCCCCCCTTCGAACGCCCCAATAACTCTCCCCGCTTCCCCCTGGAGTTTGAGGGGGAAGGTTGCAAGAGGAATGGAGGTTTCTATTTTTTAAAAATATTACATGTTTCTACTAGGAACAGAAAGAATCACGCATTCACTTTTGTAGAAAGAGGTGGCGGGGGATGGGCACACTTAGATCAAAGCTAGGAACTTTACTTTTACGGCATATTGGGGGAGGGACAAACTACCACGTTTCATGTCGTTTTGGAGTGGCGGGGGAGGAGGGAAATGTCCCTCCTTTTCCCTTTAGGGGTGTGTATGTCACGGACGACCTTGCACGAGCACGATTTCCGACTAAAGACGAAAACGCCGAATGAACGTGACGATCATTCAAGTTCACTCTCCAGCAAAACGCGCCTATAGAAGTTCTCACTTCAAAAAAATGTTTTAATATTCTTTCATTATATTATAATAAAAGTTTAAAAAAGCATTACAAAATAAAATTATGTGTAAATAAAATTTTGTTTTATAATGACGGGACAGTGATACAAACTTCATAGAGTACATGAATCCATTTTGTAACACATTAATAATTTTCATTTCCATTTTTAGTGACTCGTGGAGCCCCTGGTTATGGCATGTGGAACCTCAGGGTTCCGTGGAACACAGTTTGAAGACCACTGATTTAGGGAATGCAGAAGCGAGTCTTTCTGTGAAAAACATGGAATCATAAAGCAGTAGGGGGCGGTATGAATATCGGATTTGAACAAACGAAGTTCGTAAGCTATGGGAAACACTTGTTTTGCTGTAGGCATAAAAAAGAGACAACAGTAGTAGCTAATCGTCTTCTGGTCGAAAATAGAACGATAAATTCTTTCCAATGCTTAAAAACTGGATTTGTAACTAAATGAGGCTGTGGAAAAAGTAAGGCAGGGAAGAATACGTGGATTAAATTTAAGTTTTTATCTAAAATGTATGTACTATATCGTCGGTCTAATTATCAGACTGCGTAATTCCATCTGGGATGCTAATTTGATACAGTAGGGCTAGGCGCCAAGTTGTTGTTTATGTTCGCCAAGATAGGCGATACTATTAGAATAGTTTACTTTGATATTTTTATCGTGCGATAATGTGGTTGCCATCGGAATAACGTATATTAGTGTTAGTTTTTTTTTTCGGGGGGTTCCGCGGGTCTCTGCTCAGCAAAAGTAACACATTGTTACAAATTTTGTGTAATGAATGCTTAAAATAGTGTAAATAATTTATATCTGGATGTGTGTAATACATTAATATTACTTTCTGTTGTATTTATTTTCTGTTAAAATCTTGCCACCACCTCTCCCTTCGAAATCTAGTTTTATTATGAAATAAAAAAAAGTAGTGATTACACTGATCGAGGAATAAATTAAAAGCGGAGCGCGCACTGAGGCATGGTGTAGACAAAACAAAAGGATTAAGGGGATGGCGGGCCATTAGTTTAACACCTTACATGACATCTAGATGGCGTTGGCTATTGCGAAATTTTTGGCACAAATATTTGTCTCAAGATTCCCAAGATGGGCAATAAATTTCTCTCTCGGGTAACCTTCTCAATGAAATTCTCCCCTTCAACGAAAGGGAACACGCTGGGGGCTAAGGGAGGGTGATAGTCGTAAAACTGGTAAAATAAATGTAGCTCTTTTTTTTCTTTTTCGGGGGAGGGGGTTAAAGCAGCAGAGTGAATCTTGACCATGAAAGACTTCTCATTTCTGGACATTGGTCAATCGTCAAACTTTTTCAACTCTTGGAACCCCTAGAACTGTAACATGTTTTCGAGGAATCAACTTCATCGCTGAAGGGAATATATCTTAAAATAATATTTAAAGTATATAGATAAACATATTTTTGATATTATATGTAAAGACAATTTTAAAAAAATATTTATTTTTTATTAAAAACTTTTATGATGTAATTTTAATGTTATTTACTCATTGATAATATAAATTTGTGATCCAAATGTCACCTACGCATGCATTATACTTAGTAACTGAGATATGTGTTCACAATTTTTTACACAAACTATCGACGTATAAGCTTTTTGAAATTATCTGCAGTAGCATTTCATATTCCGTGTTCAATTCGTTTTTGTATTTTGTTTTTGTTGCCAATCGCGTTAAAAATATTTTTCACTTTCTAAATACATTTTTGTGAATGGCATGAAAATGTTCATAGCTGTGTGAGAAATTCTGCGTATATGGCATGAATTGGTAACCTAAAATGTAGGTCTTCTAGCTTAAATTTAAATTTTAGCATCGAATCTGTTCATATGTCGATAAATTTTTTTATCTTCTTCATTATTGGTTTTTTTCCCCCCACAAATGTAAAAGGTTTCAAAACATTGTACTAACTAGTATAAAATTACTTAGTGGAACTCGGGATAGCAAACAATAGTACATTCACAATCTACTGCATAAAATAAAGTTTTAAAATTCATTTATTATATTACAATAAAAGTTAAAAAAGTTTTTCAAATTATGTATAAATAAAATTTTTAATTTTAATCTATGAGATCATCTTTAGATAATTGTGGCTAAACGAATTTCATGAGAACATAAATCCATTTTGCATACATATTTGTAAATTTTCTTTCCCATTTTTTTTTATTGGGACTCGTGGAACACAGTTTGTCGATCAATTCTCTAGATAAATGATGTACAGAACGAAACTGTTTAATTTTTCCTGAACAAATGATTTTTAAAGGAAGAATAGGTGGATTTAAAGCAATGAAAAATTAAATTTCACGTTTTAATGAACAAACAGTATGATACAATTTTACTTTTATACAATAGAACAGAGGTTGGCAACCTATTTCACGAGAGGTACAATTCTCAGTGGTACTCTGAATTACTCAACAAATGTGTCAATTTTTGAGAGGATGGAAGATGATAAATTTATAATGGTCCTTATTATACGAAGATCTCCAGAATTATGGACAATTGCGAAATTTCGAAAAAATCGGAAAGATATCTCGAAACATAAATTTACAGCTATTTTGTGAATTATTGGATGTCATTGCTGGTGAGATTTAATTGTTTGAAAAGAGAAGATCGCGTGCACTCTGCTCTCCGCTTTTGGTTGATTTCGAAAAAGGCAAAAAAAAAAAAAAAAATTTCTGTGTGTGTAGCGCACTTCCTTCAATAGAATCCTCCCCTTTCTCTGCAGGGGAAGAGGGCCACAGTCTTTACGACTGTGAAACGAAATACTTGTTCTTTTTTTTTGGGGGGAGTAAAATAGTGTTGAATCTTGACCATGAGAGAGATCTAAAATGGTTTTCTTACTTTTTCGACTCATGGATTCTGATAATTTGTTATTAATGCTCTATTCGTTTCTAACTTTGGAAAAAATCCTATTTTGCAATCTAAATTTTAGGAGCTGTTCTTGTTTTAATATAGATTTTACCGTCAAATGTCTTTTAAAATGTCAATAAGTTGTTCGCTCTCCTTGATATAGGTGTTTTTATCCACAAATAAAAAAAAGTTCATTTTCCATTACAAAACGATTTAGTTGTGCAAAAACAATGTATTTACGTGAATAAATTTGTTTTGTTGGTCCCGGTACAGTAAACAATGGAATGTTCACAATCTAGTAGGCACTACATATTAAGAAAAACCATTTAATATTCTTCGATTATTCAAAGTGTTCTTTTCTGAATCTGTGGTTACTACTGTGTTCTCGTTGCATAAAACGTCACTAAACACATAATGAAGTTCTGTATACAAACCACACTTGATCATTTTTTTGAAAACAAATGTTCCACCAAAATTGCAAGAATATGAATGCAATTCTAGTTGTCTAACTTGTGCAATCAAATGGGATAAATTGCACAAGAAATTTCCTTCTGGGAGGCAGTTTTCTGTACAGTTAGAAGTCTCTATGCAGAGATCTGGCAAATCTGACATATCTTCGGCAGTCAGGGCATTTTGAGGAGTTCGCAGACTAGTTAGAGATTTTGCTTCTGACCTGAATTAAAACGCAATATTAAATAAAGAGTAATTATCCTTTAATTTTATAATTATTATTGTAATTATGAAACAGTTGTTTATAACAAATATTTTATATACTTTCAAAAATTTAATAATTTATTTTCAAAATTATATCTTTTAATCAATTGCATAATATTCTCATCTGGGTTCCAATAAAAATATATTAAATTAAATTTAAAAAAAAATTTTAAAAAATCCTTTTACAACGCCTTTAAAAAAAATTTTTTTTGTTGTGAAAAAAAAATTTAAAATGAATTGTTGACAGGTTCGTTAAAATATTATGAGTTGGTTTGGTTATTTTTTAAAAATTTTCCATGCCTTTTTCAGTTTTAAAAATTTAATAATTAAGACTTATTTACCAACATTAGTATTTGAAACTATAAACAGCTAATTCTTGCAAAATTGTTTTAAATTTGCCTTTATTTGAGCTAAAATATTTGTTAGTATTTTCTTATATATGTACATTAATATAAATAATTTGTTAAGCCCGGTTTTTCATTTTTTTCATATTTATGACTAAGTTCAAATAATTTCGCAATTTTACTTACATAGCATTATTCTGATGCGTGACATCCTCATGAACTATATCTTCACTAGGATCAGTTTGCACCGCTATACTTCGCATCTGATTAATAACACGAATAAGAATAATATAAGAATTAAAATCGAAGTTATACAATATGTGGAGCTGTCATTAAACTACATGTGTTAGTGCAAACGAGAAATGTGTTAATGCATAAGCTTCTTTACAAAACATAATTGGGCAAAAATGAGAGATATAACTTCAAGTCAAGACTATTTGTCTTCGTGTAAAACAAATTTCTTGCTGGATCATAAGACGTGCATTATTTTATTAATTTATAAATTCATTCGAAAGTTCTATACAAACATTTGTATTTTGATAATATGTAGAGCTTAATTTGATAAACCAGATAGCATTTGCTTTGGCAGAAAAGGTTTACAAATGAGCTAAAGCTGTTAACATGATTTTTTGCTACACAGAAATGTATAATTCAGATTTTCGCAAATTTACAACTAAAGCAATTTATTATAACTTGTATTTTAATTAGTGGAAATATGATTCAATTTTACCTTGCAAATAAATCTGGTTCGTTGATGAGAGCAATCGTGTTATTTTCGAATGAACTGTCATTATATGCTAACCTAGAAAATTAAAAACGTTACAGATAATCATTCGTTGAATATCGTTCATTAGTAAGATATTTAATATTAATTATTTTTAAGTAAAGTGCTCTAAACTTCTGGAATTATTACGAATTATATTAGCGTTTCTTCCCACTTTACCTTTTTTCTTCAATCCGTCGTAAACGTTGAGCTTTTGAAGCCCGATTAAAACTAGGATGTTTACGCGATTTATAACTCTGATTTTTCAAAGGCATTTTTAGAAATATTAAAAGGAAAAGAAGCTAAATTGAAAAAAGTCCTATAAGAAGTAAAGGTTCGTATTCGTACTTCGGTCAGAATGATTATCCAACACCCCATCCAATCAGATGACCTCAAAAATCACCGAAAGTTGGGAACCTTCTCACACATCCCCTACGGTTGGGTGGCGAGCGACAGCGAGCTAGCGCTTCTGCTCAGGATGAATGATGAAGTGTGTCGGAAGCCAACATCAGAAGAGTTCCAAGAATGGGGAGGGGCGGGAGAAACATAGAACTTGGCTTGTGAGCTACGTTGAATAGGGCTAACTGACCCGGTTGGGGGGGAAGTAAATACTATTGAATAAGCAGGAAAGTAACATTACTATAGAAATAAAATTTAAAAAGATATGTTTTAGTACATAGGAAAGAAATTGGAAACTTTTATTGCTTTTTTGTACTTTCCTAAAGACTTTGGACCAACAAGTGTTTTCCAAAGTGGCAAGTGGCATGGAAATTACGGAGTTCCTGTCCCAAAACTCGGGACGTACCTCCTCATCAGAATTAATAAAAGAGAGCCTAATTAAATGAGAGTGACTTAAAAATGAAAGAATGGAATAAAAGATGGGCAGGACAAAACCTGCTGAGAAAAAACAGTAGCGGACGAAGTTCGCTAACTGATGAAAGAAATGCCCTATTTGCTGCAATCTGATTGGTCGAGACCGATCATCGCAGAAAGTGGGCGTGGAAAAGATTGGGTCGATCCGAAAATAAACGACCCGAAACAAGGAGATCTTGAGATTAAAATAAATCAAGATCCCATAGAAATAAAAGGGGGAAACAAAATTTGAAAAAAAAATTTTAATGAACCTACTTGCACATTGCCATAAATTGAAAAGGGGGGGATGGGGCCAAAAAATAAGAGAGTATAGGACTAGACGCGGTATAAGAATTTATATAACGCAATGAAGTCATATATGTGATGCAATCATGATTGATAATTGATAGTAAAGATGTGAAATGTCCAGTTCTCAAAAATATTAACACAAGTGTTTTCCGGTCCCCTCTGAAGTGAAATTCCCATGAGATATTATACATCATGGGGTGGATGACCAGAGTACTTAGCTCTTCCGAGCTATAACCTCTCGTCATTAGGATTTCGAGTGTTATGACTCTTACATTTTTTTAAATAATAGTACTTAAAAGTAAAAAAATTTTTAAGGACAGTAATAGAAATAAAAAATTTAAAATTAAAAGAATGCATTAAGTGCTTGAAAAATACCATGAGATATTGACCTCATCACATGACGAGATGCCTTTGAAAGGACGCTAAACGGTATTGTGGCTAACAAAACGGCAAAGTAATTATCATATAGTGATTATACTGAGTAACAGATTGTTTTTAAACAATAATTTATGGTAAAATAGCTTTGTAATAATTAGATTGACTTAAGTTTTCTAGTGGATAGATTCAATATCTCCCCTCCCCCCCGAAAAAAAGGTATAAATTGCTGTTAACTGATTATGATATTTCCTGAGAAAATGAATAGAAAAAATAAGAAATGTAAAATTTTTTAACATTTGAAAATCGAGCAATTTGATTCACAATTACGAGAAGAAGAAAAAAAAGCAAACATTATTAATTATAACAGTTATATTTTTCCTTCATTTATAAAATAAATCATTCATTTTAAAAGTCTTCCAAAATTAAAAATTATGAATATTTGGGTTTAAAAAATGAAAACACCGTTTAATTATTTAGAAAATTAAGTTTCAATTTTTTAAAAATTAGTGTTTTTAAAAGTTTATTCAGCAGATATATCTTTTTTCTGAATGCTTTACTTTCTAATTCAAAAATGAACTAGTAATAAAAATCAATATTTTAATTATAGTAATAAAATAAAAACTCCAATGAGCAATAAATATATGTTCATATCGTAATGCCCAACATATTTCTTTTTCCATAAAGAATTCATAATAAAATTTTACTACTTAAAATTTTTTATCATATATTTAACTAAAATGGATAAAATTTGAATTAACATTAATTCTAAATTTTATATGTGTAAAATGTAATGCGCAAAGAAAAATCCCAACTTCTATTATGTTAAAAATTTAGTCAAGAACTTGATCAAGTTATTGAAAATGTGTTCAATGACAGAAAATATTCAAAAATTTAAAGATAGAGAGACTTTAAAATCGCGATATTGCCATATTTATTCGAATCTAAGCCGCACTTTTTTTTCCGATACTTAGGCTACAAAAATTCTGGTGCAGCTTAGATTCGAAGACTGAAAAAAGTTTTTAATGCTGGTAAAGTAAATTAATTATTCACTTTTTATTAATTCACCTTTATTATTTTTTTAATTTCGTTTAGTTAGTGATTGAATATAAACGTCATATTGATCAGCTATACGAGGGCTTTTGGTGACGGACCTCGTAACTTTGAACCATAGTCAAGTGACGAGGACGACACCTGAGCTTGCACCTCCCATCTCCTAACTACCACACCAATGAGAGGACGTTTGAGCTCTCAGATTTAACGTTCATCGCTCCCCTACACGACAGAACTTCAGCGGTACTAGGCTCGAACTCATGACACGCCAGCCACGAGTACGTTACCTTGACCACTAGGGTATCGCAGCCACTTTTCATTCCGTAAATATATCATATATCGATAATATATTTTACACTATTTATTTTCACAAAAATGTGCTTAGAATTTGGGGTGCGGCTTAGAATCTGAACATAATTAATTGAAAAAATAAGTTTCTGTTAATTAAATTAGAAAACAATATTTTGTGTTAATAATTGTTCCAATGGTTTATGGTAAAGTTTTACGTCAAATATAAAATGGATGGGAAAATTTTTTTTTGTTAGTTAAAAAGAAAATAATAATTGCATTACAATAATTAGATTAAAATTTTAATTTGTGAGCAAGGAGTAGTAATTTGTGTTCTTTAGAGTTAATTCACAACTTTCGATCAAATATAAAGTAAGTATACTTTCATTCTTCGTTAAGTCATTTCGCAGAATTTAAATATTCTTACAGACATTCCTTCAATAACACACACAAAAAAAAATCTAAGCAGTATAATTATAAACGATTTTTTTTAAAGCACACATGCAGAAAATATTTAAAACTTTCCTAAATCGGAAAGTTCGTCAGATTTGAGATGTTAAATCTCTGTACATCATAAACCTTTTCCATTGTCCACTATTTGTCACAATTTGCAAGTTACCATAATTTCAGCTGGCGACTATATTTCAGAAAGATATCGCCAAAAATAAGTATTCGTAGCCAAGAATAAATTCGCTTTTCAAACGATGGTGGTGCCATCTGTTTGAGATAGTCCTAACTACGCCAAAAATAATTCAGAATGAACTTAAAAAAAGTTAATTAAGAAAAACATAAAACTTAATTCTGACTACACTAGTCCAAAGAGGGAAGCTTGCTTTCTTATATACTATTTAATTCTACTCTAAAAAAAATGTTTTTTTCTGTTAAAATGTCTTTTGCGTTTCCACCTCCTATACTTTAACATAGAAAAGTCAAATTTCATTTTGCAAAAATGCTGAAAACTGTAATTTTCCAAAAAATCAAAAAACACTATCCTTTGAACAATTATTTTCTTTATATCCATAAAAATTTTTATTATTGGAGCTTTTTCCTGCCCACAAATGTCTTTGCCGTTTCATCCCTATCCTTTAACATTGACCGAAAACAGCCTTAAGGAATCGCGCCAAAAAGCGCTTGGCGCGTTGCACTCCTATAATCAAATC
Source organism: Trichonephila clavipes (assembly GCA_019973935.1). NCBI lineage: Eukaryota > Metazoa > Arthropoda > Arachnida > Araneae > Nephilidae > Trichonephila > Trichonephila clavipes. Next base: position 26,171 of record BMAU01016228.1, read on the forward strand.
AGTTTCACCGATGGAGTTACGCAGTCTGATAATTAGGCCGACGATAATAATACAGTTTTTATTTAATAAACATTTTTAGGTACGGTTGAAAGTAGCAGGATCGTCAGGCAAAGTAGCATAAAATTTGCGAAGTAGCAAAACCAAAAAATTAGTAGCGAAAAATTTTAAAAAGCAGCAAAATTCGCCAAAAATTCCACGATTTCCCAACACTGGACTACTTATGAAATGCATTGTATTTCAGTCGCTGGGCAGTCGAGCACTATAGGATAGCTATTATATTGGCTCCCTTTTTCAAGGCTGAAAAGGAAAAAAAAAAGACACACTTTTAAGAAACACTCGTTTGTTTTCTTAAGATTTCAATCCGAATTATGCAAGAATCTTCTGACGAGGAAAAGATGTGCAAAAACAGAACCGGAACTCGAAATTTTTTCTCAAAGTAAAAAATATTACTACATTGCTGCACAACGTGGAGTGGTTATAATATTGATACCCAATAATATAGGATTTCCCCAATTCACAAAACCGTTTCTTAATATAATTTTTTTCTGAAAAAGTTCGGCGAACTGATTGTTAACCCGGCAGTGGTATGACATACCCACTGCCTAACCTTTTTCCAAGAGTGCATCTAAGCCTTTTTCGGAAAATGAATAGTTTCTCGTGTAGCTGACTTTAAGGTCATATCCTTTGAGGAGACTTAGCTTGCAGGCGAATTCTAAATGTGTATTTTTGGATACCGTCTCATCGGGTATGTCATACCCTGAGTGTGAATTACCGTTATATTTCTGAATGAATGAGCACGCTTTAAAACCTTTCTTATACAATGGCTTATTATTGTAGTTATAATGAAGAGAAATGTGATATTTAAGTAATTTAATATACCGGGTGGGCAAAAAGTCCGTAAAAATTTTAAAAATTCATAAAATCCGGAGAAATGAACGAAAAAAAAAACTGTTTGCAGGATCAGCCTTAGTATGTCACGGGATTTTTTTAAGCTAGAAAAACAAATAATTCGAAAATCATCCGGTAGGTGGCGTTTATGTACGCAAATCAAAGAAACAATGCATAAATAATGAACAGAAAACTTTCACAACTTTATTACACCAGAATATGTTCCACATGACCACCACCACAGGGAAGAAGACATTCCAGACGAGTGACAAATCCAGCAACGGCAAAGTGCAACATGTCCGGATATATGGAGGATACGTTTCTGCGGATCGCATCTTTCAGTTCCGACAGACTTGATGGACCGGATAGATACACGTGAGATTTCAAATATCCCCACAACCAGAAGTCTACCGGTGTTAAATCTGGAGACCGAGGAAGCCATAGGTACCTGCTAACGATTCTGTCTTCCCCGAACGTCTGTATCAGGAATGCCTTAACCGGGTTAGCAGTGTGACTGGTTGCTCCATCCTGCATGAACGTGACATTCGAAATCTGACCTCGTTGAATTACACATGGCACGACAGTCTCCCGCAGAAGCATTAGATAACGCTGAGCATTTACCGTTTCCTTTATCCATCCATTTACTGGGCACTGCGTTTCAAAGAAGAAGGGTCCTATGATAAATGAACCCGTGAAACCACACCATGTTGTCACTTTTGGGGAATGCAATGGCTTCTGTGTGTACTCACGTGGATTAGAGGTCACCCAAATGCGACAGTTATGGTTGTTAACGTCACCATGAAGCGAGAAATGAGCTTCATCTGTCCACAAGATGTTAAAAACCCAGGTGGGATCCTGTTCCATGTTAGAGAAGGCCCACTTCGCAAATGCTTCCCTCTGTGCGGTATCTGCTGGAGAAAGTTCATGGCACGATTACAATTTGTATGGGTACAGCTGGAGGATTCGACGAAGAATATTACGGACAGATGATGGTGGTAAGCCCAATCGTCTGGCAGCTTCTCGAGCACTGCTGGTCCCTGAAGCTGCTTCGGACGCAATCGCTTCCATTTCGACAGCAATGCGGGGGGCACGTGCTTCTTTCAAGCATGGTCGTCCGGCTCGTACTCGATCCTCCAACTTTCCAGTTTCCTCAAAACGTTTAACAAGCTTTAAGAGACCTGCAGGTGTTAAAGAGGGCCTTTTCCACTCTTCACATTTTTCTGAACTCGGAATTTACTTAAGGCAATGGTCGCTGATTCCTCGTTCATGTAAAATAACTTCAACAAAGCTTTATCCGGCGCACTGAGCATCCTTGTTCACATTCACTGTTTGTAATGGTGAAATGAATGTGGATTCATTTAGAGCAAACGTTTTTACAACCATCTAATTTGCATATTTCCACCACAGACGCTTGTAACAGCGCCACCTACCGGATGATTTTCGAATTTTTTTTTCTAGCTTAAAAAATCCCGTTACTTACTAATGCTGATCCTGCAAACAGTTTTTTTTTTTCGTTCATTTCTCCGGATTTTATGAATTTTTAAAGTTTTTACGGACTTTTTGCCCACCCGGTATATTAGTACAACAGTATTTTCGGATGAAGAAAGTCTCTTTGCGGGTATGATGAGGAAGAATCGAATGATGAGTATAATAACAAGTATGATTTTTCTACTGAAATCTATCCACATAATTTAACTGTAGGAACACAATTATTATCCTTGATAAAATGACCACACCATATTCAATGGCTAGAAAATGTAGTCGTTAGCTTATGACAATATTTTTTATGTTGTTGAACGTTTTTTGTGACAATAAATACTTACATACTGAACGTTAAACCAGACGCTGATTTCTGAAGTGTTTTAAATTTCGATTAACAGAAGAACGTAAAAACCAGTAAGCAATGCTTCTACTAAATTTAAAAAAAAAAAATTAAGATCCAGTGTGAACATCGCATTCACTCGCGACGAAGACTAAAGGAGTGTATAAACAATTTAATGAAAGCCCCAATAAAAAGAACAGAAAAACTAAATTTAAGTGTGAAAAGTGTAATAAACATATTCTATTTCCTACTTTTATTCCTTTTTCACCTTTGTATGCAAATTTTACGGTAAAAACAGAATGTAAACACCCTTGGATATGAGATACTCTGCGCTTGAAGTTAGGCTCGTTTTCTTTGCGCATGAAGTGCCGGGATAAAAAGGCTTTCTTACAAAGTAAAAGGGTAGGGTTTGTTTGTTTTTTAAATTTCTAAAAACAATCACTATATCCACGAACCGGTAGTTATATTATTTGTATCTCATAATTCCCAAGTGCCGTATCTATTTATCATACAGCATTCTTAAGATCAGGAAACGTTTATTACACAAAAAAGCATTTTTAACGAATAAAGTTTACGAAAGATGAGACATATGGTATTCGAAACAACCTACACTGCTGGCCAATAAAATTGCAACATGAAGAAAGAATGACATGAAGAACGTCAAAATCACATGAAAGGAAGAAGAGGTTGGGATGTACAAATGATTAATATTTCAGCGCATTTAGACCATGCACATGGGCGAAACGACATCTGAACCTGCATAATAAAAAGTTGTGTAGCGGATTTCACGCCTTGTAAGGTTAGAGTTTGAACAGATAACTTAAATGGTTGATGGAGTGCCTGCTTCCCGCAGGCTAAGCTTAAACTCCTGTCATGGAAAAATGGGGAGTGAACATTGGTTCGGCTTTACCTTAGCCATTTGCTGCTTTAAAATAATTATGGATAGAGATGAAATTAAAAGTTTAAATTAAGGATCTACATGATAATAAAATTGCGTGAAAATTTAAGAAACATGAGGGTGTGAAAAAATGGTGTGGAAAGTGAGTGTGAGATTACTTTTAATTATTTAGTGTAATTGTTTGTATATGTGCAGGAAAAACAATTGTGCCGAACGATGGCTAGCTCGGAGACCGAGCTAGCGCAGTCCGCTTGAAAATCCAGAATGGGGAGGGAGAAAAAACGAGCGACGCGGAGAACCCGCTTCGTCGAAATCAGCCCTCGGTTTGAAGAGTCGCCCATTGGAAGATGGTGAGTTCGGATAATTTTGAAGATTGCAGTGGAAACAATTTGGAAAAGATTAATTTAGATAAGAATATTTCGAGGACGATTAAAAAGAGGATTTAAATTATATTTTTCAATTCTGGCTATTGTTCTATTATCATGAGAGTCTTATTTTTTCAAATTTAATGGCTATTTTCTTGAATACTTCTTTCAAGAGTTTTGAGCTTTAGGGCAGATCTGAGATCATCATTTCTCAGGAACCAGTCTGCGTTTGTGATAATTTTAATTATTTTATTTTGAGCAGTTTCTAAAATTTTTATGTTAGAATAGGCTGCGTGCCCCCAGATTGGACATGCATAAGCGAGAACAGGTCGGAGGATCATTTTATAAATAAGCATTTTGTTTTTAATAGATAAACATAAATTCCGGGCAATTAATGGGTAAACTTTAGCCACGGCAATATTGAAGTTTCTGCGAATGTGTGTTACATGTTGTTTGAACGTGAGGCGTTTATCTAGGATTATACACCTCGGTATTTAGTGTTGCGAGACCAGGGGACGTGGGTGTTGTGTAAATACAAATCACGTGATTGTTTTTTAATGTGGTGAGAGAAGACGGCCTCTGTTTTAGTTTGAACAGAATATCGTACTATTCCTCGAAGAAGAAATGATAATCAGCAAATGTAGGAATTCGATAGTGACAGGGTCGTTGCCTATCGAGTGAGTGAATATTAACATCGCACTGTTCAGCTACACGAGGGCTTTTGGCGACGGACCACGTAATTTAAAACCATGGTCAAGTGACGTGGACGACACCTGAGCTGGCACCACTTCTCATAACTACCACACCACACCAACGCTCAGCCCTCGACAGATTTAACGTGCATCACTGCGCCTACACGGCGGATCTTTCGTGGTACTGGGCTCGAACTCATGACATGCCTGCCATGATCCGATACCTTGACCACTGTGCTACCGCAGCCCTCGTTGCCTTTCGAGAGTGTGGCTTATCGTTTCGTGATATTGCCCGTTGCAATGATCGAAATCCAGTCACTGTCATGCGAATAGGGAGTCAATGGATTGCTGAGGTTCCTACTGAACGCCCTGTAGGATCTCCACGCCCTCCCATGACTAACGCTCGAGAGGACAGATATATTGTGAGGTCGGCTCTGTAAAACTGTACAACCACGCCACGGACCATTAGTCAGGAAACGGGCATGTTTGCTTCCTCTCGTACGATGCGACGACGTTTGCAGCAGCGTGGACTGTGACCACTACTTCGGCTTCCTTTGACAATGCAGCATTGAAAGAGACGGTGACTCTGATGTGCCGAATGACAAAATTGGATGCAGGAGTGGCACAAGGTAGTTTTTTCAGACAAGTCCTGGTTCTGCGTGCAGTATTCTGACGGCCGTGTACGTGTCTGAAGGCTCCGAGGAGATAGCTCTTCGCCTGCTGGCATTCGGTATCGGCAAAGAAACCGTACACATTGATTGATTGAATATTAACGTCGCACTGTTCAGCTACACGAGGGCTTTTGGCGATGGACCACGTAATTTTGAACCATGGTCAAGTGACGTGGACGACATTTGAGCTGGCACCCCCTCTCCTAACTACCACACCACACCAACGGGAGGACGTTTTAGCTCTCGACAGATTTAACGTGCATCGCTGCCCTACACGGCGGGTCTTTAGTGGTACTGGGCTCGAACCCGTGACAAAGCAAGCCACAGTCCGATACCACTCGGCTACCGCGGCCGTAAACCGTACACATAGTGTATTGGCTTAGACAGCTATTGGGTAGACGACACGCTCATCTCTAGTTCGGATCGACAGTTATTTGAACCTAGGTCAGTACATTTCTGACATCTTACGCTCAGTGGCTGTGCCCTAACGTCGAGGCTTGCCAAATATCTTTCGCCCACAAGATAATGCAAGACCATATGTTGTACGTCGTGTTCTGATCTTCCTCAATACACAGAGCATTCGATGGCTACCTTGGGTTGCTAAGAGACTGATCCGCTACCCTTTCCCCAACTAATACGGTTGAAGTGTGGCATAGACTTGAAACAACATGGAATGAGTTGCCCATTTCTGTCATCCAAGTCTAGTTCAACTCTATGCCTTATCGTGTAAGGGCCGTTTTAGCCGCCGGGGGTGGCAGCTGTTTCTATTAATTTCTCACACCTGTAAACCCCCAAACTGCTTGCAAATTTAATCATTTCGTCGTCATTCCACACTGTTTACAAACGACAAATATCTTTTTCGTATATTTGCTTTACTTTATTGTGTTGCACTTTTAATTGCCAGCAGTGTAGTTCATACGAAAATATGCATTAAAATACAGTGCCATCAGCAAACCTTGAAGTCAATATATCAACAAAGTGGAGCACATTTATATCTAGAGAAATGTACACTACTGGCCATTAAAATTGCTACACCAGGAAGAAATGCAGATAACAAAATGATATTTATTGGACAAATATATTATACTGTAAATAACAAGTGATTAAATTTTCAAGAAATTTTGGTGCATAGATCTCGAGAAATCAGTACCCAGAACAACCACTCTGGCAGTAATAACAGCGCTTATACGTCTGAGCATCAAGTCAAACAGAGATTGGATGGAATGTGCAGGTACAGATGCCCATGTAGCTTCAACACAATGCCACAGCTCATCAACTGTAGTAACTGGCGTTTGGTGACAAGCCAGTCGCTCGAAAACCATAGAACAGACGTTTGCTATTGGTGAGAGATTAGGTGGACGTGCAGTCCAGGGCCACCACGAACATTTTCCGCATCAAGGAAGGTCCATACGATACCGGCAACATGCGGTCATACATTATTCTGCTGAGACGTAGGGTTTCGCAGGACTCGAATAAAGGTTACAGCCATGGGTCGTAACATACCAGAAATGTAATGTGCACTGTCGAAGTGCCGCTACATTTCTGGTGAAGTGAACAAGAGGTGACTGAGACGTGTATCCAATAGCATTTCATACCATCACGCCATGTGATGGGCCAGTGTGATGACGACGAATGCACGCTGCTAAAGTGCGTTTACAACGATACCGCTAAACACGGATGTGACCATCTCGATGCTGCAAACAGAACCTAGATTCATCTGAAAAAATGACGTCATGCCATTCACGCACTCAGGTTTGTCGTTGTTTACACCATTGAATTCGTTCCTGTCTATAATGCTGCGTCAAGGGTAGCTGCAGCCATGGTCTCCGAGCTGAGAGTCAATGCTACTGCAAACGTCGTCGAACTGTTCATGCAGACGTCTTGTCATGCTTACTGTTCATTGTAAAACGTCCCCAATTCTTGACTCGTGTTGTGGCTGCACGATCCATTAAGGTCATTCGGGTATCCTGCCTGTCTTCTCGGCTGCTAGTGATAGGGGGCCATTGAGATCTAGCACAGCGTTCCGTATTATCGTCCTGGGTCCATCGATATTCTGCGAACAATCATTGGATCTCGACCGACGAAAAACAGCAATCCTGGTACGCTATAATTCGATCCTTATCAAAATCAGATACGCGCTGGTACGCCTTTCTGCTTTTTACAAGAGGTATCACAACTTTCCCCTCAGGCAACAACATTCAAAGTTATTTGTGAAAGAGAAACCAGCTGAATATATATAGTTTCCTTATTTAAACACATTGTAGGTGTTGCTAACGACGCCTGCTTTGTCTGAATGCGCTGAAAAGTTAATAATTTGCATATCACAGCATCTTCTTCCTGTCGTTTATATTTCACGTCTGTAGCATGCCGCCTTTCTTGGTGTAGCAATTTTAATGGCCAGTAGCGTACCTCAACTTTAAATTCTTTTATTAATATTAAAAGGAAAATTTCTTATACTAACTTTAAGTAGTTGTATTCGTTACAGTAAATATAAATACGCGCTTCTAACATTATATAAATTGCAATATTTTTATACAACAATATTTAACGGAGGGGGGTCCAATAAAATGCATTTAAAAATATATACAAGATCTTTTTTCATCTTTGAAAATTCCACTCCTTGTAAACTCATTTTGTATTAAAACTCCTTTTATTTCTGACGGAAACTGACTCCTGAAACACACCTCTTTATTAATTATTTGGACTTGAAATCAGAAGAACAAGATTCAATATATTTCATAAAACAACCTTTTCATTTATCTGCATGCATTTTAAATAATTACAGTAATCTAGATTTGAGAATGTTATTAGAAACTACAAAGCACTTTATATTCACAAATCGAAAATAGCTTCATACATGTATTTATGAACAGAATATAGCGAATTGTCCACCTAGGACTTGAACAGTTTAAATAAAGAATTTTTCCTGTTTACAGAACGAAAACTTGGCAAAGATATTTCTGATACCAACATTTATTTTGTAAACTGATAAAAACAACAGCAGATCATACAACGATCATAAAATATAGGCACTTACAAGATCAGTAAAAGTTGTTCAAAATACTTTACAAAAAAGGATGGTTAACAACAAATGCAAATTTACAGTTTACGTGCACATTAATTTCTAAGTAAACACTTACTAATGATCCACAGTTATATTCATTTAAAATGCAAAAGCTCTCAAAAGGTACAAAACGCATGGAAGATAATGTATTAAAAAATAATTCACATCAGTATAAGTTATATATATACTGAAAAGCTACAAAACAATTACATATATTTTCATAACAAATATGTAACATAAGTGACAAAAATTAGATGAGGAAATAATTCCTTTAGATTACAGGAGGAAAAACACAAACACAAAAAGTAAGAATACAAGATTTAAACAATATATATCAAGCTCTGCTCATCACAAATACTTTAAAAATACAGCAACCAGTAATTAAAGAATGAATATATATATCTTATAATGTAGTAAATCTATTGTTAAACAATTTTAGGCCTCTGATTCTAATAAACTTTTTCAGCATCATATTTACATAATGCATTATAAATCAGTAACTTTATTAAAATGTTAAAACAAAAGCTGGACAATTTTGAACACAAACCCATACTGGGTTCCTGAAGCTCATAGAAAAGCTGCTGTAGCTCATTTTAGACTGTTGACAGGGCATGATTGTTTGAGGTCCCATCTCTACCAAATTGGTATAGCTAACTGCACACTATGTGACTCTGGTCCACCCATGACTGGGTGAGCATTTGAATGTATGCCCTGCCCTAAATGGTTTTGGTTGTGTTGTCGAAAAATTGAGAGCACATGCACTATTGGTATAGGTGCAATTTGTTGTATGTAGCATTTATAAAATAAATAATAAAATGTTAAAAATTGATATAAATTCCTTTCTTGGATGTGTGTGTGTATAAAATAATTCACACATATGAAAGAACTTTGATCTTAAATAAAACACATATTTAGGTATAAAAGAAATTCTAATAAAAGTTAATGTAGTTCAAATTATTTAATCAAAATAAAATAAAGCATTTATTGACTACTTAAATAACATAAAATTAGCACATATTACTTTCCTAAAGTGATCAAATAAATCTGTTTTTAATCATAAAGCTCTTATAGAATTAATATATAAAATATTGAAAAAATATCTTAATGATAATGTAGCAGAAATATCTACACTATGCACTTCATTATATAATAACAATTATTAGCTTTCCTCTTTAAAATATTATATATAATCAAAGCACAATAAAAATTAATTATAACAGAATGATATTTACAAATGACTAAAAAAAAATGCGCTGTATCTCAAATAAGAAGAAAACAAACAAAACATCAAAAACTAATAAATGCTTTCAACTAAAATTGTTACTTATATTATTTCCTATTGCATATTTTAAAAAAATCATTTCTTTTGTTACAGTCAAAAAGATAAGTCAGTTAAAAAGATATTTTATGCTTAAAACTATAAAGAACAACAAAAACCTTTTTGTGAGTATGGTCAAGTATTTAACTCAAAAGAATGAAAATATTTTACGGGGAAAAAGGGATCTTATCATTAAATTTTATATAACACGCCTGTAAAACAAATCTTACATAAGATTAAAATGCATGTAGATATAAAGTGCATAGACGTAATATAAATCTGTCTTTCCTCAACATACAATTAGTATATATGTATAACTGGACTACATTTTATTAGAAGTAGGAGATCTGAAAGACAAGCATTAGTAATATTCTTTACAAATCTCCTAGTTCTTTGCACATAGAAAAGGTTTAAAATGAAAAGAGATCATTCTACTATAAATTTTTATCATGGACACAGCTTTCTTTCAATATAATTACATGCTTAAAACTAAGTATTATGCACTTAAGTAAATGATAAGTATTATGACAAGTTACATTATACTTGAAATTTTATTTCATTTAAAGTACTTGAATTATATAAAGGTTATATACAAAGGTATATGTAAAGTTATATATAAAGGTTAAGAATGAACTAAATTTATCTATCAAAAACTGGCAAACTTTTAAAATAAAGCAGGAAACTTGTCATGGAAATAAAGGGAAAGTTCATTTTCAGGAGCTGTAATAGTACTTCTGGAAAGTTCCTGAAAATCCATTACTTAAAAGGAGTCATTAGCTTATGTTTACCCTTAATTTAACTAAATAAAGAGGAAAATTAAGAATGAAATAAATTAACATTTTGGGGGGAAAAAGCCTCAAATCAGAATATAATTGTATAAAATAGGCAATCTTAAGAGTAAAAACTAAATTGTAAATGTAAATAAAAAAGATGGAAGGGTTTATACCTGCATTCGAAGAGAAAGAAATCTAAAGCAGCAGGAAAAGGTTATAAGAGTATAAAATTATTATTATACATAATATAACTACAAAATAACACACAAAAAAAATTATGTTTGCTTTAAATTCAAAACTGACAAGACTTATTTATATGCACAAAATGAAATAACATTGTAAACAATCATATGTATTCCGGTACTTATACAATTTAATATATGTTTGGATTTAACAGTTTGACAAAAAAGGGAAGTTATACAGGTATTTACTATTTTCAGAATTAAAATTATATAAATACAACTTTAACACTAAAAGTTAAAAAAAAGTTGGCTATGTTTTCTACAAAAGAATAGCTTTACATGCCAATTCATATCCTTCTACATACTCTAACTGAAGTACAATCTCATGAATCAGGTTTGGATTAAAACATGTTCCAGGTTCAGAAGATATGTGGACTAAACCTCGCAACAAATCTTTATGATAATTTAATTGCCCTTTTAAAAAATTATAGGATTCAAGTACTTCTTCATTTAAATCTGTCGTGTCTTCATTTATTTCATTTAAATTCAGAGTATGATCTCCCGTTTCTTTTATATGCTGATAATACTGAAATAAAACACCACCTTGTTTAAACAAATCTAAATCTTGAAACACTGCATCAATCTGAAGAGATGAAACTGTTTTTTCCTCTCGTAAAGTACAACTGGAAGTAAATACACCAGAGCGTAATTTTGTAGAATGGGGGTCATTTTTTTTAGTACTGCTAATTTCATTCTCAGAATAATTTTCTGTTAATAAATTATCTTTCTTTTGCATATCACTATGAGACACATTATTTTCTTTACAAGTGGAAAAATATAAATCAGTACTTTTTTCACCTGTCATAACAGAAACTATTGTTTCATTAGATTTCCTATATCTTGAGTCATAATTTTTTTCATCTTCAACCAGAAAATTAAAAGAGAGTGAACTTGTTTCCAATTCACTTGCATTAGGTTGAAATATGTTTTGATGTTTCGAAATTTCTAAAATTTTATCATTTTCAAAAGCATTAAATACTTCAACTGTTGAAATAAAATTAAACAGGCTGTTATCAGCACCACCAGGGTTCATTAATGATTTAGTATATCCACATTCTTCAGATTCAACCTCTTCCTCTTCGATATTGCTATCAGTTACAAGTAATTCAGAAAAAATATATTTTGATTGAATAAATTGTTCACAGTATCCATTGCTCGGTACATTTAAAACCTCAGAAGTTTCTTGGATATTAGAACTAACTGTATCTGTTATGGATGATTTTGATCCAAAAATATCCGAGACTTCTGCATCCACTTGTTTAGTTAAGTCAATCAGTTTATTTTGATGATCATGAGTTTTATTTTTAACACAAAGCATACAAGAACAAGAGCTACTGCAACTATAAATATTTGCATTTGATAAATGCTTCAATTTGAAATCCGTAAGCACTGGATGCTGACACTTGATATTTAATGAAAAGATATATTTTCTACAAGAATTAAACAAAATGTCGGTTAGCCAATTTTTAGAAATCTGTCCATTTTCATGAAAGAAAAGTGCATTTAAAAAAGTAGAACAATTTACATTTGGGAATGAAATCCCCTTTCTTCTCAGTACATCAATAAAATGTTCCTTCTTGAAAAATTCTAATTCAAAATAGAATCCAAATTTCGTAAATTGTAAGAAATCCTTCCATATTAAATTTAATCTATTTGTCAGAGAGGAAAAGCCTACTTCACTTTCGAAATTTAGATACATTACTTCATTTAAACTCAAATTGTCGTAAAGTAAAACGAAACTGCCTTCATTATTCAGCTGATATGTATTGGAATGATTTAAAATAGAGACTATTTTTTTGGAGCTGCATTCCGCATTAATCAAAACATTTAAATCAACAGATTTCTCTCTTATTGTGGTCACTGATTCAACAACATTGCTGTCATCTATCGAAAAACACCTGGAATTGACATTTTCCTGGAGTAAGTTATCTTTGGTTTCGTTTTCTTCGATTAAAAACCTTGAAATGTGCTTTTTGAAAATTTTATGAAACATTGCCTTCAAGTCTCCATTTAAGCCACAACTGGAATGTCTAATTAAATGCTTTAAAAATGGGTTTTGCATAAACTTTTTAAAAATATTTGTGAATGTAATTGGTGAAATTGATTTGTTAGATGTAATTCTATTTGAAAAAATGAAACTTATATAATATTTCCAATTCAATCTACTAGCTAATTTTAGTTGTATTTTAAAGGAAGTAATTTTGTTTTGTTTGTAAGTATTAATTTTGTCTGCACCAAGCAAATGCAATTTTAAAAAAGTCTTAAAATGAATCTTTTCTGCCTCAGGTAGTTGAATATAAGATGTTTCACTCGATACTAAATCCTTTTGAATCGAAGATTTTAATTTGTTCTTTCTACTGAAAAGTTTATGATTTATTTTTAATTTTGCATTTGATTTCTGGTGCTTTTTCCATTTTTCATCAAAACCATTATATTTAGAGTTGCATTTCTCTTTTACAGATATATGATTTGAGTAAGAAGGTTTATCACAAACCCTTCTTGCATTCTTTGATGATATATATGAAGATACTGATTGTATTACTTTCACATTTTGAGATTGTATTTTACAATGTAAAGGAATAGTTTCCTTAGGTGTAACTACTTCTATTTTAGTATGCAAAAATTCTGAAGAACAATTTTTAGGGCTAGAACTTTTCTTAAGTATCCCTGTATCTAGTTCCAAACTGTTAATATCTTTACTATCAGCATTTAAATTTGATACTTTTCGATTTAAAGAATTGTTTTTTTGTTGCTGATCAATTTCGTCATAGATCAGATTTTTTTTGTTGGAAAGCATTTTACTGAAAGTAAGGCACTGTTGATCTTTATAAGATGAAACATTATTTTTCTTTAAATTATTTGTTTTGCCATTTTTCGGATTTGTTATACAGAAAGGAAATGAATCATTCTTCATTTGGTTTTGCTCTTTAAAAAGACAATGCTGTTTGCTTTCAAATTTCGATATTTTCGGTCCTTTACTCCTATTATATTTTCCATTACTTTGTTTATGAAATGCACAATTCCTTATGCTTTTCGATATTTTCTGTGGTTTACTCATACTATGTCTCCCATTACTTTGTTCACGGAACGCACAATCCCGACTGCTTTTCGAACAAGACACTTTAGAAAGGGTACATGTATTATTTATACTTGACACCTGATTCTTACAAGAACCTAATACATTTGTTTTTGATTCTGGTGTTTTAAATGCACCAACTGATACAAAATTTGATTTGGATACTCGTTCGTTTATGTTTCTTTCAATTCTTTGGTTTTTAAAAACAGAACTATATCTCTTTGTTTTAATATCACAATCATAGATCTCTTCTGTTGTATTTAAGGTCCCATTAAGCTGCCTAGCAGCAATAGCTGCAGTATTTTGTTCATTAAACATGATTGGAGAGTTATAGTTCAAAAAATACCCTATTGTTCTGGTACTTAAATCCATACTGTAAGAAGATTTGTTCTGATCACAAATGTTTAATGTTGGTAAGAAATCCATTTTCTTTGGTATTATAGCTGAAACTTCACTCAGTGTATGTTGGGGAGTGCAGTTTTCTGATGAAGATGCCGGCGAAATGACAATTTTTTCCAAAGGTAAACTATTGGAAAATATTCGGCTATGTCGCAAACGAGGGTCTGTTGGCCTGTGATAAACTGAACCAATTTTATCATTTTTTCTGGTAGGAGAGGCACAATTGTTTAATGTACATGCATTTTTGTTTCGATAAGACTTTGATGAATATGCATTCTTGTTTTGATAAGTCTTTGATGAATACACATTTTTGTTTTGATAAGACTTTGATGAATATACCTTCTTATTTTGATTTAAGTCTTTAGAGCAACTAGAAGGTTTAGTATTTGAAATTTTATTCCACTTAACACGTTTCAAGGGAATTTCTTTAAGAATATCACTTTTTCTTTTTCTTACAGGATTCAGGCGTGGATCTGATATTTTTTCTAAAGACGTAGAAGAAAAATGTCCTTGTGAGAATTCCGAACTCTTACAAAACTTTTGTGTACATTTTCTTTCTTTGGAAGAAATATAACTAGTAACTTTTTCATCGACCTTATTACTATATTCAAAAGAAGATGCATCTAATTTATGGGAATGACACAAAAATGACTGATTTTCCTGACTTGTTTTCAGTTCACATTCTTTTACACAGGGCTTTGGATTCAAGTACGTCGAGTTGACCTTTTTCTGTTGCACTTCTGTCGCTGAACCATTTAGAAATGAAGAGGCTTCTTTACATTGTAGAGTTCCACAAGAGGGGCTTTTACTGTTCAACTGATTTCCAGTAAAATGGCTCTTGATATTTTTAACTTTAGATATTTTGAATTTAGAGAGATATGTAAACCAAGTTGTTTGACAAGTTTCTACAATCAGTTTAAAGGCATCAGAATTCTGAGGAGTATTTTCATCAGTAATGTGTAGTTCATTTTGAGAGAAATCTTTAGAACTATCAATCTGATTTTCACCAATCTTTGATTCATCCATGGCTAAGCAAATAATTTCTTCATTCTCAATAAAGTAATGTGTATTAGTTAAGACTGATTCTGTTTCATGAGAGGAGATTTTCTAATATGAGAAGAGTGGTAAATTTTTAATCATTTTCAATAAAAACCACTACATTTTCTTTTTATTTAAATCAGATGAAAATGAAATAACTTTTCAGAACTGGAAAATTGCTTATTGTTTTCAAATGCAACTTCTTAAAACAATGTACCCAGAAGGTTTGCAATTGAAGATTTATAATGTGTGTGTGTGTGTTTTTTTTTTTTTTTGGATTTATAAAAAATTCATATGGAATATTGTTTACATTTATATCAAAATCATAAGCAAATATTTAGAGCAATGTAAAAAAAGTTAGCAAAAGTAATCATCTTATTATGGGCCATCTGCTTAAATTTCATATTAAGATTCCAAATATTAAAAACAGAACATCCTTTTTGATATGATCATTCTTGATGAAGTGCATCAGAATGCTTGTTCTTGACTGCAGACAGCCTATTTAAAGAGAAAATTAAATATTAATGAATAAAGCATATGGAAAATTATTTAATTAAAACTAATCAACTAATTACATATTCAATGAAAAGAAAATCAAAAATTTGTAAAAAAGGAATAGTTTTGCTTTAAATCGAAAATCAATGATTACCGCCGCTTCAACAATTTTTAGTTTAACTGCCATGAAAAAACATATATTAAGTACCAATTTTTCCATTTAATACCCAGTTATAAAATTGTTTTCAAATCTGCCTAATTATAGGTATAATAACATTTGAAGTACAATATCTTTAGTTTTACGAATAGTTTGATTAGACAGCAATGCTTGTTCTTCAGTTTCTCCCTTTTTTCGGCCTAATTTAATACAAAAAAAAAAACGCGACCGTGCAGTGTCTTTGAACATAAATTAC
The DNA here is from genome assembly GCA_019973935.1 of Trichonephila clavipes. Lineage (NCBI taxonomy): Eukaryota > Metazoa > Arthropoda > Arachnida > Araneae > Nephilidae > Trichonephila > Trichonephila clavipes. The sequence continues at coordinate 42,325 of BMAU01016228.1, forward strand.
TACACACACTTAATAACAGTTTGTTTGGTAGGTAACTTTAAACATGTGAAACAGTATTAACTTTTTGTTAACACATATCATGTAGGAAACAAACTTGTAGGTATTTTGAGAGGGAGTGACATAACATTTAGTAATTTGTGCTGGAGCAAGGATATCATATAAAGTAGTGGCAAAAAGTCCTGAACACACTCATTTTTTTGCCTACTTTTAATGTTTGCCTTAACATAGCCATTGTAATTGATAGTATTTTTTTCAACCAATGAAAGACTCTATTGTTCCAAAAAAGATCGAAATAGGGATGAATGGATAGGGTTAGTAGCATGTTTTAGTGTATTGAAAGTAGTTGTCTGTTGCAATTTGAAATGCATGGGTGGATAATATTGGATAAATGGGTCAATTTTCAATTTTGCAATACAATAAAAGATACAAAATAAAACTTTTGAATGAAAAATGTTATTTTATGCAACATATAGCTCCTGAAGTACTGTGTGGTTACAAGTATCCGGAAGTTCATATTTTATTTTTAGAAATCATAGTAATATTACAATACTTTGTTGAGAAAAGTAATTTTAAAGTTGAAGAGATTAATTGTGTGAGGCGAGAATTCATTTTTAAATTAAAAAGTTTAGGATCTTAATCTACTCGGGGCATTTGGTCACAGACCAACTGTCATAATGAATACATATTAAATAAATAATTTGCAAGAATTCTCAGTCTCTTACTTAATTTTATACCTAATATAAATTAAAGATTATCAGTAACTTTATAATTTACATTGTCAAAAGGAAACTGGAAGTTAATTCTCAAAGTTCAATTGAAAAAGATATCTAGCAAAGGTTGAATTTAATATTCAAAATGTTAAGTAAAATAAAATTATAGGCATAAAAAATATATAAATGTATTTTAGAAGAAAGTTGTTAAAAGGAAAAAGCTAACGAAAACCGCCAGTGGAAAATTAAAATACAGGCCCACATTTTGAAAGCCATTGCATGGGTACAACACACAGAGCTTAAATACGAATACTCAAAAATAAGATATTTAAAATCATATTAATGAACTCTAAAAAAGCGCATCAAAAATATTTCATCAAAATGCTTGTAAAAGAACATTCCAAATATTTAAATCATTATGTTGAGGCCTTAGAAAATTTCACAACTTCCCGATTTTCTCCAGCGACAAAGCGCGCGCGCCAATGTTCTTCAGTACTATTATGAGGGAGGGAATATAAGACAAAAAGGGGGGGGGGGTGTTAAATTCTACAGACATTAGTTTTTCAATGAAAAAACAAATGTACCAAAAACTTAAATTATAGAAAACTTTCACACAAACCTTACAGACAATAATACACGAAACACAGTACAGAAAAAAAAAGTAACTTTCAAAGATATATGACAAACGAATCTTAAAGATCAGTTCGTTATTTAAAAGACAGTAATAATTTAAAGATTAAAGTTATTAATTAAATACAGAAATCCAGATTTGGATCATTTAAAAATGAGACATTTCAAGCGCTTAAAATAATGACCTAACATAATTAAAAAATAATTTATAAACAAAACATGCAAATAATTTTAAGAAAAAAAATGACCTGTAATGAACAAACTTCTTTTGTAATCCAATGTATCACATCTAAGTTCTGGATTACAAAGACAAAGTTGTGCACCGACAAGAGTCTACTAAAAGAGTGCCGAAATTCAGGCAGTTAATTTGTTCATCTATTAACGATTAAGCTTCCTTTAATTACAATGGATCACAGTTCTCATTCGATGATTTTGGAATAAGAATGACAGTTAAAACATAAGGAATGACTAAAAGAGTTTGCTTTTTAGTGTCGTAACGCAGGCTGTTAATTAGTGCGATTCCTGAATTTTTCTAATAACTCGAAACACCATCTCACACATCCTCAGGTACCGCATAAATACTTCAAATAAAGTCTGGACTTGTCCCATTTCTCGGAACTTTCCCCGCTCATTTGGTGTTCGTAATGATTCATTTGAATAAATTCGTTTCTTGACGAACAGTTTTCAAGTTATTTATCTTGCTTTAATTTTCCGATTATTTTAAGCATAAATATATTCTCTTCCACTCTTAAATAAACTGGGTGTATAGTTTTCTATAAGATTAATGACATTGTACGTTAGTTAAGAATATATACTACTAAAAAGAAGTCTCACATGGTTCAGATTTTACAAAACATTTTAAATTTATTAAATGAAAGGTTTCTGACATTTGGGTTCGCAACAAATTGTTTTAATATTATGTGGAATATTAATAACATTTAAATGACAAACCTTTTTTTTTAAAAAAAATATTTTGGAGAGAGAAAAAAAAGTTACAGCTAAATCATTTAAAAAAATGTTTACTTTTAGCAAAAAGTATTGCGCCGCTTAATTGCAACTAACGTGTATATACAATGTTATAATTATTTTTTCTACGATAAAGCTAAAATTTACTTTCGTATTCCCGATTTAAGTTGTCCAATTTTCTTTTTATACGGTTTTAAAATAACACGCGATGCAAATCATTTTTTTTTTTCACAACTGATTTACAAAACACAATTGGTTCAAAACTGGATAATCACTCTTAAAACATTAATCCAAACACAAAACGCGCTTAGAAGTAACAGATTTTCACTAAAAAAAATAATAAATACTACTTAATATTGCGAAAAACGATTAATCTATTCTGAAAATCCATATTTCCGGACAAAAATCTTATTGAAATCAAGTATAACGGAGATGTAACAGGGAACAGCGATTTTGATTCATTTAGCTACGTACATTCAAACGTGTTTGTTATCTTCAAAAGTCGCTGCAAATAATTACTATTCCCAATATTGATATTTTTATTCATTCTTGAGGCAATTTTACTTTATGTATTAACTGAAATATGCATGAATTTTAAAATAAATTCATATAAAAAAAGAATCCGCATTTGTGTAATTAATACATATCTACTCATTCATTTGAACCATGACAAAATTCAACACAATGGAGTAACTTCATGGACAGACTGTGTGTGTGTGTGTGACGCCAGTAAGTAATCACGTGATTCCAACGTCAATAAATGCACGTGCGAATTCATACCGTTGGATTTCCGTTATGTTTGTTGACGTCGTTCTTGTCTCTTAATCTTATCTAATTAAAAACACATGATATCATCGTATTATTTTTATTATTTTAGAACTAGCTGGTATAATCGTTCTTCGCACGGGTGAACTGAAAAATTAAACACAGATTGAAGGAAAAAGAAGTTTTTAATGAGTTAATTTTATGTGAATTGAAAATTTAACAAAAAAAGCTTTTTGCATATCTCAGCTAAACAAAAAAAGAAAAAAAAAACACTTTTGTTAAATTTTAACTATGTAGATCTAATAGCCAATAAAAAGGATTTTTTAAATTTATAATTCCTCGTAACACTCTTGAGGGTCCATTTTTCAAAATACCTCCCTAAGCTGATCTCTGCTCAGCAAAAGTAACACATTCTTAAAAGTTTTGCGTAATGAACGCTTAAAGTAGTGTAAATAATTTATATCTGAAAGTGTAATACATTAATATTACTTTCTGTTGTATTTATTTTATTTTAAAATTGTAATATTCGCAAGCAACGCCGTTTCTTAAATTATAATGGCGATTCAACGAAAAACATAGCGAAATGTTAACGATAGAGTCAAGTTGGCAAATGTTTAGCTACTTTTCCAAGCTCGAGTTTTATTAGAGCTTTGTAAGACCCGCCGTGTAGGGGCGAAATGCACTTTAATACTTTATCCAACCACATTATGATTTACTGCAGTTTTTTTCATACAATTTTTTTTGGATCACTACATGTACAAATTAAGGGATATACATAAACAAAATACTCCACTTTGGAAAATTTAATCCGTTAGAGCTAATAAATTAATTAAAGATATTCCCCTGTAAAATTAATTATGTACACCGTTCACTTAAAATAAGTAGTCAAATCATTTTCCAAGGTCTTCATTAACCACAAGACACTTAAATTTTGACATTATCTATTTTTTTGCGACAAAAATAATAATCTTTGCAATCCGCTGAAAACGCTGTATCTGCTACAAAACTTTTCGCCTTCCCCACTAAAATACTCATCACAGAACCCGTGCTGCCATATATCTTGGAGAGAGAAGAGTGGATTTCAAAGAATATTCCTGCTAAGTTGGTGTGGTGTGGGAGTTAGGAAAAGGGGGTACCAGCTCAAGTGTCGTTCCCGTCACTTGACCATTGTTCAAAATTACATGGTCCGTCTCCAAAAGCCCTCGTGTAGCTGAACAGTGCGACGTTAATATTCACTCATTCACTGCAAAAAATACAGTGCAGTAGTTATAATAAGTTTTATACTTAAACATGCAATATCTGCATATTCAATTAAAATTACAGCGTTATAATTAACTACTAACCACAAAAAAAAATTATGAAAGTTTGTCCAAATGATGTAGTGTGAAAGAGAAAGTTTATTTACTTTAAGTACCAGAAGCGATAAAAGTAGTTATTTTGAAAATAGATCAACTTCTTACTACCAAATGTGCATAATAAAATCATAAAAAAAAACATTAAAATAAAGAGAGATTTATAACAACCTGAAGACTGCTGGCGCAGTCTAGATACCTCAGACTTAATAATCACCGTTATAACAACCTCTCCCTTCAAAACTTAGTTTTATTCTGAAATAAAAAATAGGCATTATTCTGATCACAGGAATTAATTAGAAGCGATTCCCTTGCGTAGCCAAAACAAAAAGAGTTTTTCACAAACAAAAGATAAATATATGCTGACGTGGGCTTTTTTGCTTGCAGATGGCAGAATTTTTTCCTTCTTACTTGACAAATAGCGTTATATTTTGGACACTTTTTAAAAAAATTTATAAATTATAGCCTATGGTATAAATTATAGCCTATGTGTTATCCTGATGTATAAGCTATATTACTGCAAAGTTTCATTAAAATCCATTAAGTTGTTTTTGCGTGAAAGACCCACAAAGATTTTCACAAACTTTCACATTTATAATATATATTAGATATATATTTGTTAGGAAATAATCTTAACAACTCTTTTATATAATTTTTGTTTTATTCTAATTTATTTATCTAATTAGGTAATTGTCTACTTCCGACTAGTGTTAGCTGGCATATTTATTTATTCTAATTCGGTTGGATCCTACCATTATATAATTTATAGTTCATGGTACACTTAGGTATGGCTCTTAGTTATTTTAGTTCTTAATTAATTTTGTAGTTATTTATTATATAGTTTTGCGCAAGAATGAATGACAGTACAGAATTAAAACTACTTTTTTAAAATTGTATGATTATCGAATAACATTGATATTTCTTTAAAAAAAGCTTACACCTATTATACAACACAGTCTCAGTTAGGTGTGAATAATATAAAAAATGTCTGTTTGTAATTTTAATTAATAATTCAAAGTCAGGAGAAAATATTTATTCTGAATTTTTTCAATTTGATGATAATTTGTTGGAGGAATGTTTACAAAAATTAAAGAAATGTTTCTTTGATTTTTACCTTCCACACACAAATTATCGATTTCTAAATTATTTATAATTATTCTTTGCTGTTAAAATTTAATGTCATTTCTTTCTTTAAATTAAAATACAATATTCTTAAGGGGAATGAAACCATTACAAAAGGGGTAACAATTTTTAGAAATGATTACATTTAATTTGATATGTTATTATCTTATTTTTTTGAAGTACATATCAAACTTGCAAAAAAGTTTATTTCTTGAAGCCTGTGTACATAGAACATTAGTTAATATGAAAGTTTTAGATAAATGAAGAGAATTATCTTTTGGTAAAAGTGTTTTTTTCCCATCATTTCCAATAATTTTTTTAATTGCCTTTGTATAAAGTGCTTATAACATGTTGAACAACTTGTTATTAATAATTGTATAATATCAAGGAATATTTCATCAGAAAAAAATACTATAATTTTCACAAATTCAATTTAATTTCTAATTGAATGCCATACTTCTTAAAGAGAGAGCTATTGTGTATCTCATATTAGATAGAGTTAATATGAAAGTTTTTGATTAACAATAAATATTTATGCTTTGATGAAAATGAATCTTATTTTTATAACACAATGAATTGCAAATAAGATAGAAACAATTTAATACAATATGGAAATAAATAGTTGCATAAAATTTCCATTCACAATTTCTACTAGTTATGTCTCTTGACCAGATATTTATGTTTAGTGTTAAACACTTGAGTTCCATTTCATGCAAACTTAAAACTTACTTGGAGAAATGTATTGGCATCTTATTTTGTTATCACTAATATGTATCTAAAGTGTCATTTTATATATTATTATACTTTTAAAAAAAGAAATTGATAATTATAATACACAAGAGCCCAAAATTTATCTTCGAAACATATATCACACAAAAATATCAGTGATTTTGACCAATTAACCTCTTAACAATAATTTTGAAAAAAGAGTCTCTAATTCCCTTCGATAAATATCATAAAATTGATCAAAGTACTCTTCTTAGGTCAATATTTGCAACAAATTTATTCAGGACATGAGATTTATTTTTGCAAAAGTATAAAATAAATCTAATCTCTATAATGATAAATCTACAAATTGTGCAAATACCAATAAATGCATATTTGTTATACATATGTAGTAAAAAAATTTGTATATGTGTGAGACAGGTTTTTATACCATACAGTCAAACTCTGAAAAACATGTGTTGAAACCACGCAAATATATTACAATTTTTATTTTTTTCTAAAAGAATTATGAATTCAAAAATGACTTTTTTTATTATTTTGGTCATGTAGGAGTGTGTGTGTGTGTGTGAGCAGGACTTTTATATTTAATATATGGACACAAATTTATATTCTACTTTATACACATTCTAATTTAAAAATTTTAATGCCTTAATTTATTACCATATTTGGAATTCAATTTTCGATAAATCATATATTTTACCTTAAGTAGTGCAGCGAATAAAGATTTTTAAAATGTAGCACAATTTTTTTTATGTGTAATTTTACAAATGGTAAATGATAATTTTGATTTATAATGTTTGAAAGTGGTTCTTATTTCATCAACTAGTGTAAACATTAACAGAACTGTAATAAAGTAAGATATTTTTCCATTTCTTTATTTTTTTCTTTTTCCCTGTAATATTGTAAAATTACTAAGTAAAATAAGTTTTATAAATATATATACTTCTTTTTGATACATGTTCTTTCTGATATGGTTACATATCAGATTCGAAAACATTATTCAAAGAGTGGTCAAACACATAAACACTGGGAAGATGGTATATAATCCTCACGCTTCATCATGCTATCAAAGAAAACACGATTTGTTATAATGGTATTAAAAAATGATTTTTTTCTTTCTAATTATCCTTTCTATAACTGATCGAGCAACCATTTCAGCAAAATAAGACATTTTAGAAAGTAAAATGTAAATCTTTAAGAACAAAATAATCGTACGCAATAGTAAACAAACGAGGCCATATTCACCGGTTGACGAAATCACGTGATCGTGACGTCACATGAATTTAGTTCATTGACCTTCAAAAAAAGAAAGGTCACTGCCAGTGTAAGATTTCGAAAACCCACCTACAGGGTTAAGACGCCCACTAGCATACTCCTATTTTACGGATTAATTTTGAGCATTTTGGCAGCCCTCAACGAACAACCACACACACACACATTTCGGAATTCTTACACTACATTCGCAAAAGAGGTTTGCATGAAAGATAATGCTGTTCATAAATGGAGATGCCTATGAGGGTCCACAAGAAAAAGACTGCATTTCGTTGGATTTTACGACCTTTTTTTATACTACTAGATGCAGTTCTGGGCTAAGGTAAAGCCGAAGCAATGCTCACCCACAGTTCTCAATGATTGGAGGTGAAGTTTCCCTGCGGGAAACAGGTACTCTAAAAACTTTCCACGTATATTATGACCTATTTGTTTCATGAAAACTTACATAATATAGCCTTGGGAATAAATTTGTATTTGTTGTTCCAAGTAGTATATATTTTTTAAAATTATTTCTGTAAGTAAAAATGTTTCAGTTTTATTTGTTAAAATTTGCACATTTTGCAATAAAAGCTTTTATATTACATTGAAATTGTTTAGTTATTTTTAATAAACCACAAATGAATGTTTCATTTAAGAATTTTACTTATCTATTGAACTTTTAGCATCCTACAAATGAATATTTTTTAACTTATGAATATTACATATATGTGTATGGAACTCCCAGCACTTTAAATTAGAATTCAGAGGATACACAAAAAAAATTATCTATTTCAAACCTTGTTTCAAATAGATAAAAGGTGAATATAAATTTAACTTAATTCTCCTAAAATTTAGATTTTTACTTGGATCACCATTTTATGTTTTCCGTTTTTATGCGATTGTTTTCCCTCAGGCCCAATGAAATATATACGAGGGTGAGTCGGAAAATAAGTTTCCTCTGTTGACTGTGGTCAGAGTTGTGTTGGAAAGTAAAAAAAAAACATAGAAGCAGACCAGGGGCGTGGCTACCGCCGTATCAATGATTCGGGGCCCCAACATGTGCAACTACATGCCCACTAAAAGGGCTCCCCATATCTAAAAAAAGGCCCCGAAGGAGTTTTGATGCAGGACCCCCTCAGAGCTAGCTACGCCAGTGAAGCAGACATTAAAGATAAGACAAAACTTTATTTTTTCACATAAGTACCAAGTACATTGAGACATTTGTCATACCGCTTGATAAGCTTCAAAAAGCCCACCAGGAAAATTCAGGGCTTTGACACCCCGAATTTTTCCTGGGTATCGGGGCCCACGACCTTTGGATTAGAATTCCTACGCGTTATCCATTGCGCTACGGGGACACAACGAACGATTTTCCTTCCTATATATACTGTTAGACTATTATTTTACTTTGTTACTATTCATTAATGAAAAAAATAATTAATATTTGAAAAAACTGTATTAACACAAAGATTCATCCACTACAAGTTTAAAAATATGTATTTGAACTTGAATGGATGAATAGAAAGTATTTTATAAACGACTGAAAATTTGAACAAAAGTTATATATATATATATATATATATATATGGGGAGAGAGTGAACTGATAGTAGGAATTGATAAAGCAAAGGAGAGGAACTCAAGCGCAACTGTCCTGAACATACAACGCGGTAAAATGAATCTAGTTCTGAAATTAATTCCTATCACGTTTACCAAATATATGTACGAAATTATTGGCCTTTTCCCTCCCTTTCCCCTCATTTCCAGATGGCAAAGTTGCAAACTGAGCTCTATCTGTGTTATACCTATATTCCATGTGTTCCACCTGAGTTCAGCCAGAGCGTTTTGCAATAAGAATAGGAGCGGGTGTAATTTCAACACTTAAACGGGCGTTGTATTGTATAGTGCAACTAGTAAATATAAGAATTATATATATAAAAAAAGAATGTTTTGTGAAAATTTCTTCAGAAAAAAAATTATTTGTGTATATAACTGAGAGCTTTCAGTGTAATAACATGTGAAGCCCTTAACATTTTTAGAATATTTCATTGAAAAAAGTTAGGAAACATGACAGTATTCAAAAAACACGAGTTAAAAAGCCGTCTCTGCCCCTTCCAGTTTTAAAGATCGATAAGCAACTGATACTGCCATGTGTTGTTCACAGTGGCGCACACAGGAATTTTTCAAAGGGGGGTCCGGGATCGAAAGTTCACCATTCTTGTATCATGCTCCGTTTGATTTTGTCGATTTTCGGGAACAAAACACAGTAAAAAACTAGTTTTTGAATACATAATTAGCATTAATCAATAAAATTAATCATTAATAGCAAGTAATTAAATTTTACGTACTATATACTTAGAATTATAATCAATCGGAAAAAAATCAAGGGCTTTGGGGGGGTCCGGACCCCAGACCCTCCCCCTTTTGTGTGCGCCACTGGTTGTTCATTTATAGAACAAATTTTATTTTACGGCAGTGGTTCTTTTCTCTCTCTCTCTAATGGGGTTGCGGATTGGTATTTTTACCTTTACAGACCTAGTAGCTGGTATCACTTTTTAGTGTCCCCGTGTAGGTGAATACCCATTGCCGCAAGTAATTTTGACGCTCAGTTTCCACCCGAGGAAGGCACCTGAGCCCTGACTATGCGAATTGTACTTACGAATTTTATTTTGCCGAGAGCAACCAAGCCAATCGGACGCTCAAGAGACGTTGTTGATTTTCTGCATCATGAAAATCCACCGACTTGGGTCGGGGTCGAGCCCGCAACCTTGGGTGCAGAAGGCAAGCGGCAAACCAACTACGCCACCCAGCTGGCGGCAGCCGTTCTTAAGCTGTGGTCCGTGAAGATTTCTCATTTAATATTAAGATTTCCCTCTTTTACAGACTCGGAATGTCCTCATAGAGACATTGAAGGATGTGTCATTCTAGACTAGATCACTAAATTGCAGCCAATGAAAAAAATCTACCAAGAACATGTATTTCAATGTAGAATATTAAATCATGAAAAGGGTATTCAAAATCTTGGGCGTCCGCGATGATTGGACGTTTAAGAGCCACTGTTTTAAGGTCTTTGAGCAGGAAGTTGAGTACAATTTTCTAGTTGTAATTCTTTCTTAAAAATTGTGATTGCGCCATGCAACTAGTGTCCCTGAAAGGATTAAGAGGGCATAATACGAGGCGAGTCCGGCAAGTATCGTTTCGTTCCACCGCAAGAGTAGAATCGGAGTGAATATTTTCGTTGCACTATTCAACTACTCAAGGGTTTTTGGCGAACATGAATTTTGAACCATGGTGAAGTGAGGAGGACGACATCTGAGCTAGCAACCCCCTCTCCTAACTTCCACACCACACCAACGGGGGGACGTTTGAGCTCTCGACAGATTTGAGGTGCGGGTCTTCAGCGGCACTACGCACAAACTCACGACATGCCAGCGACGAGTCTGTGATCTTAAACACTAGGCTTTTAAAAAACCAGAACGCAATATTATAAACTCGATTATTATAGCAGCTAACGGATACAATGTGATCAAAATTCTTTCAACCTTAACTTTAAAGAATTAGCATGCTAAAAATAATTCATTGTATGATTCTACAAATTTGTTATAGGTACACTCTGTGAAAAATAGTAGAACACTGAAACTTGCAGTTAAATTTTATTCTATTCGATTAATATTATTCGTAATTTTAATATTAGTTTCCCTTGATTAATATGAAAAACCAGTATACATCACTTTCCTTCCTTTCTTCCTCAATGGCTCGACAGCCCAAGGTAGGCCTTGGCCTTCTGAAGAAGCCTTTTCCAGACCAGCCTTCTTCCTGCTAGTGTTCTCCAATTTCTAGTTCCCTAAAAACAAGGAGATCTTTTTCTAGGTCATCAATCCATCTAAGACACAGAGGTGTCAAACTCATACGATAATACGGGACACATGGTCTATTTTATTATAAGTTGAAGGCCCATGTTTTCAATCTTCCAAAAATCAATAAAATACGGTTTTTATAATGTATTATACATTTATTAGACTCAATGTGTATTGTACATTAAACGCACGTAACGTTTTATATTTCATGTAATTTTTTAAACTCTAACGATAAATATTTTACATTCTTTATTAAAAAAATAAAAATAGACCATAGACCTTTGCTTCAAACAAAGAATTACATTAGATTTCAATTAAGTTCATTTGTATAAGCTTTCATCAACAATTTCAATATCAACAGATAGAAATCAAGTAAAAGTGCGAAATTGTAACCGACAGCTTTTAAAATCAGAAAATTTTCGATCTATAAATCCGTTTCTCACAATTTAATTTAGTGAGCATATTCAGTCAATTTTAATTTATGGGATTCAATCAATAGATATTTACAGCTTTCAAAGAGCGACAAGTTTCCTTTTTCTATTTATTTTTGGCCATGTAATAATTTTTAATGGTATCAAATAGAGTTGTGGTAAAATGATTTTCGCCTTGAAGTTTAAAATTACGTTTAATAACATGACTTGTAATATCAAGTAAGAAAGCCAGGTCCCCCACACCTTTATGAATTATCCATCTTTTAATTTAGCACATTCATATTATTTGTTTCCCTGAAGTTTGTAACTTCGTCTAGCAATTTGAAAAATCGTTATGATTTGAAAGCCATTGAACATCCTTATTTGCCAGAAATGATGCAAATTGACGATGATTAAGTCTATATTTTCACATATAATTAACAATTTTGGTGATTATTCTTAAAACATGTTCTGTATTTAAAACTTCAAAGCACAGTACTTGCTGGTGAATAATACAATGAAACTGTTCAAAATTATTATTACCATGCTGTTTCCATTAATTTTGTAGCAGCTCTTTTAGTAATACTGATCATGGTATGCGCACCATCATACAAGACAAACCAACTTTTCCCCTATGGTAAACTCATATATTTCTTCAAAACATCTATAAGTATTTTCAAAATACCAGCCCCAATGGTTGTATTATGAATATGAATGATTTCCAAAAGTCCTTCACTTATTTTTTATTTAACCTCGCATGCGTGAATAAAAATGACTGAGCGAAATTTCACATATCAGTATTTTCATCAATATTGCAATAAAGTGGGCTTCAAATGCTGATTTCTCAAATTCTCGACTACTTATTTCATCAACTTCTACAATTCGACTTAAACTTACAATTTTAATTTAATTTGTTTGTGCTGGACATAATATTTTCGTTGTTTTAAACAATTATTCACTTATAAATTCCCTCTCAGTAAATGATTTCTCAATCTGCTTGCATGATTAAATGTGATAATATATTTTTGCATCATCTGTATAGTCTGCAACAAATTTAATGAGCACATTTTATTGTTTTTAAAGAATTTATCTCAATTCGGACTTGTCTTCACGATATTTTGCAACGTATTGGTTAAAGTTTCCTTCATGATTAGTGTCATAATGCCTTTTAAGATTATATTCCTTAGCAATTGAAGTAGATTTTTAGATATCACAAGCATATTTTATTCCTAATTTGGATATAGAAAATATTGCATGTCTAATTTTCTAGAAAATAGAGAAATTCCTCTTGAATCGGTCTTTATTTACTCATTGTGGAAAATCAATTAAATTTTTTATTAAATAAATTTTAGTTTAATATGAAAAAAAAATCAAACTCCACTTTTATTCGCAAACAATTAAGTATACACTACCCTTTATCTTAACCGCCGAATATTTTTTTAACTTTAAAAGACATCTCTCACTGCCTCTTGCTATTTGGACACTACAAACAGAGCAGGAGGAAGAGAAATAAAAGTCGCACACACGAAGAGTTGTGTACCATCCATAGTTAAGAATATGCACAATGCATTTCAGAATTTAATAAAAAAAGTAATTTATTACAGAAAAATTAAATGAAACCGTTTAATAAGATATATAAATTTTTTTTTAATCTAAAGGCCAATTCTATTATCATATTTCTTTTAAAACAAGAACAAGTAACAGGCAAATAATACCTGCCCATTTATTTCGTTGTATTTTGATGAAGTTAACAATGATACATCACTTTCATTTTAGAAAAAAAAATGTGTTATATTAATTTCTAGATTGTAAAAAAAGTGGGACACATCCACATGCCGCGATATAAGGTTAGAGATGGGGTAATTGATTTATTTTCCGTCATAATATATTTCAAAATTTTTTTTTTGTCTTATAACCTATCCCCCTGTAGATTACTTACAGGACCCTTGAACGTGACTTTTGAAATGGGCAAGTTTAAGGCCATAAAAATGAATATAAAATTGCACAAGTGATAGCCTATGTATTTAAAATTATAGTGATTTTATAATTTTTTACAAAAACCAGACAGTCTCGGAACCAAAAAAAAAGCCAACCAAAAAAATGAATCATGATGGAAGAAAAAGTTATTGGGAGCTTTTTTAGTGTGCAATCATTTCAAAGGTCATTGAAGACTTTTTCCAGTGGTGACAGAAGCAAGACAAACACGTCTCAGGGAAACAGAACAAAAGCATAAAAAGGTCCAAAACAAACCGGATACAGGGGCATTCTTGGAAAGGAACGGGCCAAATGGCTTGCACAAAGGCTGCAATCAAGTGTAAAATTGACATTACCGTTAATATTCCTAAATCATTTTACAAGAAGATTATGAAATTGAAGGAACCAAGAATATATCATTTCAAATAAAGGGAACTTAGCTAAGAAATTTTTTCCAACCATTAATGAGAGACTGGCCTGGCATTATATTTATACTAATTTCAAAATAACCCACTTTTTAACTGATCATGGCAACTTTAAAAGCTACTTGAACAAATTTAATTTAGTTCCATCATCTTCTTGTGATTGTGATATTGACGACGAGGAAAATATTGAACATGTGCTCCTTCTGTGTTCCAAGTTCGAAAGAGAACGAAACATCCTAAGACTGGTTTTCAAGAGACTTAATATTAATTGGCCTCCGAATGGAAAGTTATTTCCACCAGAAGTGCTTTTGAAAAGTTCTGTAAATATTTGTAATCTTTCATGACATTAAATTTTTTTCCTTTCCTTTGTAATAAGTATTTATCCTTACTTTTGTAAGCCCCGTGTTTTACTTTGTGGTGCACAGGAATTTTATAATTATTTTCAATAAAAAAAATTAAAAATAAAAAAAAACAGTACGATTGGCTTGGACCAACCAAGACCATGTCATGGATCATTAAAAGGAATTCTGTCATATTCTAAGATGAGAAGAAATTTAATTTTGATGATCCTGGTGGTTATCAATACTCCTGGCATAATCTTAAGTGGCATGTAACTTACGGAGTTCCTGTCCCTAAATGGGGGACATACCTCCTCATCAGAATTGATAGGTTTAGAGCCGAATTAATGGGGTGACATAAAGTAATAGAGAAAAATTAATAAATGAATGAAATAATTAAAATGGGCAGGACATATCTGCTAAAAAACAGTGGCGGACGAAGTCCGCTCACCGATGGAAGAATTGCCCTGCTTGCTGCGTTTTGATTGGTCGAGGCCAATCGACGCAGAAAGTGGGCAAGAAAATTGGGTCGATTAAGCTCCGATCACAACCCCATTAGAACAAAACTGCAAATTTTGAACTTCCCCCATCATCTTAATACAAATTGGAATATCGAAAATCAAAACAAGTACCGAAAATATCTATCTCCCACAGGCCAACTCTACCGCAGAGATTGAGTCCCAAATCAGAGAACGGGACGCTCACGCGAAAGCATCGAGGCCAATGACCCATTCGGAGCCACCATTTGTAAGGGTGCAACCTCTTCGGGAGAGAAATAAAGTAAAATTATGGCAATTCACTAGATTTCCACAACACAAAATATTTAAATCATTTTACAGACAACAGGTATGGGAGGATCAGATTATGCTCCCTTTGAAGGAACGGGCTTTCAGGAAAAAGAATATTTATAACGGCCCTAATATTGCTCTCAAATTCAAACAAAACTGATCTAATTGCTCAATCACTTGAGAGCCAATTCCAGTTAAATAACATTCAAAATCCACAGAAACACCAAATTATTTCTTAATT
This sequence comes from Trichonephila clavipes, assembly GCA_019973935.1. Classification (NCBI taxonomy): domain Eukaryota; kingdom Metazoa; phylum Arthropoda; class Arachnida; order Araneae; family Nephilidae; genus Trichonephila; species Trichonephila clavipes. Next base: position 57,878 of record BMAU01016228.1, read on the forward strand.
GTCGACGCTTACATAAATGATCATGCTAACACCACTGATGAAATTCAACCTGCTCTTCCGTCGGAAATTATTAATTATATTAAAAGATCAAAATCAAGAAAAGTCCGGGAAGAGACGGGATAACAAAATGATCAAAAAATAACCGCCCTAACATTATTAACAACATGTTCAAACTCAGGCTTCCCAATTCTTGGAAAACTGCTGTCATAATCCCCATTCTCAAACCGGGAAAAATCCCAAATTGGCTGAATTACAGTTTCATCATCCTCCCGATCTTAAGCAAACTGGCGGAGAAAATTATCTCTACCGATTAAACGAGGAAAATATCCTCGTTGAAGCACGGGTTCCGTGTCTCTCCACCTCCCATCAACTACTCTGTGTTGAATATATCAAAAGATGCCTTTGACAGAAACCAACATGTTGCGGCAGTGTTTTTCAAGAAGCTTTTTGATAGATATTTGGCACACTGGCCTTCTCTTTATATTAATAACTTATAAAATTCCACCCCCACTAATCCTTTTATTAAAATCCTACATCAGTGATCGATCGTTCACTGTCAGAATTAACAGAACGTTCTCTCAAACTAGACCTGCAAAAGCTGGCATCACCCAAGGTTCTATTTCATGGGCATTACTTTTTTAATCTCTTTGTAAATGACATTATTAAAACTACTAACACCATGATCTGTATGTGCGGACGACACGGCCATATTGTAGACATTATGATCCCAACACTCTAACACAAAATATCAATGAACACCTGGCTCACCTTGAAAATAAAAAATAGCAATAAATTAAAACTGAAGCAATTTCACTCAAAAAAGACCGCCCCCGAAATCACGGGATACCCTGGTCTCTACACACCCAATACCTTGGTGTCATTATTGATAAAAACCTCACGTTCAGACAACATATTACATACGTAAGAAATAAATTTAAAAATGCTACGAGTAATCTTTATCCCCTTAGAAAAGTCTAAATTAAATAGACATAATAAATTTTATGATCCTCTGATCCTAAAACCCCTTCTGACATATGCTTCACCAATCTGGGCACACGCAGCAAGATCCAATTTCAATCTCATTGAAAGCTCACAAAAGTACGACAAATCCTCGATCACACTGGTAAATGAGGAACGCTGACATTCGATCAGCGCTAAATATCCCGACTGTTAGACAGACTATGAAAATTAGGTTTAAACTTCTTCAGCAACATTAACGGGGAAAACCCTTCTATTCAAGAGATCTCTCATTATCCAACCTATCCCTTCATTCGTAGACCAAGAGAAATCCTGATTTTAATTAATAACTTTATTTTTCGCTTTTTTATTTTTCTTTTCCATTCTTAATTTTTCTATTCTTACTGTGATCCAACTCTGTTGAATCGCAGATCGTTCTGATTGGCTACTTATTTTTGCAAGTCCTTATACCCCATTACCTGAACTCCTGGCTCGGCCAATTAAATCGCTCCCTTTTACCCCACAGCTCTTTTTCCCACCTCCCGATATTTTTTCCCGCTCTTTCTGATCTTGGTTCTTGCTGCAACCCGATTGGCCACGAACTCCGCTTAATGGACGCTTCGAAAAATGATTTCTAGCTCTTAAAAGCTTTTTTTTATTTAATTATAACTTCTCATCTAAATGTTTTAAACAATATATTTTTATATTTTCAAACCCTTCTCAACTTAAATTTTATTTTTATATAAATACTTTTATAAAAGGGCATTGGTAAATCTTGTTCAGTCATCTAAAATTCAGGACGGAGGAGAGTCCGACGGGCGTACTCCGAAAGCCACCCCAACGATTGTTGGGTCGATCCGAAAATAAACGACCCGAAAACAAGGAGATCTTGGAATTTAAATAAATTCCAAGATCCCATAGAATAAATAGGGGGGAGAACAAATTTTGAATAAAATTTAAATGAACCCCAACTTGCACATTGCCAGTAATGAAGGGGGGGGGGAGGGACCAAAAAATAAGAGAGTAAAGGACTAATCACGGTATAAGAAATTATATAACGCAATGAAGTCATATAAGTGATAAATACTTGGTAAAAATTGATAAAAGGAAGCAAGGAATATATCCAGCTCTCAAAAATAAAACGATCGTTCCGAAGTGCGATTTATTTTATGATTGCTGGATGTGAAACGAATTTTATAAGAATACTAGATAGAAAGTGCCGTGCCTCCATCTGGTGGCCGGAAAGGAAAGCAGAAGCGAGAACAACCGCAAAATTGAATCCGATCGGGTCACCCTCTCGGATTCCGACCACGGTGAACTTCGCTTCAGAAGAACATTAATTCCGCGACTCTCGGCGCGGAACTAGCATTTACTTGTTATGGTGAGAGTATTTAGTTTAAAAGTAGAAAGTTTAAGTTTAAATAATAATAAAATTTAAAATTTAAGTCCCCAATGGAAAAATAAGCTTAATTTAAGCCCAAAGCCTTTTGGCTTAGGGGAAATTTATAAAATCGTGATCAAGAAGCGCTCTAGGGCACTTTTGAGACGAGGGCACTGCGGGATCGTATGCAGGCTGGTTACTAATTAGTCCATTGGGAACGTTACGAAGTTTATCAAAGAACCTTTTAGAAAGGTCCTTTATATGAGGTAAAAATGGTTTAATTTTTATATCACGATATATGACCTCATTACGTATGAACCAGGGAGCATTAACAATTTGTCTCAAAAATGAGTTCTTTAGATGACACATGCCAGCGGATCCAAATATTTGCGATCCGTAACACATGACCGGTCGGATGATAGATTTGTAGAGCAAAACTTTGTGCCGGATCGCAAGTTTACTCCTTCTGGAGATGAGCTTTTTAAGCATAGCATGAACAGCGATCGCTTTTATGCGAGTCTGTTCGATATAATAGGCAAAAGTTAATTTTGCGTCTAAAAACAACCCTAGGTATTTTGCAACATTTACCCAGGGGACGGGTTGGCCAAAAATAGTTACGGGGGTAAGTCCAAAGGGGAGTTGGGATCTCGTAAACATGAGGCAGGCACTTTTAGAGGCGTTTACTTTTACTTTCCAGTCGTTGAGCCAGAGTTCAAGCAAGGAAATGTAGTGTTGCAGATTAGAGATTACAACGGAAAATCTCTTATTCTGCGAAATAACGGCAGTATCATCAGCAAACATATTGCTAAATGCGATGAATCAGTTTGCGGGATGTCATTTACGTACAGTGTGAGTGAGTGAGTGAGTGAGTGAAGATTAACGTCGCACTGTTCAGCGTCATTTACGTACAGAGTGAAGAGCAGAGGCGAACTTAGACTACCTTGCGGTAGGCCGCTTCTGATTGGTCTAGGAGAGGAGAGAATCCTGTCAACTCTCACTCTAAATGTTCTATTGGATAGGAAGCTATGAATGGACTTGATCAAGGAAGCCGGAAAATCAAGTCGTATGAGCTTGATTAATAAGCCATCATGCCAAATTTTGTCGAAGGCTTTGGCTATGTCCAGAAAAAGTATACCCGTGGCGTCGTGTTTTTCGAAGCCGCTATGAATCAACTCCGTTCCTGTGAGCAGTTGGTGAACTGTAGAGCAATGGGGGCGAAAACCGCACTGCTGCGGGATAATCATATTAGAGCAAATTATACCAATTAGTTGAAAGCTGTTCTGGATTTTTAATAATCGAAGTATTTAAATTTATTTCGAGAATTACGGGGTAGTGATCAGAGCTGAGATCGCTACGAACTCTGATACTATGGTTGTAGGGAATGTGTTTGAACACAGCCAAGTCGATAATGCTTCCAAACCGCTGGCGCGGTTGGAGGTGTGTGGCAGTCCGCAGTGCGACCAGCTTCGCTCCCCTAAGGTTGCGGACTAGGTTGCACAGCGAGACTCCGTATCGAGTTGATTTGGCGTTGTGCCAATTCACATGTGTGTGTGTGTGTGTGTGTGTGAGCAGCGTTAAAATCACCAGCAATGATGCAATTACTGCCAGAATTAAATATTTTTTTAAAATCCTCAGATGGGAATTTTTGACGTACTTTAATTCTAACGTACGCCGAAATAATATTAATGGGAGGGGAATTTTTGATTTTAATTTGCACAGCAGTGGCGTCAATTCCTTGCATTGCGGGAAGAGGAACCCTGTTGTACACGATCTCGTTTTTACAATAAATGGCCGTGCCGCCTCGCGTTACGGTATGGGGGAATTCAATTCTATCGTCTTTAAGTAGACGATAGTTTGCGATCTGGGGGTCGATACCTGGCTCGAGCCAGGTCTCTTGGACCAAAAACAAATCAAAGTTTTGCTCTATTACAAAATCACGGACTTCGTGGATTTTGTTACGCGTTCCAAAATCCAATCTTTAAGGAATTTTTCACGTGATCTGGGAAAGTTAGGCCTGGGAGTGTCGAAACTTACAATAGGCTTCGAAAATAATGTATGTTTTATCCACGTCCGCAGCAGAAAGGGAGTTTATGAACGCCTTGCAGAGAAGACTTGCTTATCAATGCAAGGAGTATCCTCGATGACGAGCAAGTCTTTTAAGAGACCGGCATTTATGCTGGCATCTTTGCTAGGAGCCGGTGTAGGGGGGCCAAAGTAGTAGAGAGGGGGGGCTAACATGCTCCCTGGGTATTAAATTTTGGACTACTTTAGAGTAGTCCAAATTAGGCGAGACTTTTCTCGCCTTGGAGATATCAGATCGTGGTGCCTGGGGTGTAGACTTTTTATTATTGCTATTTTGGTTGTTTTTTGGCTTAGGGCCATTTTTATTTTTCCGTTTGGAATTATTTGGGTGTTTGGGACAGCGGCTCCAGTTGGCCGCGTGTTCACCCGAACAATTGGCGCACTTCATAGGTGCGTCGAATTCGAGAGTGCAGTCTTTGGCCAAATGGGGCCCTGCACATCTCACGCAGCGTGGCGGAAGGTGGCACACCTCCGAAGAGTGGAACCACCCTTGACAACGCCAACACTGGTTGATTTTGTTCCCTCTGTCGAACGGCTTCACTTCGATCCGGGTTCCGAATAACTCCGTGAAGTCGAAGATCTTAGGGGCATCCACGCCATTTTCGATTTGCAAATAGAACAAAGGCATAGGGGCCTTTGTTCTGTAATTTTTCATTTGCGAAATTTTCGCAACTTTGAAGTCTTCGGCTTCGATTTCAGTTTTGATGTCTTCCGGCTCCGTGTTGGAGGGAAGACCACGGATCACCACCTTGACCGGCCGATCCTGCTTGAGCATGAAGCTCTTAAATTCAACCCCTGACTGTTCGAGCCAGCGACTGAGGTCTCTGTGTTCGACTTCGTCACCCACAGTAACCTTCAGAAAACGGCCCGACATCTGGGATTGAAAGGAGGAGGCAATCAATTTGGCAAGAGCCACTAATTGCCTCCAATCTCCCTTGGGGGAGACGAAAAACGGCGGGATGCGGGGCTTTTTAATTACCTCGGGCACCACGACCTGATCTTGCAACGTTGGTTGCGAAAGTTCCATATCCTCTTCTGAACCTTCCAAACACGCGTCTTCAACAGAAGGCGCGGAAGAAGGGGAGGGTGGAGGGAACGAGCGGGGAGAGCGAACTTTCCTAACAAGCTGCTTGGGAAGCGAAACCGTCTGCATCGACGTTGAATAGGCGTTTACTTTTGGGCGTCTGGACTGGGAGTTGATTTTGTGGAGTATTTTGACTGGCCGAATTGTTCGAGCCATTGGGGTTTTCGTTGGCGACGGGACCTGAGTTTTCGAGGTTGTTACAGTGAGTGCCTTGTGGCAGTTCAAATTTATTTTGTGACAAATTTATTTCTTCATTATCGGTATTTTCAAGAAATACTTTTCTTGCAGTTTTTCTTTGGGGGATATTCGAAGTTGGAAATTTCTTTCCTTTTTCCAGAGTAGTTAGTATCAGGGGTCGATTTTAAAGGGGAATTTTGAGGAGTTTTTTCATGATGGGGGCAGCCAGGGATAATGCAGGGTTCGAATGAGTCAATGTCACTTACCGCCAGTGCCATGGTTTCTTCGATGTCGTGCAGCTCAGTGAGTGCTCTGACGTAGAAGGGTTCATCTGGGTGGTGGTCGGGCATCATCATCAGTGCGTCAACGCAGGCCTGCTTGCATCTGCGAAAAGTTTCCATTTTGGCAAGTTGAGCTTTACTGTATTTCAACTGCTCACATGGTGTAAGCTGAGGCGAAGGTGTCCTCGTAGCGTTCCGATGCGATTCTGCCAGTTCCAGTTCCATGTCGGTAGGTAGGTTGGCCATTTCCAAGTCGTAAACGTTTTATCAGCAGGATAGAAAGAGTAGAGGTTAGCTCTGTCGCAAGAGCCCTGAAAAGGGCTGTGGGAGTCAGAAAAGTACGTGCTCAGTCTGTGGCTTCCGAAACGGGAATCCCGTCCGCATCGACGCTTCGCCGCTTTTCTGCCCTTTCGGGGAGAGGCGGGGGGAGGAGGAGGAGAAGAAACCTCTGCTGGCTTTTTCGCCTCTTGGTTCTTCGGCGGGAGAGGTTCAACAGACTTGTTTTTCACTCGAAAAACAATCTTGTCGAGCTCCTTTCTGGTAGCAGGGATCTTGAAGAGAGGGACGTTTACCTAATCAACAATCAAGTCTCATTTGCTTTCTTGACCTCTTGATGGTACGTCTGGACGTCAGGGTCGCTGGGTTTGGCATTTGAGAGTTTACGGGCCTAAGCCGCGTAAATGTTCCTTGCATTAATTGCTTCTCTAAAAACATCGGAGAATTCGGCGATATAGTCATCGCCGACATTGGTTCGAGAAGGCGAAGCTCCCAAGCCCGTGGAAGTAGTTGATGGGGGTGCGGAATCATCAGTCCTTTCGGACCAGCTCTCAATAGACGTCATGCTAGCACGGCGTCCGAAACGATAATCCGCATAATCTTAAGGTGATGGCGGGCCATTAGTTTAACACCTTGCATGACATCTAGATGGCGTTGGCTATTGCGAAATTTTTGGCACAAATATTTGTCTCAAGACTCCCAAGATGGGCAATAAATTTCTCTCTCGGGTAACCTTTTCAATGAAATTCTCCCCTTCAGCGAAAGGGAACACGCGGGGGGCTAAGGGAGGGGTGACAGTCGTAAAACTGGTAAAATAAATGTTACCTCTTTTTTTTTTTTTTCGGGGAGGGGGTTAAAGCAGCAGAGTGAATCTTGACCATGAAAGACTTCTCATTTCTGGACATTGGTCAATCGTCAAACTTTTTCAACTCTTGGAATCCCTAGAACTGTAACATGTTTTCGAGGAATCCCCTTCCTCGCTGAAGGGAATATATCTTAAAATAATATTTAAAGTACATAGATAAACATATTTTTGATTTTACATGTAAAGACAATTTTAAAAAAATATTATATTTTTTATTAAAAATTTTATGATGTAATTTTAATGTTATTTACTCATTGATAATATAAATTTGTGATCCAAATGTCATCTACGCATGCATTATACTTAGTAACTGAGATATGTGTTCACAATTTTTTACACAAACTATCCACGTATAAGCTTTTTGAAATTATCTGCAGTAGCATTTCATATTCCGTGTTCAATTCGTTTTTGTATTTTGTTTTTGTTGCCTATCGCGTTAAAAATATTTTTCACTTTCTAAATACATTTTTGTGAATGGTATGAAAATGTTCATAGCTGTGTGAGAAATTCTGCGTATATGGCATGAATTGGTAACCTGAGATATAGGTCTTCTAGCTTAAATTTAAATTTTAGCATTGAATCTGTTCATATGTCGATAAATTTTTTTATCTTCTTCATTATAGGTGTTTTTTCCCCCACAAATGTAAAAGGTTTTAAAATATTGTACTAACTAGTATAAAATTACTTCGTGGAACTCGGGATAGCAAATAATAGTATATCCACAATCTACTGCATAAAATAAAGTTTTAAAATTCATTTATTATATTACAATAAAAGTTAAAAAAGATCTTTAGATAATTGTGGCTAACCGAATTTTATGAGAACATAAATCCATTTTTGCATACATATTTGTAATTTTTCTTTCCCATTTTTTTTTTATTGGGACTCGTGGAACACAGTTTGTCGATCAATTCTCTAGATAAATGATGTACAGAACGAAACTGTTTAATTTTTCCAGAACAAATTATTTTTAAAGGAAGAATAGGTGGATTTAAAGCAATGAAAAATTAAATTTCACGTTTTAATGAACAAACAGTATGATACAATTTTACTTTTATACAATAGAACAGGGGTTGGCAACCTATTTCACGAGAGGTACAATTCTCAGTGGTACCCTGAATTACTCAACAAATGTGTCAATTTTTGAGAGGATGGAAGATGATAAATTTATAATGGTCCTTATTATACGAAGATCTCCAGAATTATGGACAATTGCGAAATTTCGAAAAAATCGGAAAGAGATATCTCGAAACATAAATTTACAGCTATTTTGTGAATTATTGGATGTCATTGCTGGTGAGATTTGCTTGTTTGAAAAGAGAAGATCGCGTGCACTCTGCTCTCCGCTTTTGGTTGATTTCGAAAAAGGCAAGAAAAAAATTTCTCTGTGTGTGTGTGTGTAGCGCACTTCCTTCAATAGAATCCTCCCCTTTCTCTGCAGGGGGAAGAGGGCCACAGTCTTTACGACTGTGAAACGAAATACTTGTTCTTTTTTTTTTTTTTTGGGGGAGTAAAATAGTGTTGAATCTTGACCATGAGAGAGATCTAAAATGGCTTTCTTACTTTTTCGACTCATGGATTCTGATAATTTGTTATGAATGCTTTATTCGTTTCTAACTATGGAAAAAATTCTATGTATTTTGCAATCTAAATTTTAGGAGCTGTTCTTGTTTTAATATAGATTTTACCGTCAAATGTCTTTTAAAATGTCAATAAGTTGTTCGCTCTCCTTGATTATAGGTGTTTTTATCCACAAATAAAAAAAAAGTTCATTTTCCATTACAAAACGATTTAGTTGTGCAAAAGCAATGTATTAACGTGAATAAATTTGTTTTGTTGGTCCCGGTACAGTAAACAATGGAATGTTCACAATCTAGTAGGCACTACATATAAAGAAAAACGATTTAATATTCTTTTATAATGGAATACATGTTTCTAAAAGTATTACAAAATAAAGTTCTTATGTACAAAAAAAAAATGTTTCAGAAATTTCCAATTAGGTATACACTTATACCTGTATTACATTATTAAAGGTTTAAGGGAAATAATTTTGAATAGAATTTTCTTTAAAAAAGTAGTTTTATATATAAATGTTAAAAAAGTTAAAGGTTATCAATTTTGATATTTTTCTAAGATAGTATGCAGCTATTTCATTAAAAAGCTGGTTAATTATGGTTTTGACCATTATTTTACATAAAAAATATTTTTATAAGAAATGGTACATAAATGAAAATAAGCATTACAAAATTATTTCATGTTCAGCAAAAAAAAAAAAAAAGAAGAAAGAAAGATATTTTGAAATTAAAATTTACTTTTGTAACTTTACAGAATGATTAAAATATCATTATAAGGGAGAGAAAATAGGCTGGCAATTAATTATCAAGCACAATTAATCAAGCATATAATATATAAACATTGCCTTTATTTTTTCTAAGAAATTTATGTTTATTTAATAAATATATGTCAATAACAATTTTTCAATTTGGAAGTTAACATATTTAAATCAAAGAAAATTGCATTATTGTTTAATTTTTGGGCATATTTGGTAACAAAATAATAGTTTCATTCTATGTAGGAATCCAAATAAATTATTCTTCCTCTCTTTCTGTTTTAGTACATAGGAAAGAAATTGGAAACTTTTATTGCTTTTTTGTACTTTTCTTTCCTAAAGACTTTGGACCAACAAGTGTTTTCCGGTCCCCTCTGAAGTGAAATTCCCATGAGATATACATCGTGGGGTGGATGACCAGAGTACTTAGCTCTTCCGAGCTATAACCTCTCGTCATTAGGATTTCGAGTGTTATGACTCTTACATTTTTTTAAATAATAGTACTTAAAAGTAAAAAAAATTTTAAGGACAGTAATAGAAATAAAAAATTTAAAATTAAAAGAATGCATTAAGTGCTTGAAAAATACCATGAGATGTTGACCTCATGTCATGACGAGATGCCTTTGAAAGGACGCTAAACGGTATTGTGGCCGACAAAACGGCAAAGTAATTTATCATATAGTGATTATACTGAGTAACAGATTGTTTTAAAACAATAATTTATGGTAAAATAGCTTTGTAATAATTAGATTGACTTAAGGTATCCGACTACCCTAAAACCATGATTTTTTCAAAAATTGGCAAAATTTTTATGATTTTATTTTATAGACCATTTTATTAACTTAATAACAATACCAAGTACTTTATTTTCCCTCCACTAGAACAAAAACTACAAGCGTTTTAGTAAAAGCAAATGCCATAACTTTAACCAAGATGTCAGACTTTAAAATGCGTTTTACGCGAAACGTGTTTTTTTCGAAAAACTCAAACGGGGACCGCGATTGCTCAAAAAGTTTTGAAAATAATTAGCTGAAATTTTTTGCTTATGTTCTGCATAACAGTAGAAGTGTTTTGATCTTCAGATTTATCAATAACTGTTTTATTTCAAAATTTGCAGCTCTTTATGTGAATATATTCAATGTTTTTTTAAGCAATTTCGTATAATGACTTAGATAAAGTGCTCTAGTTTTTGTAAAAATTAAAATATTTCTTATCGTGAAGATCACTTCAAACAGGAATAACAAAGTAACACATCAAAATGGAAAAATTGAGAATTTGTTCATAAAATCTTTGTAGAGAGCGGGCCCCGTTTATGTAATTTTTCGTACATTTTTACTAGTTTTTTCCCATTTTAATAATAATAATTTTTTTTTCTTTTACCAATTTTAGGATTTTTTCCTTAAAACATACCATATAAATATAAAAATCACAAAAAGATCTCCATATTTCCTTTTTTCAAAAAAGTTGTCGCAAGTAGTCGGATACCTTAAGTTTTCTAGTGGATAGATTCAATATCTCCCCTCCCCCGAAAAAAAAAAAAGGTATAAATTGCTGTTAACTGATTATGATATTTCCTGAGAAAATGAATAGAAAAAATAAGAAATGTAAAATTTTTAACATTTGAAAATCGAGCAATTTGATTCACAATTACGAGAAGAAGAAAAAAAAAGCAAACATTATTAATTATAACAGTTATATTTTTCCTTCATTTATAAAAATAAATCATTCATTTTAAAAGTCTTCCAAAATTAAAAATTATGAATATTTGGGTTTAAAAAATGAAAACACCGTTTAATTATTTAGAAAATTAAGTTTCAATTTTTTAAAAATTAGTGTTTTTAAAAGTTTATTCAGCAGATATATCTTTTTCTGAATGCTTTACTTTCTAATTCAAAAATGAACTAGTAATAAAAATCAATATTTTAATTATAGTAATAAAATAAAAACTCCAATGAGCAATAAATATATGTTCATATCGTAATGCCCAACATATTTCTTTTTCCATAAAGAATTCATAATAAAATTTTACTACTTAAAATTTTTTATCATATATTTAACTAAAATGGATAAAATTTGAATTAACATTAATTCTAAATTTTATATGTGTAAAATGTAATGCGCAAAGAAAAATCCCAACTTCTATTATGTTAAAAATTTAGTCAAGAACTTGATCAAGTTATTGAAAATGTTCAATGACAGAAAATGCCAGACAGTATTTTTTAATAGAAAAAAAAAGGCAAAATTTAAAGATAGAGAGACTTTAAAATCGCGATATTGCCATATTTATTCGAATCTAAGCCGCACTTTTTTTTCCCGATGCTTAGGCTACAAAAATTCTGGTGCAGTTTAGATTCGAAGACTGAAAAAGTTTTTAATGCTGGTAAAGTAAATTAATTATTCACTTTTATTAATTCACCTTTATTATTTTTTTATTTCGTTTAGTTAGTGATTGAATATAAACGTCATATTGATCAGCTACACGAGGGCTTTTGGTGACGGACCTCGTAACTTTGAACCATAGTCAAGTGACGAGGACGACACCTGAGCTTGCACCTCCCATCTCCTAACTACCACACCAATGAGAGGACGTTTGAGCTCTCAGATTTAACGTTCATCGCTCCCCTACACGACAGAATTTCAGCGGTACTAGGCTCGAACTCATGATACGCCAGCCACGAGTACGTTACCTTGACCACTAGGGTATCGCAGCCACTTTTCATTCCGTAAATATATCATATATCGATAATATATTTTACACTATTTTTTTTCACAAAAATGTGCTGAGAATTTGGGGTGCGGCTTAGAATCTGAACATAAATAATTGAAAAAATAAGTTTCTGTTAATTAAATTAGAAAACAATATTTTGTGTTAATAATTGTTGAAATGGTTTATGGTAAAGTTTTACGTCAAATATAAAATCAATGGGAAAATTTTTTTTGTTAATTAAAAAGAAAATATTAATAATAATTGCATTACAATAACTAGATTAGAATTCTTATTTGTGAGTAAGGAGTAGTAATTTGTGTTCTTATTGTGAGTTAATTCACAACTTTCGATCAAGTATTAAGTAAGTATACTTTCATTCTTCGTTAAGTCATTTCGCAGAATTTAAATATTCTTACAGACATTCCTTCAATGACAAAAAAAAAAAAAAAAAAAAAAAAAAATCTAAGCAGTATAATTATAAACGAGTTTTTTAAAGCACTCATGCAGAAAAATATTTAAAACTTTCCTAAATCGGAAAGTTCGTCAGATTTGAGATGTTAAATCTCTGTACATCATAAACCTTTTCCATTGTCCACTATTTGTTACAATTTGCAAGTTACCATAATTTCAGCTGGCGACTATATTTCAGAAAGATATCGCCAAAAATAAGTATTCGTAGCCAAGAATAAATTCGCTTTTCAAACGATGGTGGCGCCATCTGTTTGAGATAGTCCTAACTACGCCAAAAATAATTCAGAATGAACTTAAAATTTAAAAAAAGTTAATTAAGAAAAACAAAACTTAATTCTGGCTACACTAGTCCAAAGAGGGAAGCTTGCTTTCTTATATACTATTTAATTCTACTCTAATAAAATAAAAATTTCTGTTAAAATGTCTTGCGTTTCCACCTCCTATACTTTAACATAGAAAAGTCAAATTTCATTTTGCAAAATTGCTGAAAACTGTGTAATTTTCCAAAAAATCAAAATTCAAGAAACACTATCCTTTAAACAATTATTTTCTTTATATCCATAAAATTTTTTATTATTATTGGAGCTTTTTCCTGCCCACAAATGTCTTTGCCGTTTCATCCCTATCCTTTAACATTGACCGAAAACAGCCTTAAGGATGACAAAAAGTTTTACTCAACTTACAAAGTGGAAGGAGGAGGAAGTTTGATGATGTGGTTAACTGTTGGCTATGGAGAAAAAATTAGTCTTTAATGTTTTTAAGTGATACGCAGAACCATGAAGATTACATACAAGAGTTGGAATATGAGTTTCTTTCTAATGTGCCACAATTTAGCAGAGAAGACTGCATTACTAACAAAATGGAGTTTCCATTCACACAGCAAATGCCATGAAAAATTGGTTCCTTTTTAACAATATTCAAGTTTCACCATAGCCAGCCAAAACCCTGAAATGAGCCTCGTAGAAAATATCTGAGTAATGTTTGTTCAATGAATATTTTTGTGTGAAGGAAAGTAGAACAAATTCCTCTTTGAACTTAAGAATGCATTCAATCATGTTTGAGATATTTTTTGTCAAACTGAAATCCAATTACGGTATGGCTCGATACCAAATATAGAAATGAATTGTTTTTCTTTTTTCCCCCTAAAAGCTACAGTGTCTTATTCTTTATTTACAAACATTTTAGCATAAAAAGTAAAATATAGAACTTTTGAATTAAAAAAAAAAACTTTTTTCCTTTTTTCAAAATTTAAGTGCCTTTTTACTTTTTTTCACTAAAGGTAACTGAGCAGTGATTTAAAATTATTTTTTCTAATACTTCTCTGTTAAAGTAGTCCTTATGAAATATCCTTGGCATGTCTCGATCTCTTGTCAAGAGATAGAACTTTATAGCTAATTTAAAGGATTTGATTAATAATTTTAACATTGTCAACCCAAATAAATAGATTGTTACATACAATTAAAAAAGTTCTGAAAACTGATAATTTTGTAGGAGTAATTTATCAAATAAATTAAACTATCAATTACATGTGAATAAATGATCAAAAAAGGAATAAATAATGAATAAAATTTCCTGGTATTAATTTTCTCTCTCTCTCTCTAAAGTTTTATTGCAAAGTAATTATTAAATTGTATTCCTTTAATGATACTTGAATATTTTAATGCAGCAAACATAATTAAAGCCCAAAGATATCTGAGAATCCCTAGGATGCATTGTTAAATTAAGAAATTGTTTCTAACAAAGCATTTAACAATAAATGCTCACAAAGCAAATTTATTGAATTTGTTAATTGCAAAGGGCTCATAGAATATACTGAACCCTGCTTTACATATAAAAAATGATAATCATTTCCTTTATTCAAAGAGCTTAAGGAAAAAACTTTAAAGAGAAGCCTGTCTTTGCTATCTTGGTTCTCCATCTGCCTCTACCTTTAACTTTTGAAAACGTTTCCCATTAATGTGCTATTAGAACTTATAATTAGATAATTTTCCAAGAAGCTACAGAAATATTTGTTTTCATTGCTGTGCCCATAATATTGCGAATTAAAAGTTATAAAATGCAGTGATCATGAGAGACAATTTTGCAAATAAACAAACATTGATGTTAAAGACTAAATTTGAATCTTTAAAATTTTTCGATAACATATTTGCTTCATCAAAAAATTTTTGTCCAATGTTGTCATACACAGTTAATAATAAAAAAAATGTTCATGAGCAAGCTCAAACACATAAACTTTCTTTAAAAGTTGTCCTACTTTTCTTCCTGCACTTTTTAAGAAAAATGACTAAAATTTAAGTAAGTGATAAAATTAATAAGTAATAAAATAATAAGTAATAAAATAATAAGTAAGTAATAAAATTAAGTAAGTAGTGGAGTATTTTTCCAAATTTATGAGATATCATTTCTTTAAAACAACTGTGTTAACATCACAAATATTTTTATTTAAAAAAGACAAGCCATTGCCTGAATAATGAAAAAATTTGTTGTTGGATATTTTATTTGCATAGAATTGAACTGTATATTTTTATTAAAATAATGAAATTTAGCTAATGGGAAATGCAACTTAAATTTACTAAAAATTATATAAATAAACTTTGCAAAAATTCTTCAAAATAAGTACCAATATATCAATCAACAGGTTAATAAGCAAGTACCAATGTTTCTCTTAACACAACAATAGTATTTGCATGTTAACTTGTTAGTAGCAAACCCAGAATCAATTTAATTTTTGAAGTTTCGTAATTTATGCTGTAATTTTGTAACTGACAAAAAGGAATGAATACTTAATGATATGAAGTGTATCTTAGAAACATTGCCCTTTTGAATGGGAGATGAAGTCAAATTTAATTAGTTTCATGCCAAAAATAGGCTGTAAAATTACCGAGATTATCTTTTAAAAATATTTTGCATAATGAATTCAAGAGCAGTAATTTTTTTTTTTAATAAAAGGGAATATTGTATGTTTCTCTATGGAATAAAATTTTCAAATATAAAAAAATTATGTATGCAGTTACATTAAAAAATGCTTATGCTTATTTTTTGATTTTACATTTTGATGCTTCTTTCTTTTTTCTTTTCTTTTTTTTTTGTTATAATGTAAGGAAAAAGATATTTTTCAGTTGAAAACAAATCTTGCCAAATTGAAACTTTTTGTGATGATGCACTAAATATGCTCAAGTACTTACGTACAAGTACAACTTACTCTTAACTCTAATTTTTAACACGGTTTTATAAGTTTCACTTGTATGTAACTGAATCTTTGTGTGAACTTGATTTTTACCTACTTTAAAAGGTCAGATTAATTTGAAATTTAGCACACATGTCAAGGACCGATGACAATCTAATAATTTCATAATTTTGTTCCATTGTACTGATCAGGATCATCAGGAATAACGATTTCCAGATTTGGGGACTAATTCCATATACCCCTTCCATACTTCGCAATTTATTGTATACACCATTTTCAGATTTGGTGATTAATTCCATATACCATTTCTAGATTTAGTGATAAAAGATTAAGGTGCCACCCTAAAAGCAAATAGGCTTGTGGTTAAAACAAATACAACAAACAAAAAAAGTTAAGTGAGAAAGAGGAGGGTGGGTGCGTCAGCAATTTCTTACCATAAGATAAACAATTGTCTAGTTTTTCTGAAAATGGAAATAAAAAAAAAGACTCATGCACGTGAAAAAAAAAAATTTATGTTCTAACTGCATTTTTATCAAGCAATATGTTTAGAAGTGATGATGCAAATTAACATTATAGCAATATATTTAAAAGATAACACGATTCACATTTAATATTTCGTCTTAACATACTTTTATTGGTTTGATCTATATCTATGGAAATGGAATCTTTGAAATATAATGATATGGGACTCATCCCAGGCCCAGTAAAGGGAGAGAATAAATACCCATCAGACCTGTTAATTAATATCCATTGAAGAGCAAGACTAATTTCAGCAGTCACGTAATTCTGGCACCAATTATCAAATTTGTGAGAATCTACCTGGATTCCACCCTGGACACCAAGATTGACTTGAGGCAAAGAACGACCAGATGACATTTTTACAAGAACAAATTATATTTTTTCACTTGAATCAATTATCAACCTTCTAATTACAAAGATCAATCAATATGTCTACAGCAATGTGATTGAACCTTACTATTAAATTAAATCATGAAATATGATACTAATCAACTATTAAACTCAATATCAAACAGGATTACCGGAATAAGAGGATCGAGAGATACACGCAATATTTGAATTACTAGCATTCATTAAATTACCACTAACTTTACTATATATATTTACTCTTATGAATGGATAATCTAGATTCAAATCTCACCTTCCTTTTACTACCTCACTTTCCAGGCGTATCAAACTTTCCAATTGTAAATCACTGCCTAATGATTCGCGAGAAGCTAATCGCACAATCAACTTGAATCTTCTTAGAACACCTTCAACCTATCTCTTGGCATAATAGCCTACTGTTAACTTACAACACTCTCCTTAAATACTTTAACTAATTTGCATATCCTGGTTTCTTCTTTTAGAGCTCTCTGGTTGGAAATATCCGCGAATTTACAATCCACAAAGACGCCTAAAAGTATTAGTGATAAAGTGCCGTACAGATTCATCACAAACTTAAGGATAAATTCAACAATGAATAAATGATAGTTTTAAAAACTAAAAAACATGCTTTTATTGTGGATTGAACTAAAAAATGAAAAAAATAAATTATAGTTTAAAAAAACTAAAAAACACGCTTTTATAGTGAATTGAACTTAAAAGTAAAAAAATAATGCTTAGTATAAGAATAAAATTATTAATGAGAAAATTATAATGTCATTGTGGTAAAAGTGTGGGGTGCTTTGTACTACATTTTTACACTAACTCAGCATTTTGGAATAGAGCTAGTAAGAAATTATAACAATTAATATACAGTACCCCATGCTTTTACCCTTATGACATCATTTTTTGTTAATCATTTTATTCTTATATTAAGAATTATTTTTTTACTTTTTAGTTCGATTCACTATAAAAGCGTGTTTAGTTTTTTTAAAACTATAACTTATTATGAAAATAGTTTGATAAATTTTAAACTGTGGCAATATTTCCCTACTGATAACATTTAACAATTTGTGAACGACAGCATACAAACTGGAAAGCATAAAAAGTAATTTACATAAAAATGCTAAATAAATGTTGATAAAAAATCTTTTCATAGAGTAATAATAACTGCAAAAATTTGAATGGACAATTTCATTTTCTGTTACTTACGAAAGTGAAAACTAATCTCAGATTGAAAATCAGAATACTTATAAATATTATTTTTTTCTTTGAAAAAGTAAAACTTTTTTGCATGTTAGCAATTATACTGCTGTAAACATTGAGTTTTATGATTAATAATTAGAGACCAATTGAAAAAACATCATAGGAAATTCACACATACAAAAACTTATAATAAATATTTTTTTAAAATGGGATGTCAATGAGAAATATCAAATAGTAAAACAAAATTAATTTACAGTGCTTGATATGATAAAGCAATTTAAAAAAGGAAATAGTAAGAAAAATCACAACCAAGTGGTCAAAAAGTTTATTTTAAATCTGAAGTGCATTGACTTTGACAAGAGATAAAGAACTCAAAGTTAACTAAGGAAAAAGAAAATATATTATGAGGGGAAAACTAACCCCAAAGTTTTTAGAATTATACATTAAATATTTGAAAGGCCAAATTGTTAAAATCTTCATGAACGAGGTCAATCATTTAAAAAGATTGAAATTTGGAAAACATCATATAAAAATAAAGAATTTTCCATTTGGAAGATAGTTTTATTGACATTTATCAGTCAAATATAGGGACCATAAATCTAAACACGTAAAGTAGAAAACACACCAAATTCTGTTCTTTCGTGTTTGTAATGAATGTATCTTATATCATGATTGTTCATGTTAGCAACAACTTGGAAAAGCAATAAACAATCTGTGGTCCCTTTGATAGATAATTTTTATTGGTACTTACGTATAATCACAACCTATTGGTGACATTATGTGAAACTAAGCCTATGATTGCCAATTCAGCGCCTACAACACAAGCGAAATTGAGGTTGCTAATTTTGCGAGTAATCTTCAATGTTGGTGATTGTTGTTGCAATTATACACAAGTACCCTTTTATTTACTGATAAAGGTGAGCTTGATGTTATGTTTTAGTAACTAAGCCCATTTGGGAGAGGGCAAATCAAGAGTATAAAATGATGCTTAGATATTATTCTGTTGACAAATTCCTCAAATGAAAAGATGCCCCATTACACAACCATGCATGTACAAATGCAATACTTTTGTATGCATGTAGCAGTCTTTTGATTTAACAAAATTAATTAGCCAATTAAAATTAAGTTCTAAGATATTCTACTGCTCCCTCTAAAATACAGAACCAGATCAGTTATAATAATCTACAACAATTATAAATCCAAGCAACCTACAGATTATTGTTGGAAAAATAAATTAAAATAAGAGTTGTAAACAAACCTAAGCTCAAAGCATTTAATGTTAGACACACTGTAATTACTTTACAACTACCCACATGTTATAGACATACTCTCTTAATCACTAGAATTAATCATTATGAATATTTAAATGTAGTATTTAGCAGAAAAATTACAATGTAACATCATATCTAAAATGATTTAGAAAAGCTTTTGAAAGGAGCAGGGTTAAAAAAGAATTTTTGGTTCAAGTGTAGTATATGGAAGAGGGGCACTTTCGATTTGGCGATTTTTCTTCGGATCTTTCTATTTTGAAAAACTGCATCATAGATATTCAATTCTTTTTGGTTATAATTTACAATTTTAACACACAGACAACGAATGTAAAGCTCGATAAGTATCAAATTTATATAAAAATGATGTTCTTGTTTTTTAAAGAAAATATCCTGCAACAAAAATTCAAGAAGAATTACCTGTTAAACTGTGATGAGAAAGTAAACAAAACAAGCTAGATGAATTCTTAGTGCGGCATTCAAGAACGGGCAAAATACGCGACACTTTCTCTTGGTTTTTTTTTTTTCCTATTATTAAGACCACATGCGTTTCCCTCCCTAACAGAGAACACACTGAGTTGGGTTGTTTGATTGTTAAGTTTCAGATTCGAGATCAAATGACGAGGTCGACAAATCAGCGATCATCCTGCTTGATGCAACTGAAATTATGAATTTTTTTCAAAATTGTCTGATTTACCACCTTTAAATAAAATCTTAAGAAGAATCGGAAACTTCAATACCAACGATGTTAAATTGGCTGTTTACGATGTATCTTTTCTCAAAATCTGTTAAATGTACTAGCGTGAAATTTTTCATACAATTAAAATACACTTTTCTCATTATACTGAAATGAGCTTTTAGCTGATTTTAATTTTTTTTAAAAACTTATAAAATATTTTATCAGGTATAGAGAAATTTGACTCATTTTTTTCACATAAAAAATTTGTAAAAAATAAATTTTTGAGTTTTTACAAAAAGATCACTTCAGTACATATTAAACATCATTATAAATATGTCGTAAAAAACTTACATACCAGAGAACATTATTTTCCCAGAAAAGGTTAATCGAAAATCAAAATTTTATATTTTGAGATAAACTTTTATGTATAATTACTTTTTAACTATAACATTACTCCCCATACTCCAAATGGTATACATTTTTTTTAAATCTCATCAACCTCTCTCTTCCTTTCCTAACTTTCTTTGTAATCATGAAAAAAGACTTCCTTTGTCTTTTTTGTAAGCATGAATATTTAGCCTTTAACAGCCTCCAGTTGTCGAGGTTTATACTGTGGCGGTTGTGCAAAGATGACACTGATTGATTGAATATTAACGTCACACTGTTCAGCTACACGAGGGCTTTTGGTGACGGACCACGTAATTTTGAACCATGGTCCAGGACCGGCGCAAGGGGTGGGCAAGCCGGGCCCCTGCCCGGGGTAGCAGCCTTAGGAGGTGGCGATTTTGCTGTAAAATTAACTAGTTATAAAGAAAATAAACCAAGATTACCAAGGGGTTCTAAGAGTCGAAATAAAAATTCGAAGAAAAAAAATAAAATATGTATACAAAATATTCACGTTTTCTATGGAGTCCTAGAGTTTTTTAAAATTTTTTTAACAAGTATTCATTGGTATTTAAAGCCCTATTTCCCAACCCTGGACCTATTGAAATAGATAGATTTTGGCAGAGATTAGTCTCAACAAAAGTGATGAAAAGCACGGTCAAGTTTTATGAATGGAAAGAGGGGCAGAATGACCCTGAGAAAAAGACCCTTTTTCGAAGAAAACTGAGGGAATCTTGTCTCAATTTGACTTCCGAACTAATTCTTTTAGCTTCCTGAGCTCATGCAGACAAAACAAAGTCGAACAACAAAAAAGGTAACAATATTTTCATTTTCAAATTATCTTTTAGATTTTTAAGGTTTAATGCCCAGGAGTTTTAATCTTTGCGTAAGATAAAGTGAAAAGAAAAAATTATTTTGCTGCATTTGTGATTTTTTCTATTTTATTTATTTTTTTTCTTGTTTTGTAAGTATTAATATAAATGTCATCAGTTTCGTAGAATATTTTCATGATGATTAACATTTTTAAGTATGTGTGCTTTCGTAGCTTGAATGTACCGTAATCGTCTTAAAACATTTTCGATTGACATTGTTATTCAAATGAAAAAATATTATTTGCCTCTCGTATAAAAATAACTTCTTCAGTCGCTTATGCAGGACGATAGTAGGTAATTTAAAATGCAAAACATTAATGAGCTTTTGAGTATATTCATTATTTACCATACATAAAGAATCCTAATAGCAATAACTCGAAATTGAAATACAACGTAGTTATATTTATTATGGTGATTTTGTTTTGTAATCGTAATGCATTGTGATAATTTTGTTTAGTAATAAATGAACTAGTTTATAATTGCTAAATATTTAATTCATATTGCTTCAAACTGTTAAAAGAATTTTCAATGAAAAAAAATTAATTTTACTTATATAGACACTTTTTTTCTTTTTATTGAATGTAACATGTGAAATAAACATATAATTTTTCTAATCTATTCTAAGACTGTTAAGATAGCCATATTATTTTGTAAGATTAAATTTTAAAAACTTCAACAATGTATATATATATATATATATATATAATCCAATATAAAAGATGTCAATATATAATTATATACATATACATACACATATATATACATTTATACATATATATACATATACACAAATATATAAACAAAAATATAAAAATAAACAGATAGTTATATTCCTAAGATAACTAAAATTAGGAAGAAGGCACATAGTATAGTGACAAACTCCTGGCCTTAGGAACCAGGATTGCAGGTTTAAACAAGTTTTGCGGCCAGCCAACCTTCACCTGTAATTTTTCATACTATGTACCAAGAGGAAAGGAAAGAATTATATATGTAGAATTTAAATATTAAAAAATCATTAAACTAAATAACATAGGAACAAAAACATAACCTACTAATTCGGAGTGTAAACGATGGCCAAGTGTGCAGTAACGTATTCCCGCCAAATACGAGGGGTGAGAGCAGAACCGCATAAAATTAATTGCGATACGATAATAAGAAATATATATATGTATATATATATATAGATAGATATAGATATAGATATAGATATATAATATTACATTATTCCAGAATTTTCCAGGACTATCCCGAATTTTCAATGCTTGCTTTGATTTTTCACTACTCCTTTTTAGTCCCGAATTTATAGCAAGTATTTTTTAATTATCAATGCTGCACTGTCTAAAAATACCTTCGCTTAGTCCAATAAGATGTGCCGCTTTCAGAGGTGGATGGAAATATAACTGCATATTTTAATAAGAACCTGAAGTTATAGTTTTTGAAATGTTTAAAATTGTCAGAGTTCCCCCTTTTTTTTCCTTATTGGTACTAATACTGCAACTTTGCGAGTATTTAGCACCATGAACAACATCAACATTCAGCAATTTTTGTTAACAAAATTGTTCCGACTTGAATAAGATCATAACAGAAAAAGATGTTCTGAATAATATTCATGCTTTTGAAAAATATAAGGCTACTTCAAAATAATTTAAAAGCGCTGCATATTTATTTTTTTTAAAAAAATTAATTCTGCATTTTAAATTGTTCTTATATATATATACCAGTGGTGGCGAACCTTTTCGGGTCAACGTGCCCTTTTTTCTAAAAAAAACGTTTAATGAGTTATAGGCGTGCCATCAAATAATTTTGACTTGTGATTATTGAAGAACTAATCAAACTAAATACGAACAAATCAAAATTCTTTTAATACGAAAAAATACATTTTGCACTGTATAGTAGTAAATGTTTTAATTATACTTGTAATTTAAATTAAAGTAACATTAGTGTGATTTCTGCTGTTGTAGATTAGATGACAAATAACTTATATCAGGATTATAAGATGTTACTTTTAGTAGAATGCATGCTGAATTAGAGTCGTCTGTTAAACGGTTTCTAAGCGAGTCTTTGATGTTATTTATCTCTGAAAATAATGACTCGCAGGCATAGGTAGATGAAAATATGGTTAAAATAGCATACGCCAACTTCTTCAAACAGTTAAATGCGTCTGGAATCGAATTCCATGTTTCCAAAATTTCGTTACTAGTATTTTTACTTATATTGCTTGTCAATCTTTCTGCTTCAATCAATTCCAACCTTTTCCTTGTTTCAATAAACTTTTGAATCCATATTGAACTAGACTGGAAATCAATCAGTTGCATTTCAAGTTCTTCAATTTCCAACCAATCGAATTGAGACAAGTTCAGTTTATCAAACGAAATCACATCAGGGTACATAATAAATTTGAACGTTTCCGATAATTCCTTTAACTGAGAAAATCTCGCTGAAAATTCTTTGATTAAAGAATCCATTATGGAAATAAAGTCATCAATAACTTTTTCTTCATTTCGTTTCTATTGGGCATCTAAATCTGTGATATTTTTTTTCAAGTTTGGGAAGTACTTGTAGTTTTTTGTGTAATAATATCGTTTCTGAAAACACATATAGTTTAGCTTCAAAAGCGCGAATGAGATCCATCATGACGATAACTGTTTTATGCGAGCCTTGAAGCATTATGTTCAATTCGTTGAAATATTGGCACGTGTCTGTAAAAAACATCAATTATAAAAGCCACATAATATCCATTAACTGTGGGTATTGTTGAATTTTGCTCTCATTTTGTAGAAACAGTCTGATTTCTTCTAAGCAATCAACAAATCTTTGAAGTACGTTCCCGCGGCTCAACCAACAAACATTGTTATACATTATTAAGCCATTATACACCGAATATTGACTTCATTCAACAAAGCATCAAACTTTCGCTTATTTAAAGCCTGTGACGATATGAGGTTGACTATTTTTGTGACTAAAGTTATTCCATTATCAAGAAATCTTAAACCACTCTTTGCACATAAGGCTTGTTGGTGAATAATGCAGTGGCATTCAAGAATCGAATGTCCTACGTCTGTTTTAAATAAAGAAATGAAACCATTTTTTTTGCCTACCATATTTGGAGTACCATCAGTGGTTACTGAAACAATTTTTTTCAAATCAATTTCTTTCTCAGCAAGCGAATTTCTTACTGTCGTGCAAATATCTGTGCCTTTTGTAGCTGTTAACAACGATGTTACCACAATTAATTCTTCCTTAATGATGTTTCCTACACAATATCGAGCAAAGACAACTAAATGTGCCGATTTAGTAATGTCAATACTTTCGTCAAGACATAGCGATATAAAAGGAGCGGAGTTAATGTCATTTTTTTTTGTTCATCTGTAACATTTTCTGCCAATTT
This sequence comes from Trichonephila clavipes, assembly GCA_019973935.1. Classification (NCBI taxonomy): domain Eukaryota; kingdom Metazoa; phylum Arthropoda; class Arachnida; order Araneae; family Nephilidae; genus Trichonephila; species Trichonephila clavipes. Next base: position 82,354 of record BMAU01016228.1, read on the forward strand.
CAAGATTCTATCTTTCATTGTGTTTCTAGATAGAGGAACATCTTTGATGCGCTGAATTATCTTATCTTTATTATCAAAATCATCAAAAAGTAAGGGCGCACATGCCAACCAAGCTTCCTTCAAAAACTCTCCCTCTTGAAAAGGTTTACCATGCCGAGCAATGGCATTTGCAGCCGAGTAACTTGCCGCACTTGTGTGACCAATTTTTGCTTACATATTTAAATATAGACGTCGACTGTTTATTTCTGTCTTTTATTGCCCTTGCAATTAATTCTTTTTACTCTGGTTCGCTTTTTTCACAAAAGGATTCGTGATTTGTTTCAAAATGCCGTTTCACAGACGATATATGTTCTGCATACCACTGTTCCAGAGCACAAAACACACACCGCTTTGTCGCCTTTATTGATCATGCCATATTTCTCAGCCCACCAAGTTTGAAATTCTCTGCTATACTTATATCTTGCACTTTTTGTTTTCTTGTTGAACTAGCCATGTTAGATAGCAGTTAAAAATCGTAAATTTAACACAAAACTTTAAATGTACAGTTGTGTCGATGAAATTGACTATTCAATGTGCTCTCGCTTGATTCCCCCCGCAAAAAACACCTTTTTACTAACTGCGCACGACTGTGGGGCTCATGGGCAGATTTATTTGTTTTTAGGAAACTGAGTGCTTGTACGAGATTTCTGTAGTGTCTGCTCTTACGCTTTTGTTTCAGGTCATTAAAATTTTTAAAAATAAAACAGTGAGAGTTATTTTACCAATTAGACTTACAAGACAAGAATTAGATCACATTAATAAATTAGATGTATACAAGCTGAACTATTAATGTAAACGTTAGAATATGTTTTTCAAACAACTTGAATATATTTAGAAATAGATACATACACACACTATGCGTAGATAAACTTTGCATCATTAGCAATTTATAATATACGAAGTATTTACGCAAGACTTAGCAAACGAGTCTGCTCCCCGACTTGTCGGCGTCACGACGGATCACTCGCGTTTGTTCATAATACTTCATAATAAACTTAATTATTTTAAGCTAAAATGCAAATCGTTTTTGATCGATGGCGTGCCCAAAATATTCTGTCGCGTGCTATCATTGGCAAGCGTGCCATTGGCTCGCCATCCCTGATATATACGTTATTAAAAGTATATCGTTATTAAAAAATAAAACAAAAATTGTTTAATTTGGTATAAATATTTCTTGACCAACATACCACTTCCACCACAATAACTACTATAATAAAATAACTTATTTATAAAAAAGTCTATATATATATTACATTTTGATCCAAAGTCTGGTCATCTTGATATATTGAAGCAGCCATTCATTTTGAAATGACATTTTTGATAGGAAGGAATAACATTTGCTCACTGTTCAGGACAAATTCCGGCAAACCAACCAAGGAAAAATATAAATAATAATAATAATCAAAATTTTTCGGCTCTATTCTGTTCTGTTTTGGCCATTTCCAATGATGCAGGAGTAGACCAAAATTTACTAGCAAAAGCATTTCGGCAGGCTCTCCCTCCCCTAAAAAATCTAAATGATGCTAACGAGAAAGCCTGCGTAATTTTTTGAAGCGTACGTAGCAATAGTACAAGGGGCGCAATTACGCCCCAATGCTCACAGCTTAACATTCAATTTCAACGTGCAATCTTTGTCGATTTGCTTCTGGAATGCGAACGGACGTCGACCCAAAATTTGTGAAGTCCGCGACTTTGTATCAGAACAAAACCCTGATCTGTTGTTAGTTCAAGAAACGAAACTACAACCCGGTCTAGAATCCAAGTCATTCAAAATAAAATTCTTGGAATCATTACTAACGCACCTTGGTACGTTAGAAATAGTGTCATACATCACGACTTACACATGGAGCCGATCGATTACTACATCACTAGAACTTCTAGAAATGTTTTTACTTCTATCCAAAATCACGACAATCTAGTAATTAAAGCACAAACACTTTTCACGTATCCTCACTCAAAACTAAATTTTGCTTACAAAACTACTAAATGGAATCTGCCCTTAAAACCGCCGTAATCACACAAAAAAACACTTAATTGCTACACTTCACAATATTCAAATGCATTTGCCTCTCATCAGAACTGGGATCAGTGTTAAAGCTGGTTCCAGCTTCGTTCCACCTGCTGTGGCGTCTGTAAGTTTCTCCTTGCAGGCTCTTTTCTTTTTCATTCCGGCTGCAAAAAAAGCAGAATATTCCTTCCCACTGCGTTCTTGGTGCTCCTCGAACGCGTTTTGGGGCTGTTAAGCCCCCCTTCCTGCGCTCTTCCATTCTCGCCCTCGTGACGTCACTCCAGTTTCGTCCTCGTTCGGCCGTTCTCTTCCTCCAGCCTCCCCCTGCGGGGGGAATGATTTCAGATATTGGTCTTTCTTTTCATCCTTTCTCCGCGATTCTGGGTATAAGCGATTTATTTCGCTGGCACCCACCTAATCTAATTTTCGTTTTCGTAACCCGATCTAGATCCCCTTATTGCAAATTATCGTCTTCATAAAGACGACAGAAATAATTTTCCGCGTTCTCGAATAGATGGAGGTACCTCTGTTTACTGCAAAAATAATTACGATCATAACAGAGTTCCATTACCAACACTGCAGTATATGGATGCAGCCGCAATCGAAATTAAATTTAATAATTTCCCTCCTATCCGAATTGTTTCAGCGTACGCTCGAAACACTCCGGAAAATAATAGAAAATTCCCTGATAAAGATTTTCTCAAAATTCTTAATTCTGGCCAAAATATTATCATTGCTGGAGACTTAAATGCCACGCATCGTACGGGGAGTAACATTGCATTTGGCTATGCTCTCCGCAAAATTGTTAATAATAAATCGAATGTGAGGATTGTAGCACCGCACACTCCTACACATATCAACGCTAGCTCTAGACCGGGTAGAAGAGATTCTATTATTGATCTAGCAGTTCTTAAAAATATCCCCTTCAATCATGATATTAGAGTTATAGATGATCTTGAATCAGATCATCTACCGGTCATTCTTACTCTATACACTGACTCTGCTCTAATCAAAATTCCGGATCAACTCTCCACCATTTGGGAGAACTTCAAATTTCTTTTAAATAACAAACCACTCCCCGTCCCTCCTTTCTCCAGCAATGACGACCTCGAAATTGCAATTAGAAGGCTTGGAGAAAATATCTCTGAAGCTCTCATAGAAGCTTCAAAATAGAAGCTTAATTTACTTGCTTGCGGCTTCGTTTGTGTTCGTTTCACCCTACCCAGTCCTCACCCCATCGACAGTGTCAAAGGTCACGCTACCCTCCCTGCTCCCTGCTTGCAGATTCGTTTCACCCTACTGCTACTTAGACATGTGTTTTAAACTGCTGCATTCAACGCTTATAATCATTCCAATGATTTAATTCTCTCTCAAGAACACTGAGCAACATCAATTTTTCCATAACATAGACAGTTTTTAAACTTAAATTAGGAAGTTTTTGTGTTTTACGTCATTTGATTTTTCACAAGGCTCCACATTTAAATAGAGGTAAGCCAATTTCCTACCTCTATTGTTTATTTCATTGCCAAACATTGCACAAAGCAGTCACAATAAATGTTTGTCTTGCAAGAGTGATTGTACAAGTTTGAGTGTGCGGTGGGGTGGCGATCACAGAGCCAACAGGTTGTTTTATTTAGTTCAGTACGTAGATAGTTGTTTCTAAAATAAATAATCTTAATTACATTTTAGGTGAAAAAGTGCACTTACACCCTTAAATTAAGTAAGTTTATTCAAAACTGTAAATAACTTCATTTATCCTGCGCAATATCTATACAAATAAATAAAAATGAAGTGTCTGTTTGTAGTTTGAAATTATCAGCTTTTTACTAAATGCATTTAAAAGTATATTCGGTGCTTATATGAAAAAATCAATTTTTAAAATTTTTGTCTGTCTCCCTATTTAACATAAAATAAATGCATCAGAAAGTAATGTTAACGTATTACACATCCAGATACAAATTATTTACATTATTTTAATACGTTTATTACACAAAATTTGTTAATTTTGCTGAGCAGAAGGAAGGTGTTTTAAAAAATCGATCCATAAGAGAGTTACGGGGCGTTCTAAGTAAAAAAAAACACCCTTTTTTAATCAGCTATTATATCTACAGACTTAAAATTTAACAAGCATGGGTTTTTTTTCAGCTGAGATATGCAAAAAGCTTTTTTTTTTTTTTTTTTAATTTACAATTCATGTAAAATTAACTCATTGAAAACTTCTTTATCCTTCTGTCTGTATTGCTTAAATTTTCAATTCACCCGTGCGAAGAAGGTTATACCAGCTATCCTTACTAATATTATAAACGTGAAAGTTTGTGTGGATATTTGTGTGGTATTCTTTCACGCAAAAACAGCTGAATGGATTTCAATGAAAGTTTAGAATAATATGGCTTGTACCGGGTGGGCAAAAAGTCCGTAAAAACTTTAAAAATTCATAAAATCCGGAGAAATGAACGAAAAAAAAACTGTTTGCAGGATCAGCATTAGTATGTCACGGGATTTTTTTTAAGCTAGAAAAAAATAATTCGAAAATCATCCGGTAGGTGGCGCGCTGTTACAAGCGTCTGTGGTGGAAATATGCAAATTAGACGGTTATAAAAACCTTTGCTCTCAATGAATCCACATTCATTTCACCATTACAAACAGTGAATGTAAACAAGGATGCTCAGTGCGCCGAATAAAGCTTTGTTGGTGAAGTTATTTTACATGAACGAGGAATCAGTGACCATTGCCTTGCGTAAATTCTGAGTTCAGAAAAATGTGAAGAGTGGAAAAGGCCCTTTAACACCTGCAGGTCTCTTAAAGCTTGTTAAACGTTTTGAGGAAACTGGAAAGTTGGAGGATCGAGCACGAGCCGGATGACCATGCTTGAAAGAAGCACGTGAACCCTGCATTGCTGTCGAAATGGAAGCGATTGCGTCCGAAGCAGCTTCAGGGACCAGCAGTGCTTGTGAAGCTGCCAGACGATTGGGCTTACCACCATCATCTGTCTGCAATATTCTTCGTCGAATCCTTCAGCTGTATCCATGCCAATTGCAATCGTGCCATGAACTTTTGCCAGCAGATACCGCACAGAGGGAAGCATTTGCGAAGTGGGCCTTCTCTAAAATGGAACAGGATCCCACCTGGGTTTTTAACATCTTCTGGACTGATAGAGCTCATTTCTCGCTTCATGGTGACGTTAACAATCATAACTGTCGCATTTGGGCGACTTCTACACACAGAAGCCATTGCATTCCCCAAAAGTGACAGCATGGTGTGGTTTCACGGGTTCATTTATCATATGACCCTTCTTCTTTGAAACGCAGCGCCCAGTAAATGGATGGATAACGGAAACGGTAAATGCTCAGCGTTATCTAACGCTTCTGCGGGAGACTGTCGTGCCATGTTTAATTCAACGAGGTCAGATTTCGAATGTCACGTTCATGCAGGATGGAGCAACCAGTCACACTGCTAACCCGGTTAAGGCATTCCTGATACAGACGTTCGGGGAAAACAGAATCATTAGCAGGCACTGCAGGTACCCATGGCTTCCTCGGTCTCCAGATTTAACACCGGCAGACTTCTGGTTGTGGGGATATTTGAAATCTCGCGTGTATCTATCCGGTCCATCAAGTCTGTCGGAACTGAAAGATGTGATCCGCAGAAAAGTATCCTCCATACATCCGGACATGTTGCACTCTGACGTTGGTGGATTTGTCACTCGTCTGGAATGTCTTCTCCTCTGTGGTGGTGGTCATGTGGAACATATTCTGGTGTAATAAAGTTTTGAAAGTTTTCTGTTCATTATTTATGCATTGTTTCTTTGATTTGCGAACATCAGCGAAACCTACCGGATGTTTTTCGAATTATTTTTTTCTATCTTAAAAAAAATCCCGTGACATATACTAATGCTGATCCTGCAAACAGTTTTTTTTTCGTTCATTTCTCCGGATTTTATGAATTTTTAAAAATTTTACGGGGTTTTTGCCCACCCGGTACATCAGAATAACACATAGGCTATAATTTATAAAGATATTGTGGAAAATGTCCAAAATATAACTATAATTGTCAAGTAAGTAGGAAAAAATTCTGTCATCTGCAAAAAAGCCCGTGACAGCATATATCTATCTTATGTGTGAAGCAAAACTTTGCATTTTGTTTTGTCTACGCCAGGAACTGCGAAAGATTGAGCAGGTGGAGTGTGAGGCTGATTAAATTTTAACACAAAATAAATACAACAAAATTAGTATTAACGTATTACACTTCCAGATATAAATTATTTATACTTTTTAAAGCGCTCATTACACAAAATTTGTAGCAATGTATTACTTTTGCCGAGCAGAGATCAGCTTAGGAAGGTGTTTTCAAAAATCAATCAGAGAGTTACGGGAGTTATAGATAAAAAAAAATCCTTTTTATCAGCTATTAGATCTACAGACTTAAAATTTAACATACAGGGTGTTTTTTATTCAGCTGAGAAATACAAAAAGCTTTTTTTGTTTTTTTAAATGTGCAATTCACGTAAAATTAACTCATTAAAAACTTCCTTATCTTTCAATCTGTATTGTTTAATTTTTCAATTTATCCGTGCGAAGAACGAGTATAACAGCTAGTATATATATTCAGGAACATTGAAAATAGCAACCCAAGAAGGAAGCTAAGTACCACCGCGAAACTTTTCAAATAAGTACAGCGTAATGTGATATGCAAATGATCCAATTTTTGTGCCAATACGCATGCTCATACACGCTACGGTGGCGCTACAATCAGGAAGAGGGTGCTATATAAGCCAGCGCCAATTCAAAGATTCATAAACGTGGCGATTACCTGCCGATTGTAGGAAGACTTTGGTAAGCGAAACATGCCAGGTAAACGTGCTAGAAGACATTTCTCCCAGTTAAGCGAGTTTCAGAGGGGCCTGATCATCAGGATGAAAACTGCAGGATGGTCGACGCGCCATGTTGCTAGCCCAGTGGATCGTTCGGAGTGTGGCAATAGAAATTGTTGGGAGCAGTGGACACGAGAAGGTACCCACGCGCGGAAAACCGGGTCTGGAGCGACCAGGAAGACCACGAGGAGAAAGGATCGAAGGATCATGCGGCAAGCACTTGTGGACCCCACAGTGATTCGTTCAACGATACGAGCAGATGCAGCAATTGTCCCACAAACAATTTCTAGACACCTTGCAGAAGCAAATCTTAAATCCAAGCGCCCTTTCCGTGCACTCCCTTTAACACCGGAACATCGGCAACTGCGTCTACAGTGGTGCCAAGCCAGATCAATTTAGAATGTCACAGATTGGCAAAAGGTTGTGTTTAGGGATGAATCCCGATTTGTTTTGGGGACAGGTGATAACCGTGTACGGGTGTGGAGCCGCCCTCGTGAGCGGTACAATTCCCCCCCCCACCAAACTGTTCTACGTCACACTGCCCGCACAGCTGATGTAATGGTCTGGGGGGCATAGCCTATGATAGCCAGTCCACTTTAATTGTGATGCGTGGAACCTTAACGGGCCGACGTTATGTTGATGATATTCTTTAACCCCATGTAGGACCTTTCCTAAATGGTCTCCCAGGGGCAGTTTTCCAGCAAGACAATGCTCGTCCGCATACAGCAAGAGTTGCTCAAGACTTCCTACGTCATTCTCAGACTCTTCCATGGCCGGCCCGCTCCCCCGATTTGTCCCCTGTGGAGCAAGTGTGGAATCAGATAAAACGGCAGATGCCATCGTGTCACTCTGTACATGATTTAGAGTTGGCTATTCAAGATTTGTGGACCCATCTGCCTCAGGACAACATAAGGTACTAATCAACTCAATGCCGGACCGTGTGGCGGCATGTGTTGCAGCTGGAGGTGGTCCAACGCGCTATTGAAGTTGCCCAGTATTTGTGTCGTTGCACACCCTGTATTCGTTTAATTGCTTTGTTTTTGAGATCAAAGGAATCTCTCATCTGTGTCATTATGTGTATTAAATTTCCTTTCAATCCATTGCTTTCTTCTTGGGTCGCTATTTTCAATGTTCCTGATTGTATATATAATTGCAAACACCGATAGTATTGCGAGTTTATGATTGAACTATCGTACTCTCAGAGGGTGTTGTCATGAAGTTTTGTTTATAGAAGCTATATGAATTATATATTTAGCGTATTTAAATAATACTTTAACGTTTTTCTGGAGCATATATTTTAGTAGGATGATATGATTGTCAACTTTTTAAAAGAATTTATGTAATACACAACTCTAATGTTATCTTGGTATTTGACGCTAAATGATTATTTACCATTTTTTTGGAATATTGAGAATTGGAATATTAATAATTGAGAACAAAAAAGTTTTAAAAACTTTAAAATCATTTTACAATACAAATGATTATTATGTAAGGTCCCTTTTTTTAAACATTCTATAATAATTTTCTCATACTAAAGCAACGAATATAATAAAAATACAATGAAAACCTTGTTTCATAGTAAATCATTTTAAGCAATCAGAAAATCCTGAAAACATTGCGATTGAAAAAAATAAAAGCAATAAATATAATCATTTTATTTATGTGTGATGATTACTGCTCAACGGTTTGTATAAATTCTACTCTCATAGGTCTTCTGAAATGCTATACATCAAACTCTAGGAAATATCTATTTTAATTTCAGAGTTTACTTAAAAAAGACAGGAAAAAACAGCAAAAATATGCTTTCGAAAGTTTGCAAGCACTTCAATTCAAAATGGGTACCATGAGTTTAGAAAAAAAAACTATTTTGATATAATAATGCGCCAAATATTGCATTTTTCCTTACTCCTAAAATATCCCTGACTAAAATTCGGCAACCATTCCCTCTTCCCTTTGTAAAATGTGAAACTTTTAACAATAGCACATGTGGCGAAAATGGTCAAGCAGGACTTCTAATGGGGGAAAGAAATTTCATTTCTCAGACCCGAAAGCGTCGAATGGAAGGGAAAATTTGCCTCAGATAATGCCGAGTTCTCAAGGTTAAGAATACTCATCAGGGAAATAATCATTTTCAATTTGAGTCATTCACAAGAAAATGTTACTTTTCTAAGAAAATAACCTAGAGCAATTTTTTCACAAATAGTTCGTATAATTCTGTTTTCAAACACATCTATTTCTTGTTTTACAAATTAATGTTATTATTTCCGATACGCATGGAAAATATGACAAAAATTTCATTAAATTACAGTTGTCGTTAAACCTGAAAAAAAAATTCGTTATTCGGAAAATTTCGTGAAATGGTGATTTATCTTTCAATATAGTTTAAAAACCACTTAAAACAAATTTTAAATTCACATAACTATACATTATTATAAAATTAATTGTTCACACACCTTCTTTTTTGTAAGTTAATATCTATTTATTTTACATATCTTACCCATCAAAAAGAATTTGGCTAGGAAAGCAGGGAAAAAACAACTTTATCAAGAAATATATATATATATATACATAGTATAATAAAATAAAAGTGAATAATAACTAGGACCCACAGGACTAAAGAAGTAAGACATTGGAATTCAGCAAACTCAACAAAAGTAGATACAAAAAGTCATAGGACTAAACTGGAGACCTATTATGATTTCTAAAGCTGTCGCTGAATTGGGCCAGCGAATTAGGGTTAGCAATGCTTTATGGATCCGCCTTCCCCGTACAGCAGAAATTTTCGACATAATAGGAAAAAAAAACCCAAGTTGAAAAGTTAAGCCTAATACAGCACGTGGTTGTGGAACCTAACAAAATCGTAAAAAGAAATTGAGAAAAGAGAACAGTAATGAATCTATCAAGGAGAGGAATAATAAAACTTTTTTAATAGAAAATATAGGAAAAACTTACTTGTAAAACAAATATCCTGAACTCAAAAATTCTGTCCGCGAAAACACAACCTACTTTAAAGAGGTCCTACGAGAAATGGTAGAAAAGATTGAAACTCCAGCGCAGGAAAGCAAAAACCGAAGCGCCATCTGGATAGTTATTTTGCAATTAAACTAACCTCAAAGATAAAAAATTAAGTAAACAACACAAAAGAAGTTTTAAATAAGACGAAGAGCAGAGTTTAAAATAGATAGTAACAAATAGAAATATATTAAAGTAAATTTACTTGGATGAATATATACTAGAAAGTTATATTGCAATTAAATTAAATGTAAAAAAAAAAAAAAGAAAAAAATATTATTTTTTAAAAAATAAACTCAATAGAGAGAGAGAAGAAATATTAATTAAAATAACGAACTAAAATAAAACTAGATTTAATTAGAAATAGAAATATATTTAAAGATAAATTTACTAGGATAATTGTATTCTAAACAATTATTGCAAAATTTCACAAAATTATTATGTATTAAAATTTTATCAGTAACTAAATCATTGTTTCTTTTCATAAAATTTAAGATAATATTTCTAAAAATTGATAGGTGTAGGTTACTACCCCAGAAAGGCATTTTTATAATGTTAAAATCAAATGAGTCTCTTTTATCAAAAATATTACTTGTAAGCAAATTATTCTTAACGTTTCATTGAAGGTCCAAAAAGTTAGCTGACTCATTATTATAATTAGTTTTTAATAATTTTAAATAATGGGGATAATAATTAAATCTAGGAACATAGTCAACTAGATTACTAAAAATAATTAAGTCATCTATGTATCTAAAAAAGTAACAAGAATCATTACTAATACTTTCATTTTCATAAAAATGCAGGTAAATATTTGCTAAGCAGTTGCTAGTTGGTCCACCTTGTGGTAATCCTTTAATTTGCTGATAATGAGTATTATTATGGAAAGTATAAGTTTCTTTTAATACTAATTCAATAATAGAAATATATTTATCAAATTTTATTATCTTATTCAAAAAATATTTGCTATATGCTATTTTAAGAATCTTAAACACGTCTTCTATATCAATGGAGTTAAATAAGTCTTCAAAATCATAGGTATAAATAGAAATAATTTTTTTACCATGCATATACTTAATATAGTCCATACTATTCTTAACTATCATAGAATTATCAATATTGTCTAATGTAGATTGAATAATATTTTGTAACTTCTTGCCCGGATGTGTAATATAAGTTTTAAAACCATTCTAAACCACCTAGTTCTAAATTTAACAGCATTTTTATGAAATTTAGGAGTTAGAAAAATATGTGGGAATTTAATATCTAGAATACGTAAATCTATTTTTTTTATAAAAAGAAGAAATTCGATTAAAAATTTCTCTATTGCTTGATATATTATATATATATATATATATATATATATATATATATATATATATATACTCAGTATTTCCAACTTATATTTTATGACCAATAATTTTAAGAATGCGTGTCCTTCAATTTAACAACTGGTTAAGTCTATTAATTTTTTTTTGTTTAAAATAAAAATGTTTCCTCTCATTCCTCGCATCTTTGCAGTGCACGAAATACCTCATCAGGCGTATTTTTTTCCCACAATTCAAGTCTAATCGTTTCAAACGATTTTACTTGCTCATTACATCACACGAAGGTCCAAAAATATTTCAAAAACAGAGAGAAAAAAAATCGAATCCCAAGAGAAAAAGTTCGATAAATGGAAAATGCACTTAGCTATTTGAAGAAGAAAATCATAAAATGTTCATGGTTCCAGGAAAAAGTACGCGAAATAGAGAAATTCGCAAGATAGAGGTTCGCAAAATGGAGGGCCGACTATATTATATTCATCGATTTAGTTTCCAAATTAAGCTTCCTTTTTATTACGCTTCCTTAAGTTGGTATGAAATTGAAAACCTGTTTCGTTGTGAAATTTTAACAATTGTGCTTATAGATAATCCGAGAAAAAGCATGCATTTTGTTAAATTTGGAAACCTGGAAGAAATATGAACATATTTAAAATATTCACTTAAATGTTTTGAAAAACTAGCTAGAGTTCACAGATCTAAAAATTTATATAAAACTTTTATAGAACAAATACGTATGTATAAGTATCTTCAAAAAATTTCAAAACTATTTTGAAAAGAAAAAAAATATTGAATAGAAAACCCTTTCATATCTTCCAAAATGAAAATCTGAGAAAAGCACATTTAAAATTTGTAAAGGCATAAAACAGAAACTAATAATGTCTGTAAATCTCTAATTTTTTAATACGTTTTTTCCAACTGAAGGAAGTTGTAAAATAGCTTGTAATTTTCTATGAGACAAAAATCGTTTTAACCAACAATTGTATTATATAGAAGCTAATCTCTTATTGTTATCTAATGACATTTTAACATCAAATTATTATAATTGTTACCAGTAGCGCACACAAGGGGGGTTCCTGGGGGTCCGGACCCCCCAAAGCCCTTGATTTTTTTCCGATTATAATTCTAAGTATATAGTACGTAAAATTTAATTAATTACTTGTTATTAATGATTAATTTTATTAATTAATGCCAATTATTTATTCAAAAATTAGTGTTTTACTGTGTTTTGTTCCCGAAAATCGACAAAATCAAAAGGAGCATGATACAAGAATGGTGAACTTTCGACCCTGGATCCCCTTGAAAAATTCCTGTGTACGCTACTGATTGTTACTAAAATCAATGACAGAGAGAGAGAGAGAGAGAGAGAGAGAGCGTGTGACTTAAAACTTGAATTTTCATTTACATGTACAACATATAATATGTCAGGTGTATTGTTATGCGGCACTTTTATCAAAGATTTTATTCAGAATTCGAGGAATGCGTAATTATTCGAATCTCGGCGTACACAGGAACGATGAACAGTGAGTGAGTGAATATTAACGTCACACTGTACAGCTACACGAAGGCTTTTGGCGACGGACCACTTAATTTTGAGCCATGGTCAAGTGCCGTGGACGACACCTGAGCTGGCACCCCCTCTCTCCTAACTACCTCACCACCCCAACGGGAGGACGTTTGAGCTCTCGACAAATATGACGTGCATCGCACCCATACACGGCGCGGGTCTTTAGTGGTACTGGACTCGAACTCGTGACAAGGCCAGCCACGATCCGATACCTTAGCCACTCGGCTACCGCTCCCACATGTCTATGTTCAAACCTCCTCTAATTGGTGTGGAATTTAGTAGAGGGGGAGTAGCTCAGGTGTCGTCCTCGTCACTTGATTATGGTTCATAATTTGGAGATCGGCTGCCAAAAGTCCTCGATTAACGAAAAAGTACGACGTTAATATTCACTCACTCAACTCTTATTAAAAGTTGTATTTTTATGTTATTAATAATTGTGCGCTTATTGAAAAATATATTTAATTAACATCGTAATTCTTATATAAATCAATTCAATTGATTGGAATTAAAAAATATAACCGAAACTGATTGTTTGGGATAACAATGAATAAATAAATAAATAAAATTGCTTTGCTCTCATAACAATAATTTTTCTAACAGGCTTCAATAGTAAAAGTATGAGTTAATAGCCATTTCCCTGAAAGAACCGATTATTCTCACAAATATCTCTCTTTATAAAAACAAAAAAGTTTTTCTTGATGCTCTAATAAATTTACTTCTGCTTACGGTGAAGTTAATACAAGAAACTACATCTTTACAACAGCTATAGGACTAGTAGTAAAATCAAAGGAATAAAAAAAGAGAGTTTGCCTAAAGTTGGATCGAACTTATTATAATACTAAAAAAGCCGGTCTTTCAGTCACAAAAATAAACGAAAATCAGGTATAATAAACTGAGATTACAAGTATTTGCGATGAAATGCTTTAAATGACTATTTTCAATAGAAAAAAATATTCAGGAAATTATTCTTGCACTTTTGTTTCGTCAAATACATGTTAATTTTCCCCCTAAGTTTTTGGACAAATATCGGGAACAAATGGTGTTTACTTGAAATAGTTCATTGATAGTACCAATTTTGTGTGGACAATATTGCTAATCATACTATTAAACAAAATGATTGGCATTTCTTGTATTGAATCCAATACATTTTTAGTTTCAGATACCGCTGTATAACCATTTACAATAATGAATTCTTCTAGGTTGTTACGAGTTTGTTCAAACTGTATATACGCTGCTTTAACCGAATCTATTTTAGCTTCCCAACGGGTATCGCAAGATTGTCTTAGAGTAATGCTTAAATGCTCTAGTAGAATTTCTCATCTGTCTAGATGCAGAAAATAAGCATTGAAGTATCCTCTCCCAATTTTTATAGTAGTACATACGACTGGAAGTGAGATCACAAACTAAAAATTAAGAGATGATAGGCAAGGGGATTTTGTTACAAGGTTAATTTGTAGTTACAAGGTGACAGCATAAATCTTATTAAAAACAAAGATCATATGTCTGCAATTTTTTCTTTAAAAATACATACCTGTCATTTATCACTAATTATGAAATATCGTAAGCAAATTTTTAATTACTTTTTCAGCATGGTTGCCAATCTCCAAAACAAAAAAGAAAGAGGGGAAATAAGTTCTGGATACCCCACCGAGGAGATTTAGAGTTAAACCTGACACAATTGATTCTAAATGGTGAAAAATTGCTACGGAAGCACCAGATTTATTCCTCTCTTTAAAAACATTTGTTTGTTGCTCATTTATTATATGTATTAATTTAATTTTAACTCAATTAATGTTTTTTTCTTAAGTTTTAAACACCATACTTCACTTCCGTTAGAAATTTAAATAGTTTAAAGTAAGTAGATCTATACCACCTGTCATTAAATTTGTAAATCTGCAAAAATTCAAACCGAAAAACATGGTAAGGGGTCTATGAAACAAAAAAGTTTGGGAACATCTGTTGTATAGAATCTGCGTTTACTTTTCTTACTCAATGTTTGTCATTTTGAGTATTTCCGGTGTAGCGGTCTCCCCTCTGGGAAAGGGGACATTTTCTGAGGAATGTCACAGTTGTAAAACTGGTATCTTTTTTTTCTTTTTTAGGATGGTGGGGGTTAAAACAGCAGTAAATTTTGACCATGGGAGAGTTCTTATTTCTGAAAAAAAAATCAGTGGCCAAATGTTTTCGACTTTCGGAACGCTTAGAACTATAAGATGTTTCGGGGAAACCCATTGCCTACATAGAAGAATATATCTTAAAATAATATTTAAAGTATAAAGATAAACATATTTTTGATATTATATGTAAAGACAATTTTAAAAAGGTATTTTATTTTTTATTAAAGAATTTCATGATGTAAATTTAATCTTATTTACTCATTGATAATATTAATTTTTGATCCAATTGTCACCAACGCATGTATTACATTGGGTAACTGATAAGTGTTCACAATTTTTTACACAAACTGTTGGCGCATATGAAAAATTATGAAATTATCTGCAGTAGCATTTCATATTCTGGGTTTAACCCTCCAACTGGACAGCACGGCTTTTTCTACCCTACTAGAGAGGCTTCGAAAACGGACCACATTGAATTTTTCCTAAGGCCGGGGACTCACCAAAAATGAACCAAACAGATTTTTTCCCCTTCAAGTAATGTGTTCAAAACCGGTAAGGTGGTATTTTTCCGAATTCTTTTCCCCCTTTAAAGGTTTACGATCTTGAAAGATAATTAGAGACGGTCGGGGAGACACAATGGGCATTGAGGGGAAATTTTATGGTCACGGGGAGACCGGTTTCTTAGGAATCGTAAAATCTGGGAAGAATTTCTTTAAACCCTAAAGTGTACGGAAATAAATTGCAAGTCAACCAGTTGAGAATTCTCAATTTTTTACTTTACCTTAAAATTCTCAAATGGAATTAAGTTTTTATAATGTATGTCTAAGTTTTTAAAAAATATCTGTAGTATTTAAATTCAAATTATATATTAAAACATTGAGGATAATTTACTGTTTCATTTTTTTTTATTTTAATCAATACTTTCAGGGATTTTTTTTTTAAAAAATGATTATTTTGTTATGTGTCAAAAAAAAAAAAAAAAGGTTCAAAATTTAAAATCTTTTAAAATTTCGGACAATTCTAAACATGAATAATTTTTAAGCTTCTGTATTACATTATTTGCAAAAAATTTATATGTATGGTTAAAAAAAACCCTATTTAAATCTTTTAGTTTTTCATAATTTTAAAGCCAGATATTCAGGGCATCTTACATAGAATCCCTTGTTTTGTATTGTTCAGATAACAAATTATATTTGAATTTTGAATGTCTGAACATTAATTTCATTCAAAGAGAATTTTAATTTCAAGTTTATATTTTTTAACTTGAATAAACACGCATATATATATATATATATATACTTGTATAGGACAGTTTTAAATGTCCATTTACTTTTTCTTTTCAAATATTTTCACACACATAAACATTACACACAAAAATTTTTTACTCTCTTTATTTACAATTTATATATATATATATATATATATATATTTAAATATATATATATATATATATATATATATATATATATATATACTTGTATAGGACAGTTTTAAATGTCCATTTACTTTTTCTTTTCAAATATTTTCACACACATAAACATTACACACAAAAAATTTTTACTCTCTTTATTTACAATTTAAATTTTTCAAGACAACATGAAAGGGACAACATGGTTTGTCCCTTTCATCTAGTATCTTTATTACAGAGTACATTGATGGTATGGTCGTTAAATGAATGTCTCTTTATTACAGAGAATTAGTTGACTCTTGCCATGGGGTCGCTGAATGCTTTGACGAGATGATTCAACCCAATAGCTTAAACAAACATCCACCCATGACGGTGGCCGAGATGCCCAGTATCGCATAATAGTAGAGACGTTTTCTGGACCGTGCTATGCATTCATCCAGATCATCCAGAAAGGATTCGGCCACTTTGAGAGCGATAAATTTAATTTCAAACATTTTCACGGGAAACCTTTCGTAGATGAAGCGTAGATGCAACATAAACAACAGGAGGAGGTAGGACTCTGTGATCAAATCCACTTTTCCCTGGGGTTTCAAAGCATTGAACCATTGTTCAATTTCCTTTTCCAAGTGCTTGGGTGCGGATAATTTGTCCACATTCTTTTGTATAAGGGCCACGAGTTTAATATTGAGACGAATGTTGTTGGACAGGAGAATGTAACGAATCCATTGGGATAGATGCAATTGCCGTTGAGAAATGGGGATCTTCTCCAAAGGCAAACGCAGAGCTTCCAAATCTTCAGAAAACTGACTAACCATATCACTAAGCATTGCTTTGTTTAAAAGAGATGCAACTTGACATGAAGAATGAAATGATTCAACTGAGAGCATCAAGCTTATAAACCATACAAATTTTTTTTTAAATCTTTAGTGTAAAAGAAGACTTTAAGCTCTACACCTTAGCATTAGCATTAACATGTGGTTCCAGTTGGCACTCACTGCTTCAGTCTCTCCAGTCCAAGTCTTGATTGGGGTGGATGATCACCTATACTTTCGCGTTAAAGATCTCCTTCAAATGTTGCAGATTAAAAATGTTTCCAACAATTCCCACGTCTTTCCTTGTAAACATGTACTGCCTTCTCATAAACCTTATCCCAAGGCTCTTCAAAATACCCGTGTAGTGGATATCGAAGGACTCTTTTCCATTTTGAATGCTGAAAATTTCGTGATGAGAAATTTGTTTTTACAGGCCCTCACCATTGGCTATGCTCATCAAACGGGTATGCGAAAGATTACGGACAAGTTTAAAAATGGACCTACACTAACCTTGGTGGGCACTCCTGACGACAAAAGTGTGTTTATTCCCGAGTGGATACATCGTTTTAAACTGGATGTGAAAAAGGTTCGTCGAGAAGAAATCAAATGTCAAAAGCTCATTCATGTGAAATCTCCCATACCAACAGATTACCCCAATGACTGTATTTTTGACTCGATTGAATCCAATCCTCACAATGTATCCCAACCCGTGATTGAAATTATCATTCCCATGGAGGATTGCTAATCAGATGAAACGTCTCACCGGGGAATCTGATAAACATTTTCTCTGGAGCACAATGACTCTAATTTTAAATACTTTGCCAAGTCCTGCTAGTTTCAATTGCATCATGATTGAAATATACAAATCACACGGACGGTGCTTCAGAATTTCCCATCTTTGTGGAAAATTATGTGTTTGCCTTGTCGAGTTGAAACTCGTCTGGAATTTCGTGGATTTCCACTTGCATTTTTTACCGATGCATCTGGCGTTCTCAATGTCCAATTTGATAGACGGGATGAGGAAATATTTCAAAGATCGGTGCCACAACGAAATGCAAAATATGTTAAGTATATCGGCGATGGGACACAAAAACCTTGTTGTAACTCCTGTTTAGCGGCGCTGTAGTCGCTTGCTTCTAGTGTAAATAGCGTTCCTGTTTTGTAAATAAAAACGTTTTGTCCCTCCATCCGACTGGGGTGTTTTTGTGCGTCGCTTCTCCTTCTGACAGGTAAAAGCAATTTATTAATTTTTAATGCACGAATCCGAATTGAATTTTTGAATTATGAATTTGAATAATTATTTATAGAAGTTTGAATTTGAACAAACCTTCCCAGTGCTTCGAAGGACAGCACCATATTCTATCGTAAAAGTTGAATGTGTTGGCCACATACAAAAGCGTATGGGTGCTAGATTACGAAAATTAAGGGGTTACAGGGGTGTTAAAGTTCTCTAGAGGTCTGAAAATATAAACATTTTTCAAACATATATAATTTCTTTAAATTTAAGTTAAATAATTAGAATCTTTAACATATTACTTATAAAGGAATGGGGCTTCAGAAAAGTATAAAAAGTTTAAAATATAATCATAATTTTAAAAATTATAAGCATATGAAAATAAGAAACTTTTCTATAAAAAATATTTATTAAGTTTTACGTCGCGCATGCTATTTTCTAAAAGAATAGGTTTAATTACTAGCTATAAGTTGATTTATAAAGACAAATGAATTTTTAATACTTTGTAGCTACTTATATATATATATATATATACACTTGGTTCTTTTTTTATGCGGTAGATGCGTTCAGGAAATCCGCATAAAAAAAAAAATCGCACAAAAAAAAGACATACATTTATATGCAAAATGATGGATACGTTCCATTTATTCAAAAAATCGCATAAAACCCAAATAATGTTTTAAAATGCACCAGAAATCGCATAAAAAAAAGATTTATAAATAATAAGATTTATTTTTTTCCATCATATTTTAATAAATGGCACATATGTATGTTAAAAACAAAAACAAAACTTAACATGTAACAAAAAACAAAACTTCATTTAAAATCATATTAAGAATGTTTTCATCATTATTCGCTGTCTAATAATGTGCGAACCCGTTTGTGGATTGGTGCAAGATCACTTTCATCACTTGAAGATAAAATTACGTCATCAGATCTACATGGTAATGCTTCTTCAGGAACTTCAGTGATTTTTTTTTTCTTTGACAAGGTAGTCAGTAATCAAACTCTGTGATGGCACTAGTTCTTTGTAGAGTTCTCTGTAGCCAGACATACAAAATTTCAGATCACGTTGGAATTTTAAGGCGCGTTCTACATCATTATCATTTTGAATAAAAAAATTTGCCAATTTACCGGAAAGTTGAAGGCCTTCCCGAAGTAATTTTTCGTCCAGTGGAGTAACATCTTCTTCCGGTTCGCTATCTACTGTTTCCAAATCTTTAGTAATATCTACCATACTTTCCAAAATATCATCATCATTTAGGGCTTCGTCCACAAGCAATTCTTCTATATCATGCTCGCCAAAATCATCAAAACCTTCCCCACCTATTTCCTTAGCAATTGAAATAATTTCTGATATTACTATTGCTCTATTTGATTCGTTTCCTTTTGATACGCATTCAGGCCAAGCAGCTTTCCAACATGCATTTAAAGTTTGTGATTTTATTTCGGCAATTGCTAATGCAACATGATTTACACAGTTCAAGATATTAAATTGTTTCCAAGCTTCAGTAACTGTTATTGTTTCGGATTCCAGTTTATCGAAAATGAATTGGAAAGTGAATTTTACATAATATTTTTTAAATGTTGAAATAATTCCCTGATCTAATGGTTGAATTAGGCTCGTTGTGTTTGGAGGGGAAAAAAGCTACCTTTATATTTGGATGTTCTAAGATTGGATGACCTGGCGCATTGTCAAGAATTAATAAGATCTTAAATTCGAGACCCATCTCATTCATATAATTTTCAACTTCGGGTACGAAGCATTTATTGAACCATTCAGTGAAAATAGCCGTTGTTACCCAGGCCTTCTTGTTAGCCATCCAATGTACGGGCAGTGTATTTAAGTCTTTTCCTTTTAATGCACGTGGTTTTAAAGATCGATTTACAAGCAGCGGTTTTAACATTCGATCGCCAGATGCATTGCTGCACAGCAATAAAGTAACTCGATCTTTAGCAGCTTTAAAACCACTGGCAGTTTTTCGGACTTTGCAATGTAAGTAGGGGTTGGCATTTTTTCCAAAACAATCCTGTTTCATCAGCATTGAAGACTTGATGAGCGCAATATTCTCCATCTTTAATAATTTTAGCTAACTTTTCAGGATATTTTCTAGCAGCTTCTTCATCTGCAGAAGCCACCTCACCTTTTATTTTTAGATTATGAAAAGAATGTCTTTTTATAAAACCAGTTAACCACCCTGTGCTGGCAGAGAATTGTGGATTACTTTCACGTGAAGATGTAGATGGCTCTGATTCTTTTAACTCCTTGTAAAATTTAAGGGCTTTCATCTTGATTAAATGTCCATCTAACGGAATTCTTTTTTGAGTTAAATCTTCAATCCAAATTACGAGAGCCTTTTCGGTTTTTTTTCTATTAAAGTGTCTCTTGAATATGATGAAATTTTAGAACTCAAATTTGTACCAGATCTGACTGATTTTCTTATTGCCGCTTCATTTTTTTTTTTATTGCTCTTATAGTAGATTCGCCTAAATGAAAACGTTTACCTACTGCTGTTGATCTTTCTCCTTTCGCCAAGCAATCGAGAATTTTAATTTTGGTTTCTAGCGAAATTGCACTTCTTTTTTGTTTTTTAATATTGTCACACATTTTCTTTAAGAGGACTAAAAAATTATAGAGAAAACTTAATGTACAATTACGCACTAAAAAAAATTAAAAAAAAACTTACAATTCACTTGAGTAAATTTATCTTCCGGTTTTCTGTAGTAACCTTTTTTCACAAAGTTTTGTTTTCTAATAAAGGAGAAATTCTTTCGTTGTATTGATTGCGTAATAGTAGAGTTGTAGTTGTTATTCTTATTCGTTTTCAGAAAAAGTGAATCACCAAAAGAATTAAATATGAATAAAAATTTTTTGTATTGATTGCGTAATAGTAGAGTTGTAGTTGTTATTCTTATTCATTTTCAGAAAAAGTGAATCACCAAAAAGAATTAAATATGAATAAAAATTTTTGTATTGATTGCGTAATAGTAGAGTTGTAGTTGTTATTCTTATTCGTTTTCAGAAAAGTGAATCACCAAAAGAATTAAATATGAATAAAATTTTTTTTTTTTGCCATAAAAAAACCGCATAACTCTAAAATCTCATAAAAAAAAAAACCTCATAAAAAGAGAAACAAGTGTATATATATATATATATATATATATATATATATATATATATATATATATATATATAGAATAACAACTTACATATTTTAATAAATAAAAAAAATACATTTTTAAAAAATATTTAAAGCATTGCAATATTTTACATATATTTTTAAATACAAAAGATATATAACACGTACCAGTTCCTTTTGCTTTTCGCCACTTTCGTGAAAATGCACCTAAATTCGCAAACTCTGCACCGAAAGAAAGAGAATATTCTTTCCAACGTTCCGGTACCTCTTTTGTTTGAATCGCACCGTAAAGGCCGTATCACACGCAGACTTTTTTCAAGCAATTTTTCCTCCTACTGAGGGTAAAGGGTTGCCGTAAACAAAACGACATGCTCTGACGTCAACCGCGCACTTCCACCACATTGAAATGTTACTCGTCGATTTTTCTCCTTCGGAAACAACCATACACTATTTTTTATACCGCTCGAGTTTACAGGATTTCTATTGGCTGGAATTCCAAGCAATTTTTATTCCGGGCAATTTCTTGAGCTCACTAGCAAGAAATTGCTCTAAAGCGGTTGCTATGGCAACTGAGTAAAAATTGCTCGAATTGGACGAAAAAATTGCTTGAAATGTATACGTGTGATAC